>OU911088.1:25120000-25567500 GCA_918358865.1 Melinaea marsaeus rileyi | reverse complement strand
AAGTAGCTATTTGTCAGAGTAAAGTGAGAACGGTACCAAAAAAGAGATTATTTCTTGTAGGTGTCACGATTTAGCTGTAGTCAACACTTCTTCATACGATTGATTTGAATGTAACTGTTAAGTTTGTATGAGATGTCGTCCGTCTGTTGGCGGTTTGCTTTTTAATTGATTTATTTATTGCCAGTGTATAAGTAATTGTATATAATAGTTGATAATCATAACTCGATGTCATTACCAGCGATGTATTATAGAAAAAAAAATGATTTGTTAATGCGATATGAATAAAGTAAATTGTTTTTATTTTAAAAAATTTGTTTTCCTTAAATCTGTTTACCCATTTCTGATAATATTAATATAATCACCGACTAATCATCATTTTATCAACAACATTGATCAATACTTATCTTAAAAATCCCTTAAAATTTTCATAAAGTTATAACTACTTTATGTTATCCGACGGCAACTTTTGAGCCGTAGGTTTTTATAATAATTGAAAAATTATACAATAATGTATATTAAGTATTAATTAATACATTTTTTTATCTTTGACTCTTTGATTAAAAAATCTGATTAATATTACTTAAAAATCAAAAATTACTGCGTATATAACATGAGTTTTGTTTTATGGCTTTAACATCTAAGACTTTAAAAGCTCTTGACGATTATATAGGTTTTAAAAAAATATATATATTTACTAATTATGATATGATAATGATAAATATAATAATATTAATACCAGATAATATTCTATTAATAATATATATATATGTAAAATTTAGAAATATTTAAATTTAACCCCGTCCGGTAGATGGCGTTACTGTGACAGAGTGACATGTAACAGAAAATTTACAAATATTTTAAACATAACTATCTTATACAGTAATCTGTTATATGTTAATTATGAATACGAGACAAACATACAAATTAAAATATTTAATATAGTTTTATTATTATATATATAATCGCCACTACTTTAACTAGATGTTAGAAATATATTTGAACAGTTGTTTTGTTTGTATGTGCATTTTTCGATTTAATACACATTATTATTAGTATTAATTAAAAATTACAAAGATACTTAGACCTCAATATAATATATTATGTATATTATTGGAGGCTCGGCTCTTGCACAGGATTGTCGAGAACAAGGATTTGGAATTAATAATTACGTCGCCCTGTTCCTAAAGGGGGGTGGGGGGCGTTTTTCAATCTTTGTTTTATTTTACTCTATTCTTAGCTGTTAGTGGCCACTGAACTCGCGTTTAGGTTTTTTTAGGCTAAGAAAAAAAATAACATATATATTATATATATATATATATATATATATATATATATATTAACGATAACAATATTTTTCTTGGCTTTTCTTTCTAAAAATATAATAGAATTAGATTTAACAGGTTTTAAAAGTAATTTGTATTATTAGTATTTTGATTGCGTTTAGATTTTTATTAGGATTTTAATGCATCTTGTAATGTGTATTGCGTAAAACATTTTAATGGCCATAAAATTTGTTTAATAGTATTAAAACTTTTATTGTATATCTGGTAGTTAGGTTAGACTCGCGTGTTTAGTGGCCCCATATTAAAAGGATTTGAGAAACTTTTGAATGAATCATTAGTTTTCGGCAGTTCATTGTTCTGAGTTGCGATCTCTAAATGAGTTCTTATTGAGTTAAGAACTCAGCTTGTCTCTTGATTCAATATAACCTCTGATTAGGCACTTACCCAAGGGTTCATAAATCAACAAAAAAACTAATTTAATAATCATTGCATAGATAAATGTAGATTAGATTAGACATAGATGTAAAATAAATATATCTAAAGATATATGTATCAAATAGCAGCATCTCTATAAGTTTTCCATTTCGCTTCAATATATATTTTCCGCTCCATGAATGGCGAGGACCATGTTATTTATTTAGATGTCATAGCGCAGTTCGATTCCCGGTCGAGGCAATCGACTCACCGCATTGAAAGCAAATAATTGGAATCCAGTTACATTATTATGTTGTACGAATATTTTATTTAATGTTATATTTATTTGTAATATTAAAAATAAAAGAAACACGTTCAATAACAAAACGCCTAATTAAATCAATTCATAATCCCTCAGTCAATTAACGTCTGTTACATCTAACATTACCGAACGTTTTCATTTATTATCATTTTGTATGGTTTATAATTACCTTGATAAAGATTAATCGCTATCGTGACGTCACCGAATAACTAAACTTTTATAATATATAACATCAAACTTGTGTAAGAGAATAAGTTAATTAGAGTCGCCAAATGAAATTATTACTTGAAATATACTTTATTATATGAATGTTTATAAATACAATTTTTATATTGTATTCGTGGATTCCGTATATTGTAAGACGTATAACAATTTCTCTGATAGTTCGATGTCGAATGATTAATGATTTACATCTAAGATGTCAAGATTAATTAAAGTGTTGCCTAAATAGTTAGTTAGGCAAGAACGGGTAGCATTGTTATATCAAAGGCCATGACGCGTTGTTAGATTCTTTGTTGCGACGTGGACGTGGACGTGGTCTTGCGTTTGTTATAAAGAATCTACTATTCAAGATATCATAGATATTGTATATTTCTATCATTTGTTTTCAATAAAATAATATTTATTTATTTATTTTATTTATTTAACACTTAATTGCACTGTATAATATTAAAAAAAAAATAACAAGAATAGACAAAACAAAAACAAAAATATAAACGGTGCAAAGGCGGTCTTATCGCTTAAAGCGATCTCTTACAGATAATATTTTGATGTTTGTTTAGTTATTATTCATATACTTTAACTGTATAGAAATAATAAAAAACAAAAAAAAATGTAAATCAAAATTACACATCAAATCGTAACTTATGTGAAGACTTACTTTGTGAGGGATTATATTCCCCCACGTATGTATGGTAAGAAACGAAAAAAATAGCTATTGAATAAACATACACAAATAAGGTATACATTTTATTGTGTATTTTCTCGTATTGAAACCCTTATTTCGATTCTACTTGTGCTTCGAATTTAATGCCATCGATTTTGTATGCGACGAATGTTATACGTATTTGAGTACGAGAGAGGCGTTTCAAATTAATAAGCTTTTTTGCTTGGAAATAAAATATCATAAATCCCTTCATAATTAAAGCCATCTAAGATGTTATTTTTCTTTAGTATTAATTGCGTTTTTTATCCGAAACTCCTGTACGTACTTCAAGGTACAATTGATAAATAGTGACTTAAAACAAAGGCTCTGTATTGAAAACGTTAACGCGTTACGAATCGCATTATCTTCGGCGATGTTCGCTATAAAATTATACAGATAATTACGATGATAAAATCTCAGCGAAAATGTTTGTACCAACACTTATTAAGGAACGTTGAACTTTATGTCAATGTCATATGGTTCAAATTTAATTGACATTCTCGCTGTTATATTGAGATGAAATTGTAGATATTTTGAATTTAATATCATTGTAATACAGTCGATTCTTGATTGACTCGCACATATTTTTGGGTGCTGACCTTTGAACAAAGTATGAATATATTAATTTGTAGTAACATTTGTGTTTTAGTTTCTATTATCAGAGTGCTTTAATTGTTAAACTTGTGACGTTTACATCGCGTTAATGGTTTGAGGTCATTCGGTTTATTTACCCTCTTTAGGGTCTTTTAGACCTATGGCATTGTATAATTGAGTTGAGGTGTATTAGTAATAGTTTTAATCACTGGACATCAAATGAACGTGTGATCTGTCTCTATCAACTAGTTCCATTACGAATTGTTCGTACCATTGTAACTACAACGGTACAATTATTCAAAAACATCGTTAATGATGGTATTATGTCGTATAAATATATCTAACAATGCCGTCTGTCTGTCATAGACCACACGTGGGGCAAAACGCGAATAAACGTCACCCGCCAGCCATGTCTTGTAATTTATCTTTTCAACAATAATTTTTACAGCGTTTTCCTGCATCCACCCTCCGTGATTAATGATGGATGGATTCCTGAATAATTACCAAGACTTTTAATATTCAAGTGATTTTATATAACTGTATTCTATTATGATATTTATCTCTTGGTATTAGAGCTCACATTGTTTTGTTTAAATCGGATGACCCTTAATGTGTTAATTTGATCAACAAGGTCGTATGTAGCAGTTATCTGGATAAAGTAAATTGAACTCTATTACAATGGGAGATGCTCTAATATGAGTTGTATGATGTTGAATACCCAACAAAGGCGAGAATACTATAGAACGCAAATCTCCACTCGAGTTTTAAGCGTAGTGTGTGTTATTAATTTGTTATAATTGTCCCTCGCCTCATATTTGCTCGCATGTGGCATTTTTATTGCGAATTACTCGCGATCATTAATAATGTTTTTCTTTTCGACACTCAAAGTAAATGTGATTCGAGTATTATTCGGTGCACGTTAGATTTTTTGTTTGGCATTCGAGTGATTTCTTTGTGGTACTGTATCATTTACAATGGACGCTTTGTTAATACGAATATCGTTTTGAATATTATTTCATATTTTATTATTCTTTTGACTTTATTATATTGATATACGTTATATGAGAGTAAGAAATTAAAAGCTCTAACTGGAGTGCTTGAGTCGGCTGTTCTTGAGTTTTACTTACACTTGTAAAGTATTTGTTATTTTAAAGCTTTAAATAAAAATATGTTTTGGTTGTCGAAATTTTAATTCCAAAAAACAATTTGCGTTTAAATGTAACTTATTTTCGAGATATATTTGGGATGCTTCTTTCAATAAAATATATAAATTGTATAAAAAAAGTAAACCACGAATAAATCAGTAACTAATTTCATATACATAATTACTTAAAGCCATTGAGCTATAAATAAAAACACTTAAATTAATTTGCAATATTCAAGTACTTGAATAGTATAATCGTTAATTTTATAGCAACTTTCACACACGGCCATTGATAGCACCCTCTGTTTGAGGAACTTTGCATATCCATTATGGCACGGGACCCTCTGCTTACATTTTAATGCTCTTGTTTATTTGTCAAATTTGGTTTGCTGTGATTTAGTGCTCGTGCTGATGCTCGTGATAGTGCTCGTGATGATGCTCGTAATGATTGCCTTTTGAACCATCGGTTCAACGTCCCCGAGCTGCCACATCGATATTAAATATTCGTTAATTAGTTTAGGAAGATTACGTGTTAAAAATACCTATCTACTGAACTCAGTAACTCCAATACCTAACTTTAATACCTAACTAGGTATTGGATTTAAAGAGAATGAAATAACATTAAACTTTCTTTCGTAAAAGCTTTTTACCTTATTTCAATCCTTAACAAATAAAAATTTTCTTAAACTCTTCTTGATAAATATATATATACTACAATTTTGACTATATTTTTGCCAACATTCCTACAGATCAATAAAATTACCCATTACTTCCTTTATAAGAGATTAATATTAAGAAAAAATATCTGCATGATCCACACGAATTTCTCCTGAGCCGTTTAGCACGAAAAAACCACTTGATAAAATGAGTGTATTGTCTTGTTATTAGTGAAGGGAAGCAGTGATCGAGTGATTAAATATACATCACCAAGTCGAGCTGATGTTGTTAAAACGATGCAAAAAGCCTCACCACTCGTACATTACTGAATACCGACCAATTAAACGAATAGGTAAATATCGATTGAGTTTAAAAAGCGTCGCTAACGACGGCCGAAGGACTTCCGTGTGGTTTGTCGCCAAGGGCGGTAAGTGCCCCTGAATATAACGACCTATAGGTACCTAACAGATTAGCTGCGAGGGTTTAGTTTATTTTTTACGACTAAAATTACATTTTAATTGGATTAACGCACACATTGTCACAGCTTCTCTCACTCAAAGCGGTTTACAGCTCCCTAAGTATGTGTATTATGATTGTGTTAATGACAATTCTCGTGAAATGGAGACATAAGTTTGTTGAATTCGCGAAGTGGGTCACGTATTGTCGGCACAGACAAAGAAACAATCAGATCCTTGCACGATTGCGTGGAGGTAGAAATTATAATGGACTGGCTTAAACATGTACTAACATATTATTGAAATGTGTTTTTGATTATTATAATTTACATTTAATCAAGTACATTCGGTTAAGTCTATGTAATAACGGAAGGAATCATCCCGCAGTTCGGTAAATAAAAAACAGCCTTCAACTGCTGTCTCTAATCAGATGGCCACTCCAAACTATTATCTTTCAAGTGCCTTGTATCAATGTTACTCTGTTATTCTCCCTTTGTCAGTCAATCTATTCAAATGATTATTAAATTGTATTATATTATATTATTAAAAAGATATTCCTCGTACATTAGATCATTCAAAGTCATTCGCGCGCGAAAACTGACGGAACTTTCCGGTCTTCAAGTGGTATCATTCATTCATCCCTCATGTAATCTGTTAACCGCTCAGAAGACAAGGGACCTTATGGCTTAGATTTAAAATTGAAATTGAAGAGTTAATGAATACAATACTTGTAAGGGATATGAAGTGGCTTCATCCGTTTTGATATCGATACCTTCTTACAGATACATGGATGATCCACTTTATGATCCACCAAAATATGACAGGATGATCCAAATATGTACAACGCTAAATTTAAAACATTTGAACTACAAAACTAAATTAATTTCCGTTTTGAAGGTACACTCATACTATTTTATTAGAAACATTGTACATAAATAAATAAACATGTAAAAAACCTTTAACAGATATGCCAAGATCTTCAAGAAAAACAGTTTTCACCGTTTATAAAAGTTAACGAACAATTTCTGAGAGCGATTTAATCGAGGACCAACTATGCATTAAACCCCTTGGGAGTGGACGCGTGACTCGCCAGATCCACCCTTAACAACGTCCTTCGTACACCAGGTTATAGAGAAGGGTTGCACAAACATATTCGATTTTCTCAGTTCCAAAGGTATAGATATAACTTGTTTGTTATTCGTTAGATCTTCTACAAAACAGAACAATAAATATAGTTATCTTTTAATGTAAATAAGAAAAAAACTCTAAAAGATAAATTGTTTGAGCTCATTCTAAATATGTTGTTTTATCTTTACAAATTGTACAAAGTGTTGAAATAAAGCTGAATTGAAATGAAAACTGAAAATCATGATTTGAACATGATTTTTAATAAATATTACATAATGAAAATAACGGTTATATTAGTGTTGGATGGAGTGTTCGATCATCAAATAAATACACAAATAAAATGCTTCAACAAAAAGCGTGGTTATGGCATAAGATACCTATACACGAGTCAGAAATATATTTAAATATATCTAACATATAACATTAAATTTATACTTACTTACTTACTTACCTACACGCCATATCCCTTGCGTGGTAGCCAGAGACGACGGAGCGCCAAACGCATAAACACGAGAAATACATAAATGAACATCAATTAATTGAATTAATAAGAAAATCGATACAAATGAAAATATCCCTTAAATCCGCTATATATTTATAAATTACATACCATAACATAACTATAAATATTTATTTAAAATATTCAAAACCGTTACTAAAAAGAACTAACAAAATACAAAATAAAAGAGGAACATATTGTAATTTAACTTTTAAATAAACAATAATGAATGTTAATGGACGATAAATGACAAAAGAAACTAAGAAAATGAAATGCAAAGAAGAATTGAGATACGTAGAGCTTGACTGGACAACGCTAATATTGAACAATACTTGCTTCTCAGATTTTCCACACTCTTCAAACTAAATACAATGGACGGTCTATCGTTTATGTAACTATAGCATCAATGACTTCTTTTACATACCAATTGGACAGGATAGGTTAATACACAATTTTATATACTGGAGGATTTTGCGAATTTAGATCTTAACTCAAAGCATTAATAGTTTTAATTTGATTTTTAAGTGCTATTTTAAGATGGTCAGCATGTTTCGCAATTAGTTCGTTAGGTCGGTTAACACGGGTATTATTTTCAAATTGTTTGTGACATCCTTCAGGCTTTGAAAAATATAAAGTAGGTTTTCAGTTTTCAGTAGACAAAGACAACAATATCACTAGATTGTGTAACCTTATAGACGAATTTAATGAAACTAATCAGTCCTTCATTGTCTTGCCAGATAATGACAAACGAACAAAATGATATTCATACAATATTAAATCAATTACATTTTATCTTAATACCGAGAAATCTGAAGGATTCATTAATCATCGTAAATATATAAATCACAAACAAACATCGGACATAAATTCTCATATCTTTTGGTACTTTAAGTTAAAATCTACATAACAAAATATAACTAATAAATTGCTATGTCTCACAATAAAATAACACACATTGTTCATTGTGAAGTAAAATAAGACAAGTTACATTTATCTGATTAAAACCACTGTCATTAGAGCGATACTCGTCAAACAATAATGACTATCATTTGCTTGTCACATTCTGCATCGATCTCTAAGGCTTTGATGTCCACCTCGTTGAGTGTGATATGGTTCTAACTTTGTGAATCTGTCCAAACTTTTGAGACCCTGTCATTTTAATACAGATGTCCCTTACGACGCTATTCTTGGGAGGATATGTAATCTTGATTCCGATAAGAAAGCGACTCGCAGGAGAGTCATAAAGAGTGCTCTTTTGTCCGTCTGTCAATCATTGATCGATGAAAACGACGTGGAAGAGCACAAAGTGCAAGCGAGTTGTACATATCGATTTAGATATCTAGGTACCATGCGAATATTTGTCGTCATATTATTTTTAAACAATTTTTATCAACAAAAAATGTGTATCAGTTTTTTGATTATCAAATCAGAACATTGCCAACATTCTATATTTTTTATGATTCTACAGTTTATTAAAATGTCTATCTAGTTATAGTTATTACGATTGTATTGACAATTGATTTTGATTCAATTAAGCATAGTCTTTTAAGTGTGCACGCGACAAACATTGTGAGGAAAATTGAAAGGAATATCCAACTAATATTGAATTACACAAAAGATATCAATATATAGCAAAACTAGAGACCCCGAATCGAAGTTGCACCCTCGCCCTCCATTGTTGTCAGCTCCAGACTATGTCTAGTTTAAATAAAAACTCATATCACTACTACTTCCTACAATGGACCGAGGAAATTAAAAAGCATTTATGTACTTACAGATCATTGTTATTACGTCTTACGTACATACACTCTGATTAAGTTTTAATTAGGGTATTGTGAGACTGTGGATTTTTATGACTAGTGAAAGGAGTAAAAAGACATAACATTTTATAGGCAACTACGTTTAGAAAGATTTAACAGTCCATGGACTTGTTAATTTTGGATTAATCTTAAATATGTCCAGTCGGATGTTATAAATATTTTATAGACATACCTCTTACAGGAAAGTAAATTAATTTAGAGCTAATATTTATACCAATTAATGTAACCCTCACAATGCTGTATGTGGGTAAATTTGGCTCGGTTACGACATTAAACTGAATATATCACAGCTCTTATCACAATGGTATAGAGATTATAATCGTGTCGTCCTTTGACTTGTATAATGGTGCATGTCGTTAATATTACGTGCAAACAAACAGTTAAATATTTTTACGAGAGATCGCTCGTAAACCTTGATTGAAGTCTCGTTTAACTGCTCTGCAATGGTGTAAATTAGCGTCCCAGCTTGCTATGATTAAGTATACATTGTTTTTCAATTTCTCTCCTACGGTCTAGTTATCTATTATCAATTTAAATATATTTAATAATTCAAATCCAAACACGTCACGCTCCCGTCAAAAACATAAATACACGTCATAACGATTTACCATCGAAGTGTTACCCTCAGAATCGATACAGTTGTCTATTGTTAGACAAACGTGGAAGCATGGGAATTTCAATCAGGGCCCTTAGAGTAACACGGACAGAAACAGTGATCCGACTACAATGCACACCTGAGCCGGGCACCCTTCCTTTAAAGAAATTTATTAACTGGTTTCACATAATACGTATTTAAAATACATGTGTCCGTGCGTACGTGAATACATTATTGATATTATATGATAGTTTATTTTAGCCGACATTGTATTGTGAAGTCTTAGAAAACATTTTGTAGTGAAGGGCTAGTTCCGTTTCGGACAGACTCATTGTGACAGACGGGTGTCGGCGGTCGAGAAATCGAACAAAACAAATTGCTAGGGATTTTGGTTGGAGTCGTTAGTTCGGGTCATCGGCCCCGATGCGATTTGGGACAACTTTTGACGGGATTGTGTCAGTTTGTATTATTACATGCTGATTGACAAGCCCGTCCGACGTCTTCACCTTTAAAGCACCGCCTCATGCTTTGATCAACACAAACACGACTCTTGTTTTCAATATGTAATAATAACATGAAATAAGTATAATTTAATATTACATTTAAAGTGAATTTATGAACAAACTTTAAAATACATCAACTATGATGAAGATCTAACAACAAAGTCAAGTAACAAAATAAAAACTGATTAAACATTAGTTCTCAAGCTACCATATTACACAGTGTTGCTTACACAGCACGTTAACACCTCCAGGGATTGTTCCATACTCACAATGCTGTTTCAGACGTTATAATTGATAAAGAAGAGATTTGAACTACTTAAGACTGATAAGGAGTCTGACGTTCAAATACGGATTATAATATTATACACTTACCATATTTTAATATAACCATAAAATAATAATAACAAAAATATTAAATAACAAATCTAAGATAACAATAATAAAATCAATTTTATCAATCAACTAATCTCAAGATCTAATAAAATGAAACTCTAAAGAGTTGATAATTCCTTAGAACTTGTTTGATATAAAAAATAATAACCGTTTACACTAGAACCATGGAATTCTTTTGCGGAGTGTGTTTAAATGTGTTAATTTGGTCAAATAATGATCATAGCCCCACTTAGTGGGTGCGTGACCCTTCTTAGAAGGGTGCGGGTAGTTGTGGAAATTAGAAGTTGCAGTACCCGCCACTTGGGACTGGGAAGCTATGGAGACTGATATGTATTATAAAAATAACATAATGTAGTTTACATGCATGTGTAAGTAAAAAAAAGATGTGTTTATTGAAATTATTTCATACATTTATGAATTTTTATTTGAATTTAATGTAAGATATGTACAAAATTAAACATTTAGGAATAATAATATATAATGTCGACTCAATGCATTGCATAGTCCAAATGTTCCCGGTACAGTCCATTACTTAAACAAACCAAGTATAGTGGCACTTTACACCCACGTGCATTGCGTCTGAAACTAACATTGTGACTAACAGACAATCAGAACAAGTGCACCGTGTATATATTAATTATTTATAATATAATTGTATTTAAATTATATAATTATAAGAATAGCTATAGCTGTAGAATAATAATATTAATATCACAGCTTAATTTTTTGTAACAAGGAAAGAATACCATATTTTTTATCATTTCTCTTTCATTTTTATTATATATTCGGCTGGTAATCGAACCCGGATCTCTCTGCAGATGCACGAACACGAATATAATAAACTAAAGATTCATTTATTTATATATCATCTTGGACAGGAAGAGAGCAGTTTGCTGAAGCACTTAATGCGTTTACATATTCCATAACCACGGGTCCTATGGGAGGACCAGTAGCTGGTATTTGTCAATTTATCATCTTTCCCCAACTGTTCTTTGGTTAACACTTTAAGAATACGTATTGAGCTTAGAATCTGTGTTAATATATTCATATTTCGTTATATTTAAATAGTTACAGTTTAAGACTTGTTTTAAAATAATATTTATCTACAGTTATTATTACAGAAAGTTATTTTTATACACAATGTGTGTGTGTAAAGATTATTGGAATATTAATTTTAGATGTATATCAAGTATTATATTAGTATACAGTATAAGTATTATATAGTATATATTATTATACAGTAAGGTTGACAACGTGAACGGCGATTGTACTCGCGCATTGAATACCAAAAAGGAAATCACGACTCACTATTGGTCAATATAAATTTGACACTACATGTCACATGTTATGTTTGTTTTGTAAACAAATAGTTTGAACTCGTATGTATGGATTTGTACGATTTATCACGTAACTCACATGTCTTGTTATCATTACATACATACATAATTAAACAATGGTTACAATGTTGTGTATTAAGCACTTTAAAGTCAAACAAAAGAAACTAACAAAGCTTAATATCTTATTCGCATGCGAACTAAAATATCTAAATGGTTAAAAAAGTTAATTTTCTCAAAACTTAAAAGTTTATTGCGCACCGGGACAGGCGGTCGTAAAGCGCTGTGTTTATGGTTAGGAACAATAGCAGATAAATAATGAAACTGATCGAGCAGACGCTTTCGAGGCACTTCGGATGTGACAAGTCGTGGTTTGAGCCGGGTTTGCTTGCGTTATCTCATGTGAGATTAAGAAATCTACATAATAACCAATCCAAAGCATAGTGAATACAAGCTAGACTATAAAGAATTATGTAAACTATGTATATTTGAGGTGTTACTTAAGATACCTATTTTTGTATATCAAGTTGGACTGAATTATTAATATGCATCTTAGAAGTCAAGAATCAGATCAGTTGATTGCTATATCATTGATTTTAAGATATTAATGCATTATTATCTTTGTTAAATCAACAGATCGTTGTTTAGATTGGTTTATGTTTTACTAGCTGGTTTGTTAGGACTAAAGGTTTCCGATACAATAGCGGACGGATTTATGTTGTCTTTAAATGTTTTTCTTGGTACATGAAGGCTGGTAACACCATAATCTGTAATATTATTTGACCCTTTCATATTATTTGTTTGTTAATACAAATTGAAGACGTACACGAATGAGAGAAACTTTTTAATTAGAAAAGCCCATGTTGTTTTCAAGTTACTTTTCAAGCTCAAATTAAACTAGGTTTTTTAAATTAATCTAGAGTTAATCGTCAGTTAGGCGTTTATATATTTCTGTATAGCTTATAGGCCAAATATTTGAAACAGAGAGGAGGACACGAATTAGGATTCTGATTTAAGATCACCTTCCACACATCCTTTGACGTCTCTTTAGTTAAGGTGGCAGGTTATTTCATATTTTACCTGAGTAATGACTTCGGTTGGACGGACTCCAAATTTGTTTTTAAACTATGTCTGTGAGTTAGTAGCAGAGACTGGTTTGATATTTATGTTGCTATCTCTCATGTTTTTAACATTTTAAATATATTTTAATAATGCAAAATTGTAAAGTTGTAATCAGATCAAGAGTTACGTGATAGTAGGCTTTGCTTTTGTTTAAAAGACAGTTTGAAAATCAGGAAATTAATATTACCAATAGTTCATTAATAACATTTTTTTTATTCCTCAACCATTTTCATACAATATATTTATAGTTCTAGGATATTCTCTGAAGCTGTTTTTGAGTTTTTATAAAATTAAGTTATTATTTTATGTTCTTGGCAAAAATTCAGAAAGTTTGTCAATTGTACTTTTTATATTCATTACGTAATAAGGAATGATTTATTCAAATTTCTTAACATTTAATTAAGTTATTTTGAAAATCACTTGCCGAGGAGACAGTTAATTACATTTTAAAAGTCTCTATACTTTAATATCGACTAATATAAAAGTCAGTATTAACAAAACCCTTTGTGATGTCGAAACAAACAGACGTAATGACTCTCGTAAGCATATTGAAATATCGTCTCGTAAAATAAGCTCCAGTCTCCTTCGACATTACGGACCAACTTTTGACGTATGACTTCATTTTACAGACGGGATACGTTTTCACAAACATAAATATACATGCACTAATAGTATTAATACTTTATCAGATTGGAATAAGATTCAAATTACTTATATCTGTGGTTTTTCGGACGCAAAAGGTTTTGGCGCTTGAGATGATTTTGAAAGCCCATCGACCGCAAAGCAATGATCCGGTCGTATTGTGGAAAACAAAGATGCGTTTTGATGGCATTTGTATGATTTAGTACACTATCGTTTAAACGCAAATATCGTAAGAGTTTAATTTGAGAATGGTTACATAATACATGTACAGGCAGACGACTTTATTATTTGGTGTTCATATAATACTAGGATCCGCCAACCGTGCGCGGCGGGTGTTGAGCTGAGCCCCTCTCCTTTCTTCTTTTCTTGATAACTTTTGAATGGCTAAACATTTTTTCAATCTGTTTGCGCTATAACATTCGCGTTCGGCTCAAACATACATGAGAAAATTTTTAGCTAATTCTCTCGTCGCATTCTAAAGACAATTAAACACAAAAAAGGTCTTCCAAACGGTAAAGAGCTTCGCTTACGCTTACAACAATGTTTAACTATCTAGAAATGTGGTCCAGCTGATGGTAATTGGTTACCATAATAAGTAGTTGCAGAGGCGTTGCTATTAAGGAACAGGATGAAAGGAGAGAAAGGGAAATAGATTTAGCCTCTGACTTTCTTATTCAATATACGAAACTCATAACTTATATGTAAAACTCACTTTAATATCCAGATAATAAAAATTAAAACTAGCTGTGCCCACGACTGCGTTCGCGAATATATTTTTTAAAATAAAAGTAGCCAGTGAAAGTTAAAATCGTCAGCCGTTTCAGAGATTAGCTTGAACAAAAAGACAAACAAATAGGGAAAAATTCAAAACTTTTTTATGTGAGTAACATGTATACTATCATATGAATTTAGTTAAAATCTCTTAATTTGGAATTACTAAAATATACTTTAATTTTAATTATATGTATATATTAACTAATGTCTTGCCTTATTTAGTTTATTACTTCACGTAAAAACGATAGCAAAGTTCTGTAATTTGGTGAATAACTTACAGGAAACTCAAAATAAAGGAAGAGACACAATTAGGACTTATATTTGCCTCTACAATCATTATTGTGATAAATTACGCATAAATTGGCAATTTTGTTGGCAATTTAATATTAATCTTATTTATTTGGATATAAAGTTTATTTTTGAACATAATGTTATATTACAACGCGTAAAATAAGGATATTAGGGAACAAAGTTAGTATTTTTCGTTAGATTTATACCGACAAGGCACGATTGTATTGTATTACTATTGTTCAGAGACAGGAATATTTTGGTTAATATTTAAAAAATAAATATAATTACATAAAACAGGTAAGTTATTCCTGTTATTTATTTTATTAACACTAAACCTACCAAGTACCGGTCAAATTGACCGTTCTTAAACTTTTGTAAAACTTACACATTTTTAAACGTTTATAATATCGTTATCAAACTACATGGGAATTCTTAGAATATGCATATAATATTTTCTTCACTTTTTACTTTAAGTTACTTCCATTATTACCTGCGTTATATAATAAAATAATTTTTAATTACCGGTCAATTTGACGGCGTGCGGTAGGAACAGGTGTACAAGAATTGTCGGTAGGTTTAGTGTTAATAAAGACAGGAGTCGAGTTTGGATGCTATCAAATATCTCCAATTCTATTAATCAATCAGAAATGACCACAATCAAGTTCTGACCTCTCGGGGTTATATACGGGTTATTATAGTTAGGATTTACGAGAAAGCTTTTTCAGCCACTTACTAATATGCATCAAAAGTCTTTACTTATATTCTACTTAATATGAGCGGTGCAAATTTATTTTATGATTAATATATTATATATAGGTGGTATAAACGGAAAACTTAATATCAAAATAAGTTAATACCGTGCGTGTCCGCCGCTCATATATCGAAGACAATCTAACCGGAGGCCTCACGGTATGTCCGTAAATCCCTGCCATATCTCAAGAACTGGCTCACGCTGGGAAGGTTTACGTGAATAACTAATCTTGCAATACTAACATTAGTTTGGCTAACATTTGACGTAAGGAAACCTCAGAATAACAAAGTTAAACAAATTACACCAAATTGTTTAAATTGATAGGATAATATCAAATATATTAAAGCAAAATAAGAATAGAGGGGTTTAGTTACACTGGTTATAATGTTACCCCAACAATTCACAGTTCGCAATACTACAATGCACTAAAACGTTTTGTACATACTCGTACGTGGCGAATTTGATTTGGCATAGAGCAATGAATCACATAGATGTTTTTAAACATTTAAAATACCCATTTATAAATATGTAATAGTATACACTATTTATCAGCCTGTCTGTGGTCAGAGTAAGTTTGTTAGAGATGCAGTTGTTATTTGTACTCTCTGTTATGATTTTACTCTGTGCCCGCTAATACGTTCCCAACAATTGAAGCTGTCGGTCCACGTTAGTGTCTCAAAGGGTTTTAATTTTATATTCATGACGTCATCCTCTCCCTTTATATCCCTTTATATCGAACAAAAAGTGTTGTGTAAAAATTTATCGCGTATTGCACTAGTTTAAAAATATTTAATCCCTTGAATAGTATTGTTGTTTCCTTTTTCTTCATGAACAATAATAATATAAAAATATTAATTTAATATTTATTATATAAGGTTTTGATTTTGATAATTTGTAATGCGGTTTTTTATTGGATGTGAAAAAATACGATTTTTTTTGACATAATTCTTTATTTTCGAATAATAGTTATTGTACTCAACAAAAACAACACGCAATATAGATTATAAATTTCCTTAAATTAAACTTACACCGTCACGTTTTTTTGCTTAAAAATTAAATTAATGTGGATTAAATACGGATTTGTAGAATGAACCGAATCTTGCAACCTGGTCCAGAGCAGCAAAGCAGCAGCAGAGCAGAGCAGCTGTTTTATGCATCTCTAATTATGCCTGAAGGATGGAAACGGTTGTCTTCATATATCTTTGTCATGAACACCTCAGGTGGATCAGAGGAGTACTTTATAAAAATTGTCTTCAAATTCTAGACCAAACTCATCATTACAAATTTCTTAAAGAAATCAACCCAAGAGTAAGGTTCTTAAGATATAATAATAATAGAAACAACAAGTTATATTTTATATAAAATGTTGTATAAGAATCAGCATTTATCAATTGTCCAACAAATCTATTCCAAGAAGGCATTCAAGGTTTTCACAACATAAATACAAAATCACAAAACATCTTTCATGCATTGATAAAGACATCGGCTTCGGAACAAAACTACATCCACAGAGAGACATCAGCCTCCAACAAAGCGACATCTACATACGTCCAAGAACAAAGGCGCTCATTAATTTTCAAAGTCAGGCAAGTGCTGCGTTACTAATGTGAGCGGACAATGCCGACCAGCGGAGTACCGGCAATGGCGGCAATGGCGGCGCGCCGTGTTACACGCTCGAATATATTGTCATTTAGATTTATTATATGGTCTGAATTGTAATTAGTATTAGATGTATCAAATGCAGCGCTTCAACTATCTCTAGACCGATTTTGCTACTTTGTATATAGTCCTTTGTTGTGCAACAGAACTCAGAATATCGCCATTAAACTAACATTCGACATGCAAATAATTCATATTTATACAGTTCTAGTTTATGTACCACAATGTAAAAGACTTCTGCTACGGTAGTTGTTAATGGCAGAGACAAAGAGCGGAGTCGTGACCACACATCACTATTTTTCAATCTTTTGTTAGTATTGAGACAAAGATGTACCAACTGTCATTTTTAAACGACAACAATTATGGCCAAACGACTATCTATAAGTGCTGTAGCAATTTTTAAGTAGACTATTTATGTTGTTTTTTGTTCGCATATTGTCTACTGTTTGTATATTATTTCTTCATTAAAACGAACTCAAAAATATTCAGATAACTCTTTCAGATTGTTAATTTATAATTGCTTTTAACAACTAATTATGATAGTTGAAATTAAAGTGACTATCACGTAATAGTCATCGACACCCTTGTCTTAACAACACAATTTCCACCATACGCTACAAATCGTGATCCCCATGACACCCCTAACACCCCTGACACCCCTGACACCCCATGGAGATCGACCTAACGAACCTCGAACACATTGTTTGTAGCGTGGTTTAAGTTGCCATGAATAACGAGGATCTGGACCCTCGTGGTCTATTTTGGAGAGTTAATAACCATGGTGTTTATAGTTTTATAAGTCATAATTAAACTATATTTTGGCCTATTATATAAATATTTACCACACACTATATATGTGTGCATAACTTTTCTAGTGATTGTGAAAATCTTGCTCTTCTCACGGGTAGTAAAACAAATATTTTCAGAAAGAAAACTTCTATCATTTTCGGGTATTTTTATGTCCTACACGTATTGTTGTTTCTCTAAACTAAATTACTGTTAAATATTTCTAATAAATAACAGTTAAACTTAAGATGGTTACCGGTTGAAAGAGAAAACCTGGAGGAGAGAATATGTTTCATAGAATGATTATTTTTAAAAACTAATTTTATAACGATATCTTTTCATAAAACGCGGACATATTATAAGTAAATTTATATAAAAATAATTTAGTATTTTTTAATTTAAACCTAGTTTCAATGCAAGATGAACTAATTATGAATATATCATGAGTTACATTAAAAATTATGTTTTGCGAAACGGAAAATTAACACCTTAACAGAAAGGTAGACGTATGCACATCACATATATATATTAAAACTTCATTTAACATGACATAATTATCATGAATTAGGTTGAATTTTTCATTTAATACTTTTATTTTCATACATATTCCATATAAGAGAACATATAAATATTTCATTTCTAAACTTATTTCAGTCTTCTAATATACATATAATATTATTGTATAAATTCTTGAAGGGGCAATCGAAGTCAGGAACATATATTTATCTTTTCTTATCTTTTACAATGACATACACAGACAAAGACTTTAAAGACATTGTTTATATCAATATCTATCAGTTATCTTATATAAACCATTTTCCTTAAAAGAATGAACATAACGGAGGGAGTGTCCGGAGGGAGTATAATCCAGCGAGGGTCCTCAATGACCCTTTACTTGTTAGCTTATATTTATTTAACACTTGATTAAAACTCCATATTGAGATTGACAGACGGTTATCTGTTAGGGGAGGACTGGTATCGAATGTTTATAATATACGATACTTTTGTTGGTCTGTTATAAGTACCTCCGGTTATCTACCAAATAAGATAACTATGTTAAATATACGAGTCGTAACTTAGAAAAAGGAGGAGGGAGGGAATATTCTAACACTCTTTAAGTTGACTAGATATCTATATTTTTCTATAATTTACTAGGATCCGCCGCCGTGCGGGAGTTGCGCTGAGCTCACTCAGTTTTTTGACCATAATTTCTGAACGGAATAAGATATTTTAATTCTGTTTTTTTTAAAACATGAATTCCCAAACTCTACAGCTCTGCCAATTTTCATAAAAATCGGTTTAGTAGTTTTTATATGATCTTGCTTCAAAAATAAGTTTCTCAAACGGTTAAGAGCTTCGCTTACGCACATTTCAACTATATTTTGTAATAATAGTAAGTAAATCTACAAACATACCCAAGTCCTATTTCCCAGTAACAAAGTAATTAAATACATCTCCGCGCCCGCTACCCGCTCTAAACTAAACTAAAAACAGTTAAGAGGCTTATGCTAAATTACTCAATTGTAAAACATATTGTGTTACTAA
The DNA here is from genome assembly GCA_918358865.1 of Melinaea marsaeus rileyi. NCBI lineage: Eukaryota > Metazoa > Arthropoda > Insecta > Lepidoptera > Nymphalidae > Melinaea > Melinaea marsaeus. Next base: position 25,547,864 of record OU911088.1, on the reverse strand, counting down.
TATTCTATCGCAATAAGTTCCTAATCCCCTTTGAAAGGGATAACCACCCCCCTGAGTGGTTGTTTAATTTTATTGGCGAATTAATTGTCCGGCTCTCGCGAGAACCATGCGCTAATACTTTGAGTGGTCAGATCAGATTTATTATATATTCAAATATATATATATATATATGTTATTACCAGATAGTTTTTCTCCCTCCCATAAACTGTGGATAGATAGAACTGGATATGGGTGTTAGACATTAGTTTTGTATAGAGATATAACAGAAAATCATGTAAGTAAAGTATATCTATTATATTATTTGTGCAGTGGTTGACAAGTAAGTAACAAGCCAAAATAATGTCACTTCATCAACGGCTCATCTAGTTCACTTAAAATATTACCTAATATCACTCATCTCACAATACTTCGTTAACTCCGCATAAAATAAGTATCTCACGTACCCACTGCAAAGTTTGAAATAACAAAATAGATGACTCCAAAAACCACTCTTCTTTCAATTATAAAAGAGCGTAAAATTGCTTGCATAATTATTTTCACCAGCGCCGTACGTGTTTACATATAGTCCATATAAATCTTTGAACAATAACAATGAGAACAAACGTCTCTCACCTCGCCTATAAGTTGTAATATGTTAATTTATATTTAATATAATAAATTCTTGTGTGAATAGAGAAATGTCCGGGGACAACGCCATATTGTCCTCCCGGTACAATGGTGCACCAACCTTCAATTGCGCTAATCCATTTTATAGCGTGTCACGAGTTTTTTTTTGTGGTACACGCTCAAAAGTACAGTTCGACAAAAAATTACTGAAAGGGTTTATCAATTTAACAATTCAATCCGTATCAAAACAATGAAAACAATAAAAATTTGTTAAGCAAAAAACGTATTCATATAAAAAATAGATAATTTTTATATATATTATATATTTATAAAATGTTGATGCTGGCCGTACTTAACCCCACCTCTAAATCATTTTTAATTGTCGTAGAAGAGCCGTCCATGTAAATGAGCTGGTCTAGCCGAGATTAGCAATGAATCGTAGTAATTAGGAGATTTATATGCAAAGCTCTCGTGGTCCGTACGAGGCATTGTACATACAAAAATAAGTACATACTAATGCCGCCTTGAGTGGCCCATTGTCACTCCTTTGGTATAGATTTATGAGCCGTAATGATTTAATAAATACGTCGTAAATATTATTTATGGTGGGATTTCGGGTTGCACTGGTCAGCTGCATCTGCTTAGGAATAGGAATTATATATTAATAATTTATATTTAATTTACTTTGTCCTTACTGACTGACTGACTGACTCGTGAGATGTGTCGCAAAAAGCGTCTCGCATAATTTGATTGACAGCATTGTTGTTAGTTCAGAGGTCCTTGAATAGTAACATCTTGACGCGGAGACAAAGCCCTTTGCTATCCCGATGCATTCTTATGGGAAATTGATTTTTTTATATATATGCACTTTTGATATTATTATTTGACTATACTTAATACTAAAGTCATTTTAACATGATATTTACTTTAATTACATTTATATTTATGTAATTATAATTTCTAGTGATAGATAGCTAACATGTAATATATTTAGAGCTCAAATGAAATTCAAAAAGTACCTCAAAAGTACAGTTACCATGGCAACCGCAGGTCTAAGTTAGGTAATACAAGTTGCATTTACTTAGCAAATAAAACCATTGGAGGCGATGTTTGCGAACCGAAATTAACAAAACGAATCCAGAAAAGGAGTAAAAAAAAAGTTTTGTAACTCCCTCGCTAAGGTTTCAGTACAAACTGTAGATCTGAAGTACTCGAAAGTTTTTCTAAGGTTTGGTTGGAATTAAGAGTTTTGTTTTGTTGGGGTTTTTCACTAATAACTAGTGGAGTTGTATGCGAAATTACACTGGAAAATCTGGATTAAGGATAGTTTTAAGCGAGAGAGAACTAAGGTACTGAACAGGTTTAAACTAATTTGCATTATAATTGGCTTAATACTTAAAGATTTCTCTGCAAGTACATTTCAATATGTACTTCGTTATCCTATTCAAGTGGCTAGAATACATACACACATCGGTCATGTCCAAGAACGAATGACGTATTCTCCTCACTCCTGAAATGAATGAATTTAGACCGAACGTGTATAGTTTTCATCCCTCCTTTACTCAATACTACCTACCGACCAGTATAACATGAACCATGGACATGTATGTCGTTTCCCTATCCACCTGCAGCTAATGTATGATTGCAGAGAACAGGTGGTTCTAGTTAAGCCGGTCCAGGTCCTATGTATTTGTCTTTAGGCTTAGAGCATGGAGGCTGTATCTGAGACAGGAAATTAGGTTTCGATGTTTGAATGCAATGAATCTGTGGGATGGTTTCATATCGAGAGAAGCCTACAAATATCAATAAATTTCAACATTTATGTAGTAATTTTAAATCATTAGGCACTCTGCCTTGCACTCTCAAATGTATTTAAATAAGCGTACGATACGATATGGAAGGATTATTTATGATTCATTATTTATGTTTCACGTTTCATCATTTCATAAAACTTGTTGTAGAAAGCATCTTTTGAAGAAATATATATATTTTTTCTTGTCACCCTTCCGCATGCAGCGGTCCCGGTTTCCATATTCTCGTCTTTCGCAGGGCAAAGCGAATACAACACGTCGTTTTCGGAGATAAGCGCGCTCCAGATTAGAAACATTGCTGTCCAATGAATTTGAATTTAGAATTCATTTGAATATCGAACACTCGACGGCTGTGGAATAAATAATAAAATAGTGTTGTAGTTTAAAAAATAACACCTCAGATTCTGTTTTAATTAACTTAAAAATATGTTCTTCATAAACGCTCTAAGCTGACACTGTCAGAGCCGCTCCTTCCACAATTAATCGTGTTAAATAAGTGTTTATCCGTTCCCACCCACTGGCGGTGACTGGCAACATTTCTTATCATTGTTCTGATGTGTTATTCTACAATAATTATCAGGTGCCACAATCACGTGTCCAATTTCACGCAAATCATAATACCATTTGGCGGTAAATGCAAAGCGCTGCCATTTTTTTTTTAAGTTAGAAAGTTTTATATTTTTTCTTCATATTTTTTATGACGCTTGTGTATATATTCCAAAGCTATATATGTTACATGAATATAATTAACTTACACATGTTAATTGATTTTTATTATATATTACTTTTTACATTACAACATTACGGTCGCTGCAAGGCGTTCCGCGTTACATAAGTTAGCGACCCCAACCCGTGGGAGGAGCGCTATAATTGGTTTTGTTTCGCATTACAAGTAAACAAAGTGTGTTGTAAAAGACAACATCATCAAATAGATGTTATAGTTTTCTTTAAATTGTAGGATAAAAAATATAAAAATAATATACAAACTTTTTATAGTGATACTTTTTATTCTTGTGATATGCTGGCCGGTTGACATTAAAAGATATTAAACATAAAATATAATGATGATTAAAAATATTGAATTTTCAAATTTGGAACTTGTTTCCACTCCGCCGTGAAGCGACACTCGACAGCAATCATCGTCTCAGCGGGGCGTCCCACGTGGACGCACTACTGGATGAGCGCGGCGACGCGGACCAACTGCCCGTACATGTCAATAAAGCGATCATTTAAAATGCTAATTACTATTTGAAACATTAGTGAACTGCGATCAGAACACGATTCATATTTGTATATAAATAACGAAAATAATGTTGCGTAAATTTATTACAAGTGTGGTATTTGTATTCTGTATTCCGTGTAGATTGTTCGTATCAAAACATTTTCTGCAAGTAATGCACCTAATAAACTAACTGATTACTATTTTCTTCTTCATAAAAGGGCACACAATACAAAATAATCTGAATGAATGGAGGGGAGCACTAAAGAATGCTATTAACGGTTTAATAATAGCATCTATAAGCCTGCCGATACAACGGGAGCAATCCAGATAATTCTCATTACACACAGATCTATTGGATGTTGTCGGTCGATTCTAAAACGCATTATGCATAACCGCAGGCGGTCTCGATTGTGGCAGTCTTTGTGGCACGTCACTACCGAGAGCGGTTCCCGCCAAAATTTAAATGTCATCGTTCCAATTCGAAATTCAATTACGTGTAATTAATGCGGGCCGTCGGTGGCGGTGGTACCGATTTGAAAACAATGGCCGTCGGGCGTTCAAAAGAGGTTCAAATGTTTTTTTTTTATCTATGGAACTGTTGATAGCTATTAGAGTAATAGTGATTGATAGTTTGCCGTTTTTTTTTAATGTTCACAATTTTATTACACGCCTTGATTAGTGCTGATATTTTTTATATTAATATAATTTTTAAGCTACTTTTTTTTCATTGATCTACCAATTCAGTGAAAGTAATTTTAATAAAAATATTAAAAGATATATTAAAATAATAATATGGAATGTGGTCATGGATGTACAATAAATATTCAACGGAATATAATTGAGAGGAGAACTATTACAATTATTCAACAGAAGTTCTTCAGCCCTCGAAACAATGTATCATTGTGTAAAACAAGTATTGACCGCTGTTTATAACACGCGACGGTGACGTGACGAGACGTTATACGATTTAGAACAAAGCTCTAGCCTTTATAGCGAGACATCGTAGTGTATAATCGTGTCGTCGTCGTGTCGTGGGATGTAATGTAGATTGTTTTAATGGTAGCCAAAACAGGTACATAATTAGGTCGTGGGTCGGACAATGCGGGGCGGACCGTCCACAATGAGAGGTGTTAGAACTATTGTTAATGTTTTTTCTTGTTTAAATTAAGATGATGTTAGAGTTAGTTTGAAATATACACTAATATTTAAAGTGAGAAAATGTTTATATTGTAATATATTCTTGTTTGTCTGAAAAGGTAAGTATGAAAATCGTTACCAAGTGTGTTATGCTCACAAAATATTTGGAGAAAATTTGTCCAACAGGAGAGAGAGAAATGAGACAAGTTAGAAAATGATAATAAATTATTATCAACATGATATTCTTGTATTATATAATAAATATAATTAAATAATTCACATCACTCTTAATAATTAAGAGTGTAAACGCATAAAAATGAGTTTATCAAATGGAAAGTGGATATAAGGTTTCGCACCCCAATAATCGTCGCAAACACCCCAAAAGAAAACCTTTCCTTCCACAAGATGTCGCCACAAAGGCTCACTCATCTTTACACGCGAGGAGAACCTCACACCTCCACTGAGTACCTTATTAACGGCTTGCCTAGTGTGGCTTATCAAGCCCACGCAAAGGCTCGGGTTTAGAAAAAAACTTCAAAGGCCGCCGGGAATGTTTTCAGTCGGGCTTTCGCCTTTTTTCAATGGCAATTAGTTAGCGTTTCTGCTGACGCTTGCTCTTACGCCTTATGCAATTATGACTACGAGTAGTTGTGCCACGGATCAAAGTGACACGGACGCGGCACTCTTCACTGATTATGTCAATTAATTATACATTACAATTATATATTATAAATTCAATCTAAACATTTTTATATATAAACTATTTATTGTATACATTTAATATGTGAAGTTAAAATGTTTTTAACAAAAACTTATATCTAAAATACTTAACTTACAAACACCTGCAACGTATAACTACTTCAATCAAGTCGATTTTGTTGCTTGTAAAAGCGCATATCAGACCAGGCAGTGGCAATAATCCAACAACAAAAATATTTTCAATATGTCACCTCCGTAACTCGCACTATGTTCCCACATCCGGGTTGTGGGGGGTGTCTTAAACTAAATATTGATATAAAACTGGTGCTTTAATTAAGCTTTTCAGTCGTTTAATTTTTTACTCAACTGAACCCCGACTTTTGGTTAGTGCTAATTTATTAAAGCATTAATTAGCAATGGGTCGTTTTGATCGACGAAGCGAGCTTCACGTTTTAAACACTTTCCTATTGGTCATGTTCAGTGTTTAATAATTGCGGTTTAATATATACCTATTTGAATTTATTAATTTATGTGTATGTTTTAACAGTCTCTCTCTTTCTCTCTCTCTGTCTCTCTTGTGTTAAATAGTAGCTTAAGTGACATTATACTCAGTAAATACATTTAAAAAATAAATATTAAACATTCATTTCGTTTTACAAAATAATTAATAAAAAAAGACAAAAAAGGAGCAAGTTTTATTTTTGTTTTGTAAGTAATTACTGATTTTTTGTTTCTTAAATTCAAACACCATAATAATATTTCGGGGTTGTCTTAATTAAAGTCAAGACCTCACTCACAGCACATAACATAATCAAAATAACGATATAAAAAAATAAATAGAGTTGGACTTTTGTTTCTCTACCACAAGACTCCCAAAATGTTACCAAAGAAGTAAATCTCATTAAAATTGTGCAAAGTTACCATAAACTAATTGGCAAAGCGCGTATTATCCGGACCGGCTGATACAGACTTTTCACTGACGAACTTCTAATTAAACCCGCCACTCCTGAATCTGTAAGCTTATCTTAGACAAAGCCCATTCACGGGATTCTGTTGCTTGTGTCTGATAACGTAAAAGGTATTTTTGTGTGCAAAGTCATTTAATTGTAAGATTATGGCCGTTGTGAGGGTTGTTTGAGAGATTTTCAGCTAAGAGACCCTGCATCGTCGATTACGAACAAAGGACTGGGAAAGGCAATTGATCTTCAGAGCGCGATTAGCGTTAACGCGTTGAGGAGGAAACACCAAGTGGAGCCTTTTCAGGGCGAAAAATGAGGCATTGATATGACTTTAACAGTTTAAATTAATAAACACAGACAAATCCTTGGACACTAACAATAATAAAATTGATATTTCTTTTCTAAATTTCTAAAGTAAGGAAATCGTATAATGAAATTTTGCAATATTATGAAAGAAAGTTAGTCAACAACAAAATTTTGCAACTCCAAAGAATCCGTTCAAAGTAAAGATTAAAAAAGAATAAATGTTGAACAATGTAAAGTTAAAACATTACACAATGTAAGTCTAATAAGTTTATTAAATTATTTAACTGAAATCAAAGTTGCGTAACAGTCACATAAAAATTATTCTTTATAAAGAAAAACTTAAAAAAAATTCGGAATTTCAGTTACTCAATATCAAAGAATAAAAATTACCTAAACTGCGCAATAATGAAAGAAAACAAACTTCTACATATAAAGAATGGTTTGAAACAATTGCTCCAGCCGTTGAGTAGACTCGAACTTTGTTAACAAACAATTCATATTTTATAACAGAAATTTCAATAAAGGACTGTATTATTCAATCTATACACGTTATAAAATAAAGTCATTAAAAGCTGTCTGTAAGTAATTAATTGTTTCAAAAACAAGTGAACGGATTTTTGTATGGTTTTTACTAAAAATATTGTGCAATTCTTAATGAAGGTTTGGGTAAAAAGTATATAAATTGATTGAAATGTAATGATTATTGTTACAAGAGGTCGGGCGATTGTTATACAACTTTATTTACACCGCGAGCAAAGCCGCGGGTAAAAGCTAGTATTTTATATATCTGCTGTAGATTTCTGATAGCATTGAATAAGTCTAGTGGTTATGTGAGCTGTAACTTGTAGACTTTATTACACAGCTGATTTCCATTTATGTTTTCATTATTTTCCAACACTTTGGATTTCTTGAAAAGTCCGTTGAAAAAGCTAATCACACGGCGTTAAAAACAACATAATCTGTGTACAAAAAAACCATTATCGAAACTGCTCACAAAATTATAAAAAAATCTAGGTTGGGAAATGCGACCTGCAGAGGAATAAGGATAGACCGTGGGACAGGCACTGGTGACGCTGTCATGGACAGTAGGGATAACAGCAGAGACATACACAAACTGTCCATGAATAGATTTCGTTCCTCAAGAAATACAAACAGTGGATAGATTACATAGTTAAATATCCCATCAAATAGTTCTCTCTATCGATATAATAGGCTTTGAATGTTCACTTCATTTATGGTTAGTTAAAATATCCACTATCAATACTGATATTCATGTAATATGTATAAATAATATTTCGTGATTGCATATTGTATTAAATTTTGCAATTATTAAAGTTTGAGTGTGTATAAGGCTAATAAGTTAGGTAACTATCAATAGCAATGTGCTAACGGATCAATTCACAATGGTATTGGCAATTTAGAAAATTTATCGTTTATAAAAACATCAGCTCAGAATAGACATGTCAATAGTAAAAGCATTGGCAGCTCACTCTTAGCTGGTCCAGCTACTATCCACGTGACCAAAAACATAACCTCTATCACAATGGGATAGAGTTCTCAATAGACGGATGACATCAACTTCACTAATGCCCCTTGACATCTGATTTATGACTCGGACACCCAACAAAAAGTCTCGTCAAAAGAACAAGAAACACAAATGAATGTATGTTTCAATACTTAGTAATTGTTTAGACAAAAGCGTCACATCAGATATTCCAACACAGTTCAGAGACTTCCCAATTCAAATATAATATTTAAATCAATGGAGGAGAGTTAAAATTCATTAGTTGAATATTTTAGTTCCAACCTTAAGTATTTACGAGCTGCAGGAACATCCAACCATCAAAGCTTTCGCCGCCATTACCTACTGCAGTTAATTTTTATGACATCTTATCAAGAATAGAAAGGAATTGAAACAAAAGAGACATTACCTATTGTATTGTGGTTGTAAGTTTGTTCATGGAGACGTTAACTGTTGTTTTAGAATCCTTCGGTGTTATTCGTTATTGTGCATCTTTCTTACGGTCACGGCTAATTTTATGGCATCTGGTAATAACACCATCATGTTCTATATTGTGAAGGCACAATGGGTGTTTGGAGACATTTATATATTTATTTAACTGTATTCCTTAATTGTTCTTGTTAAAGCTAAACAGTTGGGAACACCGCAAGGTTGTTGCAGATTTAAAATTACTGTCAAGGCAATATGAATTCTAGACCTTCAAGATATAATATATTTTTGAATGTATGTCGATGTGTGTCCCGCTGTTTCGGGACCGCATTAATGAGAATTATAAAAGACAATGTGACAGAAAAGGGATGCGTAACGAATTAAGGGAGAAACAAAATATTCATAATAGGTAGTTGTAAAATGTAACAGAAAATTTAAACCCCAATAAAAGAAAGGTAAAGTAACTAGCATAGAAATACTAAAATTAAAAGTTATTTAATCATTCAATAAACTTGTTTAAATTGAATCAAAAGTTCCAATAACTATGAGAAAACATTTGCAGAATAAGTCAAAAGTTAAATACACGCCAGTATCATCACCATATAATTCATCTATAATCTCATCCAGCATCCAATCATAACTTTTCTGAACTTTGGAGTTCAATTTCGCAAGTCCTCGGACAGAGATCGGTTAATAAAAAACAATTAGATGACCTGTCACCACCATGGGGAAAGTTTTACAAAATAAATCATCCAATTATATGTTGTTTGGAGATTTCGATTGTGAGAAAGGAACTATTCTTTTACAAATTGTGCAAATAAGTGAAATAAACGCCAAGATGACAATCGGTCATCCCGGATTTGATAAAAAAGCAATCGCATAAGAGATATAATATCTAACAATCTTCATTCACACCCTAATCCGTCAGCTAATTGCACAAATCCCCCCAATGATAAACAAACACAAACACAAAGAGGAGATTAGGGAAGATCTCGATGGTATTTAAGATAAGTATTTTTGCTAAACGATTTAGATGGTCTGATAAGGGCCAGCTGGATGCTGATCACATGGCGTCACCAAACCGGAACCTACTTGACTAAATATTTACTTTTAAGTTCCTGTTCCATTTGTGGTTCAACCACAAGTTATCTGGGAATTTAAGATTTTAGAAACTGGCTTTTTTGTAAGCTTTTAAAGTTCGAGCTTCGAGTTTGTGTCGAGTGTCGAGTGTCGAGTAAGATTTAAAATAATATGGACACTAAAATCTATTATTACTATTCTTCTAATAATTTAATATGCGAAAAATGAAATTAATTGAAAGTTACAATATATATATATATATATATATATATATATATATATATATATATATATATATATATATATATATATATATATATATATATATATATATATATATATATATATATATATATATATATATATATATATAAAAGATGGTTAATTACTGTAATTGTTTTGTCCGTTTGTATGTAATATTATTAGAAATAATTAACACTGAGTAATTGTAGTTATGTTAAGTTTCTATTTATTTATTTTTTTTTACATTATAGAGGTATGCTTTTTATATTATATTATAAAGATATGTAATTCATTTTAAATTAAATTTATTTTACGTAAATTTATGTGCAAGAAGAAATCAAAGATTTTTTTGGATTTTATGGTATTATTTTTTAAACAGAAGAAATCAAAGATTTTTTTGGATTTTATGGTATTATTGTTTAATACTTAGTTTAATATAATTATAAATTACTGGTTTTAATAAATTATTTATAATGAAATAATTAGCTTTTTTAAGATATCAGACAGATAGATAGATAGATGTCTGTAAATCAAATTTAATCCGAAATGTTAATTTATAATCAGATATTTTAGAATGTTTACTCTTGTAGTTTTATTCGATAATAATTAAATATATGTTTTATATATAAATATATAATAATAGTATCAATTAATCTGTCTGTGCCGACACGAGGGTACACGTATAAGCCTCTTATTGTATTTTTATAGTTATTTTGATAGCGCAGTTTATTGTAGTTAATCCTGTATGAATACAAAATGGTGCATTGTCCGTCTGTGCGTACAGCTGATGTGGAACAATCTGTACCGTTTACTATGTTTATTTTATAATTTTATATCTATTTCGTTTAAACAATTGTTTGGAGATTCAATTGCTTTATTATAGGGCAAGTAATTTTTTTTAACTTACCAATTTACTTATTAAAATTTAAATTTTTGTCCAAATTTAAAGTTAAAAAATTGAAAATAATATTTAATTAATATTGTTTATTGTTATTATTATCATAATATTTGCTTTAAATAGAATGTTTATCAATCGTAATGTATTGTCAATAAAATAATACAAAGTACCCTTTAGTTCACAAATGCCAAGCCATAAATGCCACAGACACTACAATGCCAAATTAAATGTAAACCCGCACATAAAAACTATAAAAAATACATTCAAAATACAAATATAAAGATTCTCTTTACACGCATTCAACTATAGACAATTGGATGACATAAATCATAGAGTTGACAAGAAAATGCATTTGTACAACCCTCAAAATATTTATATAAAATCGAATTACAGATAATTTTGAACTTAACTGCTCAGATAATAGAGTATCGCTGTTTATTTTTCAACTGTTATGATAAGTTTGTTTTGTACTTGCATCTAACGCCCCATAGGTTAGGAACGACTCAAATCGAGTTTTGCGTAAATTATGGGACAACCCTAGACAAAGAGAAAAAAGGTTCATTCGCTAATGGATTTTGTTCTCAAAAATTAATTTGGGGTACTCGTAACTTGTACTCACCCAATCAGTGGCAACCCTAAAGCTAGGGTTGAAAAACGTTACCTAGTCTTCACGAATTGAATTATAAAACTGCATGTTTTTTTGTCATTAATTGTTTCTATTATTGAGTTTTCTGCCTCAAACTATGTTTTTATTAATTGAATTAATAATTCAATTTGTCAAAATATTTCAGTTAAAACTCTTATAAGGACTTAAATACATTTTTATATACTTTCTATAGTACCTAAATTTAAGTTATTGGTAACCCTACCATTTACCTAGGGTAAGAACACATCTCTGCTAGGGTGAAGTATTGTTTAACCCTTTAAACTTTTTAATTTATTAACCTAAGGGTTGCCAGTCATAAAAATTACTTTTATTGTTTGTAACGACGTCTCTGCCTACGTGATAACGATTTCTGTCTTATAACTCATTTTATCAAAGGGCCGCTACCATTATAACTTGGTCTGTAATTTCTAAGCTATTCGATAGTAATATAGTTTAATTTATAGTTGTCTTTTTAAAGGAATAGAGTCAAGTGCCTTTTGTATATGTGCTGCCAAAGGTTGAGGCGATGCAAACTGGTTTCAATTACAAGAGATTTAGTATGGGAATGTTTTACTTGATGTTTAAACAATGGAGGCGAGGCCGTAAATATTGAGAATCTTTATATAATATTTAAATAATAGAATATTAAAAAAAAACTTTTTAAGCTTATAATTAAAGCACAGCTATAAAAATAAGCTATTTAATGAATTCTTCATATTTAGGTAATTAAAATTTTATCTACATATATAGATTTATTTTGACCTTATAGGCGAATATTATCACAGCCGGGAATCAAACTCAAGATCCGTCAATTCCAAGACAAGCTAGCTCTAAACCAAAGTCATGAGTATTTTTATATGTATTATCATAAAATGAGTCGATAAATAAATCTTAACAAGGGGTCGATCGAAATAACCCTTCCCAACAATATATAACTTCCAATCGCATTCAAAGTAACTTTGGTAAACTAAATTTACTTGGTATTCAAATGTGGTTTCTTGTGAGGGGAAAACATTATCAAAATCGCTACAGCACTCTATAGAGGCCGCGTGTTGATTCTATCAGAAATCTACTTCAACTAGTGACACTCGCGGTAATGTCAATGATATTACACCATATTTAAATGAAAATACGAATTATGTATAAAATACTAATAAATGTAATTAGGAAGAAAGTCAAAGCATTTTATTTCATATATTATTAATAGTTTAAAGGACTTATTGAGTCGAAATACATGTCCAGGAGAACAAGGATCGAAAGCAGAGTCAGTACAGCGAGTGCTGCACCCAAACGTAATGTCTGCGTTGGAAAAGGTCCGAGCATTGTTGAGAATATTTTTATTTATGCTGATGTGAAAACCTTTTTACATAACTTAATAATAGAATTCATTAATTTAACTTTATTCATATTACTTTATAGAGGTTGTAATAAATTTTAACGAATATTAATATGAACCGTTTATCTCATTTGTTCTTCAATTCCTAATTAAATTTGCCCTCGATCAGGAACACCACGATTCCTGGAATACAATTTGGGAAGAAAAGGGTTTGTTATAAAAAACATCAGAAAATATGTTTCACGTACAACCTTAATAATTGCCTTGTATAGTTAGTACTTATGTTAAAATAAAAAATCCTTTGCATATTTTGATTATAAATAATAATTAGTTTACACTTTATTTAAATTATATATTTAAATATATTTACACAATTCCCACTTTTATTGAAACGAAAACAGTTCTAACAAAACCGACGTCGTTATCACCTGTACCTTCAGTTTTCCCGAGAGGCGTCCCATATTTTCAATTTTACCCGCTCTCGATTATACGAAAAACCTTAGTTCGACATAAAAGACTTCTTTACCATTATAAATTGATCCCTTCTCTTATTTGTATCGATCTAAAATATACCGTATTCCAATGCTTTAAAGTTCAAATATCTATTATTGATGTATCTAAACATATCGGTAATCCCGAAGTCGATATTTTATTCGTGCTTGTTAAATCTCATTGTCGTTTTGAGATTTTTACTTGTTATTCCTTATGGGATAAAGGTTATTTTATCTGAATGCACTGAACCCTCAGTTAATATAATATGCTTTCTCCCATTCTGCTTTAAAGGACTGCGACAGGAGACTTAATATTTATAATAATCAGTTATACATTCAAATTACATATGACATATTAATCAGTACATATAATAAGTAATTCTTAGGTTATTATTTAATAAAGTAAAACCATAAACCCATATATGAAAACGCGTTAAATTGTCCAACCAGCGTCAGGTCGCAAACACCTTGTACATGCGCCCGCGCAGCCATTGTGTGACTAATTGTTGTAGATTTATTAACAGTCCCACCTGCCCGGGACAATGGTTTCCCTGGATTAACGTTGAGAACACTTATGCAGCTTGCCAGCTATAACATCTATTGTACAATACAAAATTCACGATTTGATTTGAAAGAAATATTTTTAAAATATTTATAGGATATTACATTCTCGTTATAACTTCTCTTCTTTATATTCAATTGTTCTAACGTTGTTAAAGTATTCGTCACGCGGACAACCGTCATTATTCCACAGAATTTGATTCACAAAAGAACACTTAAAACACTAAACCTGTTAACAATACCTGCCCTTATTCAGACAGTCCTTTACGAGATGAATTCCCGCTAAATTCACGACAAGAAAGCCCGCAGTGTCGCCAAATGCGTGAAATTATCCAACAATGCACTGTAATGATCCTTTACGGGTGAAAAATAAAAATAAACGCATAATACACCACTTGCAAACATAAAAATACTGATGCCACGCGATTTTGAACTCAATTATTGTTAAGTAAACACGAGAAAATATAATTTATTTTACCTGTTTTTTTAAATGAATAAAATATTTCTTTATATATTGTTTTTATTATTGGGTATTGTTTTTAAATAATGTATATTGTTTATCGCAAAAAGTTGCTGCGTTGACTTCTCGAGTTAGCTTTCATTGGATATCAACGGGAGGCTTCGGACCAATTGTCTCACGGTGGGTTACACTGGATTGATACATTCATTTACTTAAAATAAATGTACAATGACGTATACAAAAGAATTGCTTCTGCTATTTTTCATAGAATAAATAAGCTTTGTGATGGTGGTATCCTTGTGGGCACCAACTTGGGCCACAAATTGTTCATTTCATAAAAGAATGTTAACTTGTATTTAGAGACGGTATTTATTTATAATAGATTACAACTTAATAAATACAAATGCAATACTTATACTACACAATATGAAAAGCCAAAATCAAAATCTATAGAGTATTTTTGTTGGACTGAGGTGCAATGGGAAGCTACATGTGTGCGTGCGTCGGCGTCGCTCCGTCTACTCGGGAGTGGCAGCTCCGGAATGCAGTCCGCCGGGATTATAAACTAGCATCGATCTATGTATCGATTCTAATCATTATCTCTAATATCTATAATGTAGCTATATCTATCTTTAAGGAAATGTCAAATATTCCCTTAAAGATAGATATAGCTACATTTTTTCGTTTATGTCATTAAAAACATAATACATATAATGGAGGAGAATTTGGCCATTCCAGGTCATTGTGCTTCTTAAATATTACATATACTTTAACTATTCCTCTTTTAATAGATTTAGCTAAGTATTTCATATTATATATTATCAGAGATTACCATTGGCTGAGCCACCATTTCCTCAAGTTCCACTTAAATAAAAGTTACTTACTTAGCATATAATTTCCCTTTATAGATACTCGGATTTACATAAAATAACAATGACTTCGGTTCCCTTGGCTATTTATGTGTCTATGAAAACAATTTTATGCCTGCTTCTTAACACAGAATAGGCTGTGATCATCCCACACGTTTCAAAGAGTCAAATAACATTATTATACTGTACCCTACTTACCAAAGAATACTTTGCTGCAATATCTGATATACCTCCAACGATTTTGACCTCTACATCGATGTGAATACAGAATAAAAACTGTTTGGTTGTTGGTTGAATTATTGTTGTATATTAAAGTGTATTTTTAAGCGTCTTTGTCGCTTGATCACCGTCCAAAGGGCCACAATGCTTAGATGCGAGCTTTTTGTAAGCCTCGGCATTTATAAAACATCCTGTTACAGAAATACCCGCTGTAATCAACCTCGGTGACTCGGTGTCATATAATTGTTATATATTTTAGTATACACTGTCATTCAATCAATTATGTGAGTTATAATATTTCTATAAATTTCTTTCATCAAGATATGATTATTAATACATTATTTAGACCTATCTCTTAGCCATAGTTGCTAGCTGAAATAGATGTATGATATAGATAAAATTGTACACCATTACTGCAGATACCTTAAATATTTTTAACAAGTCATCAAATGTTATGTAAATGTTATCAAGAATCGTAACTAACGAGAACAATTTTTGATATAAAAGTTTTTTTCTTTGTTTCGATTATAAATGCGATTGTCCGCTATCGCGTCATCTCACGACTATTTGGACACTTCTGTTAGCCGCAAAATATTTACAATTTATAAAAAAGGTTAAAGACATCAATGACGGCGTGCTTTGATCTTGTTAAGGGACGGTTCCTCTGCGACGACCGAGTGTGTGACAAATAAAATATTATTCTCAAAAATTTTGTAAATCTTTCACTATATTTATGATTTTAAGAATTTCGTGTTTTTAATACTAGCACTTTTAAAATAATAATATCAATAATAATTACTAACTTCATAACTAAAATGTTAAGGCGTCCCTTAACATATCTTTGATAAAGAAATAATATTAAAGGTTCACTTATTGTTCCCCATCTGGCTTTTAAGATGCAACTGATAACCGTGATGGTGACAAAAGAGCGCTCGGGATGGCTTTGTCATATTTAGGGATCCGCGGGCAGATAACAATTGACCATCGATTAGAATACAATATTGAAATATTTGCTCTTTTTATAAATCAACTTATCTGGCTTAGACAGAAAATATATAGAAAAAGTTTACTCTTTTGATTATATATATATATATATATATATATATATATATATGTGTGTGTTTTCGTGTGGAGCACATCTTAAACGACAGTGCGATCGGAAAAATATAGTTTGGAATTTATATAATTTCCGTTACAAAATTTTTTGTTTAATTTTTATCGTAAATTCTTGTTTCTCCATTAATGATGGTTATAAATTTGTTTTTAGAGCGACCGTGTCAAGATCGGATATTAAATTTTAGATCGCCATTATAACAAATTAGTATACAATCTTTGGAAATGTCCATTTATTTTGAGCAGAGAAATCTATACATATAAATAAAATTGACGTGTCTGTCTGTAATTCCAAATTAACAACTTTTCAATAAAAAGAAATTAATGTATATACGATATTTACATATAAAAAATCATTTGTTTTTTTTTATGGTTTGTCGTCTGTCTGTTTGGTCTAGCTAATCTCTGAAACGACTGAACCGTTTTTAATAGGTCTTTCACTGGCGTACTACTCATGTTATAAGTACTTATATTTAACACTAAACCTACTACCTACCGACAATTCCTGTTCCTACCGCACGCGGTCAAATTGACCGGTAATTAAAAATTATTTTATTATATAACGCAGGTAATAATGGAAATAACTAAAAGTAAAGAAAATATATGCATATTCTAAGAATTGTCATGTAGTTTGATAACGATATTATAACGTTTAAAAATGTGTAAGTTTTACAAAAGTTTCAGAACGGTAAATTTGACCGGTTTATTGTTAAAAAAACATATCCTCACACACAAAGTCGTGGGCGCAGCTAGTATGTATAACATTTTTAATTATTAATTTATATAATAAATAAAATAAATATATTATAATTAATATGTTTTATTTAATTATATTCTATTTCCTTACAGCACCATATTTCATACTCCAGCAATAGCTAAACTATGAAAAGTGTATTAAAATAAAGGTCTAACACCTCTTGCTAATTGGGACAAGAAAGGAGCTATAAATTTCCATAGCAATGCGATGATCGTGTGATTGAATCCTTAATTAAAAAGCGTTTATGATGTTGTAAACGTTTCTAAGAGGGTGGAGTAGAGTTAGCAACATATAATAGAATGGACATTTAATTTCAAATTATTATTCTTATTTGGATATAATTTAAATTTTCCGATAACATTTACTCTGGGAAAATCTTAATTACAACATTACGACCAAAATGTTATAAAGAAATATATATCTATATATATAAATAAAATTGAAATTTCTGTTTGTAATTCCAAGTTAACAGATTTTCACTAAATGCTTAGATAAATGGTACTAAGATACGAAAATATATATATATTTAATTTGTCTCTGTTTGGTCTGACTAATCTATCAAACGGCTAGACCTATTTTAACAGAACTTTCACTGACAGAAGCTAATGTTATAAGGAGTAACTTAGGCTTATAATATTTTTAAAAAATACTTGCGAACGAAGACATGGACACAGCTAGTATGTATGAGAGTAAAAAATCCGTCTAAATATTTCGAGTTATTATATTAAATTAATATAATGTCCATGTCTGAAACCTTCCTAAGCATCGCTCCAGTAGCTTGTCATTACAGTCCGTATCTTGCCTCACCTCTAATTGGTAGCCATAAATCATTCCCTCTCTTATTATACCACCACAGTAGCACCAATAAACTTGTGAAACGTGAATTAGTTATTCCAATATGTTATAAATGTATATTAATACAGAAATTAGAATTACAAATGGGTGGTATAAATTGTACTATTTGGCGGCTGTGTTGCAATTTAGATTGATATAAAAATTTTGTTTGTACGGCTTTTTGTAACAATATTTTGAGGGAGAACTTTTTAGGGACGGGATTTTAGGTTTCATATTGTGTAAATTACTTGAAATTTTGCAATACTTTTATTTTAATAATTATAATTAAATAAAAATATATTTTTATCCTATTAAAAATATTATAATCATGAAAAGATAGTAAGTACGTAGTAATGGTAAAAAATTACTCGACTCTCAAATAGCTGAATAGATTTTGATTAAACATAGCAAAAAGCATCGAAGAAATCTTATAAATTATTTGGTTATCATTTAAAATATTATAATATTTTGACGAGTACTATAACTTTTTTAATTACAGATACATACATATATTTGTTATATTTTTATTTTAATCTGAATTAAAATTATAGTGGGACCGTAAAATAGTTGGTTCTATGATCTAAACTATGTCCTAAAACTAAAACTCTTGAAGTTTTCAACAAATAATTGACTAACGGCCTAACTAAACAAACATATAATCCGTAGAAAAATATATGCATCTGTTTAGAAGCTACAATGCTACAAACTGCTTCTTGCTTCTGCTTCGAAGATTAAAAACAGGATGTACTCGCAATTTTAATTTGATGGTTCCGATAACCCACAAAACAATTGTAATACTACCTTGGCAATGTCATGAACGAGTCAATAAGGCCGGTAGCAAATGTAATGTATTTCTTGACTTCACAATGACTTATTATGAGATAGCATCGCTTTCAATTAACATTCCGTTTGTAGGTCTCTTACACACTCATCCAGAAATTTCAAGTGCACTAAATAAGTAATATTAAATATTTTTACACATTCTATATAAGCAATCACAATTTAAACTGAAAAAGTAGAATATATTTGGTATAGGTTAATAACTTAATTGAAATAAAATATTTAATAAAAGTAGGATATATTTGGTATAGGTTATAAGATCTTAATTGAAATAAAATATTTAATAATACAGACGAGCGTGTGATAGACCAGACTCAGCTCAGTGCAGCCACCGAGTAAATGTCAAAATGCCACTTTTATAGCGGCGCGGTTTGTGAGGCGTGAGAAATTAAGGTTGTAACGCTTTTTGTTTCGCGTCTCCGAGACCCCAACCAGACCCCAACTCACAGATATATATTATAAAATAAAACATTACAAGTCATTGATAGATATAGATATTAGTACACAAAAAACAATATTAATTCCAAGATTTGACGTAATTAATGCAATCATATGTTACGTAGCTTGGACGCGTCCAGTATTAATCAAAGTTTTCTCGCACAAATTAAATTAAACCAATGGATTTGCTTCTATATGAGAGGCCACTGAGTTGAAAATGACTGACTAGTCTTATTCCAACACAATAAGAGATATATTCCTTTGACTATGCGATGTTTGTGTCTGTAAGTCGAGGTGTCAACGGGCGGTGTTTATTTTGTTTTTAGAGCTAATAAGAGATTTATGTCCCGCTGTGACACGGGCTTAACTCTTCGTTTGTAATTTTGATACGTATGTTATGCTTGTTGTAAGGCTTATTGTACACGATAATACCTACTTGGTTGACCATAATTAATAACTGCATCCCGTTCAGACAAAGTTCTCGAGATCAAAATCCTACCTAATTTTGTTAGGTAGTTCTATTTTGAATGTAACATTAACCGAAAACACAAGCACACATACATCCACATAGTATAAATGAATAGGGGACCGGATGGAAACGTGACAAGATGAAAAATCTTTTCGGAGTAAGTGTGGAACGCTGGAAGCTTCTAAAACCTAAATATATTAGTTACTAATAATTATATTCTGAATAAAATTACCTAAATATTACAAAAATGTTTGTCCTCAACTAACAAACGAACTAAGGTCATAATCATGTACAATATAAGATACAATCTGTTTTGGCTGCAATATTTCTTTATGACAAAAAAATCGCGCATAAATTATAATTAAACATTTCAGTGTGTAACCATCTTAACATTTTTATATAGATTATAAATCTAACTGAGTCTATAACGATGCGGTTTGGGCCATCTTAAGATCATCTTGAGAAGGATATTCGCGGGTTGTTTTAAAGGCATTTTATATTTTTGTTTTTGCGTAAATCAGGAGTCGCGCAGTTCTCGACTTACCTCTACTTTATTACATCATAAACTATATGTATATATATATATATATATATATATATATATATATCTATGATATATATATATATATATATATATATATATCTATGATATATTGATATATGTATATCAATTATATTCAGCAAATTATAACACATTTGTACTTAAATATAATTGATAAAAAAATAAAATCCCATCAAATGAATTGAAAATAATATACTGACTTTAAAAATATCTTAATGTTTTAAAAAAATTACATTTTATTCAATAAATTAATACCGATAATGGATTTATATGATTTATTTCAATCGAAACTGCCATTAAGGCCATGTGCACAAAGCTAATCAAATTTCCACGCCACTAGACAATAAAGCGTAGTGTACATGAAACATTATCTATACAAAGAGACGCGTTAAAATAGAGAAAAAAACTATCAATTCGAGTAAATACCAATTGTGAATTGTTGTGCAAACTTGCGATCCGATGCGCTAAATGGGCCGGAATTAAACGACCCGCGCATGTGAACGCTGCTTAATGATACAGAAGCTTAAACACTTAAAGAATTTTGAGCTCTAATATTCTAATATTACGGTAGATTTTAGCTTAATTTTACAAATCGAAAGACTTAGATAAATGGGAGATAAAAAGTAAAATCACTTATGTTATGAGATTGGTAATAATCCATACTTTACCTCGTTTGCGAATATTTTTCTGTTTTTTTTTGACAATGCCGGTACAATGCCGGTTCCTTTGCGCAAAACAACTCATGCGCATGTGAAAGATGATTTGTTATTGATAATAATAGTTTTAGGATATGATATGATATTTCCGTTTGTGAATCATTCAGTGTCGGCACTTTGTTTGTGTTTATTTCCTGTATACAATATTATTAATAATCTCATAATAAGCGTAAATAAAAATCAATTTATTCATAATAATATAAAATTTTGTATAATTATAGATTCCTCCAAATTTCTCCGAAATATTAAAGAAATTTGAATAAACAGTGACGTCACTAATATCTTAAAACACAAAAAATAAAGATAAAAAGATACCAACAAACAGAGCGGCCTATTAAGTTATCTTATCTTTATACCATCTCATTAATAAGCGGAATGCCTATCAGAAAACACATGTATCCAACAAATAAGAACAAAATGACGTTAAGTAGAGCCTCATTGAGGGACAGCCCATTTCTTATCTCCCAGTTTATAAAACTATACACGTTAAAGTAGGCTCTATTGATATTATCATTAAGGTTATAACATTTGTAAATATCAAATTCAATAAGGGTGATTGTTGCTTGATTAGTTAATTGATACACCTGTTATAAAACGTCACCTATGTGTTTAATATCACATTCTTTGTGAATTAAAATGACTTATACATTTTTTATGTTAATTTTATACTCATTACTCTACAAACACTTTACCAGTATAATATGTTATTATTTATATATGTTTTTATATGTTAATATTTTTTCGTAAACTAAAATTATATATTTTCCTTACACTCACATTTGATTCTATGTTATATATAACATAAGTATTATTATTTAATGTATTAAAAATTTCAGTTATTATTTAGTTATTTGATTATCTTTGGTTACATCCTTTGTTACATTAGCTTCCAAATACTCCGGCGTCGGTCTGTCTGGCTCTCTGTCATATCACAAAAACTGGTTATACAAATTTTAATGCTATTCAATTCTATGCGTTATGAGCGGTTTCTTATTGATGTTTTTTTTTTAATAACAGAGGTATTTGGGCCGGTTGGCAGTGTACGTGTTTGAGAGGAAGTGAATGCAGCTTCTATCTCATTTGGAAATATATTTTAATAGTTTCGATTATATGTAAGACAAAATATAATTTATTATAGTGCATTTAATTCGTTATGGTTATAAATAAAATTTACCATATTCAGATCAATGTATGATGTAATAAAAAAGATTGATGGTTAGATAACTGTGTACTTTCAGTTACATATTATAATTAAGTTTTAATATAAAAAATGGAGTTAATATAATAACTACAAGTAGTAAGTATAATTATGAACCCAGTCGTTTTAATGGTAATGGTTTAAAAATTTAAAATGATGACGTAATAAAAAGCTGACGGCCATCTTAATTATTTCAAAGTTATAAAACAATTTCAAAATAACTCAAACAAACAAGTGACAGAGTAATTACAGTGGATCCGAACAACGGATTGGAGGTCGACCATTTATCTAACACAATCCAGCCGTCAAATTTAAATAACGATTCTCTCATCCTACCCACATAGCGTCTTCTGCGGTGGGAATATTCTTAACACCCAAGAAATAGGAGTCATTTTGAGAGGATCAGTGTAGTTTCACAGTTGTCAACGCCATATATGTCGAGATCTTTAAAAGTATGACCATTAAAATGTAATGAGTGGCTAAGAAGTGGTCCTTTATAACCACGTGCCAATCACAGAATGGTACCACAAAGAAACTAACTACCGTTCGTGTTACAATGGATGGAATTGTACAATTAATGTCGTAAAATGTTGTAACGACACTTGAAACAGATGTAAAGTAATTGGAAGTCAAGTTTTTATAACCGTCTTTGTACTAATTGCTACCGAGTCGAGTCGAGATTTGAAAATTTAATTTTATAACGCGTTATGAAATATTTGAAATAATAAACGTAATTGATTTTTGTGAACCTTTACAAAATCAATGCATATTCTCTTTATAAGTTTTATACAGTCAATACTATCAAACAAACATACAATACTAAAAAGAATACAAAGATTATAAATCAACCTCAACAATACTTACGAAGAATGAAAATTTAATTTCAATTCAGAGCTTTGTTATCTGACCACAATCGGTAAGACAAGGGATGCTAATTCAATAAAAGCAAAGGGTCATATTTATATTATGTATTATTTATCTATTTGCAAAGGATTTTGACCTTTACGTTTCAGAAGTTAAGGGCAATTAGGATATTAAAATTATCGTCGCTAAATAAATCCGACATATCGCATGAGTTAATTTTTCCATTCTGATGCCTTTTCTCAATAGTTTGATATAGTCTATTTCCAGGGGTGTCACATTTGAAGATCTTCTCACGATAACTTCTTTTGTTTACCACCTAAAGTATACAACGGAAGGTAATCCTATTTAAGAGCCTTTACTACTGATTAAGGTGTAAAAGGATTGTTTATTTTACAATTTTCTATACAGTAATATTTAAATGAAGATGTTAATCATCACTTAGTTTATAATTTAGTCTAACATTAAACCTTCATAGTATCGAGCCTCCGAAACATTTATGAATGAACGAAAATGACAATAAAATTCGCAGTAAATTCATATAAATTAAGTTTCACGTCGGTCTGTACAATTATTTGGTGAAATACATTGTTGCTAAAAAGAAGGCTCCAATGGAAGCTCTATTGACGGAGTAAACACAAAAAGCACACAGCACTGTAATGTGGCCAAACCAGAAATAGTACGCCCAACAATCGACACGGTCATAATTGGTGATGTTTGTATAACACGAACCATTCAACATACAGAAGCCGAAAGAGAGATTTAAAAATACAAACCTTAGAAATTTCATCTTCACTTGTCTCCGCAAACAAAGCTTTGCCTTTCAAGAGCCAACCGACGAATGACAAAGACCAGGTTACTCGGAAACCAAATATTATCACGCGCAGCTTGACTTGAACTCGAAGAAACACAGCAAACAATAAAACTACAATGAATGGACTCTTCTGGACAGTGGTCTTCGCGTGTCTTCTGTTTTATTCCAATCAATAATTGATGAATAAAGTTAATTAAACTTATTTTATTTATGATTATTTTTTAAATCTTAAGTATTATTAGATATCAGATATAATGTTGTGTTCTCAATATAGTATCGTATCCTGTACAGCTGTTTTGACATGCTAATGTTGAAGGGAGAATAGCCCCGGAGCGCTGGTCGTTAGCACGGGCTGAGACAATTCCTGTTTTGCGAATTCCTTTGGGCATTGTACCAATACAATTGAATGATAACAATGGAGTTATTGTCATAAAAATAGCCAATAGGTTCGAAAATGACGGGTTATGAGCGGCTGCGTAAGAAGCAAAGTTTAATCATTATACCCCGGTCTTTGTTGACGATATCCTCGGGGACTCCGAGACAACATCCACAATGCCACCGTGAAACGTATTTATAAACGTTATGATATGAATGAATTTGAGGCATTATTACGACGACAATGAGGCGAGTGACCTTGAATTATACAACGCGAAGATTAGATACTTGATTTGTAAAGATTTTATGGACATTGTCATCATAATTGATAATACCTTGTACCCTGGTTACCGCTTCGTAGAGCGTAAGCTCTAAGTTATGTCGTGGATTTCTGTCATGTTGAGGGCTTTGTGAGCTCGGACCTAACATAAATAATTAATAACTTGTTCGTTTTATCGAAAACCTGATATAATTTCATTATAGCAATGTAACTTACATTGAAAACGATTATAATATTTTCAATATTAATTTTAAACATGTACCAGATGGTTTATTTATGCTTCCTACAGTAAAATACATACACATATAGTTCTATACATAATTAAAGTCAAATAATGTGAAATTATGATTTAATAACAGAGTTAAGAATGCTCTTAACTTTATAATAGATAAGTACACGACAAATATAATTGATCGGAATAGGTTCCTTAAATAGCGGCCGGCCATTGTGAGCTGTGAAAGGAATGAAGTAAAAAAAAAGTAATGAAAGAAAAAAGTGATAAAAAGATTGTGTTCTGTTTGAACAAAGCGAGTCACCGCCAGCCGCGCTGCCTGTCCAACCAATCATATCAAATACGAAAGAATTCTTCAAATATTTAATCCTTTATATTCGATTATTGCTATTATAAAATAATGTGTATAAAAATTGCTTTTTATTCGACCATAGTGTAGATTACTTAAGAAAGAGACAGAGACACTTCTATTAATATAAAATTATAATTAATTACTGTTATCTGTCCTTAAGAATAGTTTTATATACTTTATTATTATACATTTTATCTTCTTTTATAATTCGTGTTAGCAAGTTACTAAGCATGTATGATGTATCGGCCTAAGCTGTCGAGTTTATTACAAATACAAATATACAGTAACTGAATTTAAATCAATAAATAGTATTATACATAATAATATATTATTTATTCTGATTTCCTATTGTAATGAGCTTAGAATAGGATTAAGTTTAATAAAGTTAATTTACTTATAGCAAGAATATTTCACAGAAAGCATTTGACTTGACTTGAAATAATACAGCCTCAGTAGCTCGGAGCCTAAAATAACAAGAGAATATTGAATTCAAGCAAGAGCCTTTGTGACACCTTTTTATTTTTATATTTTTTTGTTAGAGATCTGATCCGTTGACGGGGTTTCTTTGTGGGTGAGTTTTTATTTTTAAGATTTGACACCTGAATTCGACCCTCAGTGAGGCTGATCAATTTATCCCTTTGTGTCTGAGACACCGGATGTGAAGATTTTTAACTTTGTCATGTTCGAATGTGTAATCTTTTACTTTATTTATTAATTTATTATTTACATGACTTTCACTATTATAGTAATATTTGTAGCTCAGCCAAAGCTGTAATACTTATAATTTAATTCTCATCAACCGAACGTAACCCTCCAATATTTTAAGCATATAATTATATTCTGAAGCGTCACAATCAATACGTCTATTAAAGCAAACTACTTGACCTTAAAAATATTCTCACAAATACAATTGCATTTTTATTAATTTATAAAAATGGGTGTGTCGTCTTCTCTCCGCCCATCTTTCTCATACCTCAAGAACTATGAGTCAAATTTTCGCAGCACGACGCAGGGTTGGAGAGCACCCCGCGGCTACGGGTCGAAGAAAATACTTACATTTTATTAGATGTATTGAAATTAATTTTTCCATATAGTTATATAGTTTCTTTCTTTAGACAATTTTGTGAACAAAATGGTCTCTATTACAGCATAGTAGATAGGACAGTCTGTCTTTTTAAAGATTGTTTTTGACAGTACATTTACAAGGTGCGAACTTTGACAATTTTCTGTAATGTAACAATGTTTATCATTTTTAATGAGTAGTAAATAATCACTAATAATCTTTGTAATTACAATGATAACTTTAATGTTAAGCAAGTTAACAGAAAGAATAAGAAATTAATAATATTTATAGCGTAAGTTAAATACAGAGTACAATATCACCAGCCCTCCTGCACGCCGGCAGTGCTGGTGCTGGGCGGGCCCCCGCCGCGCCGCCCAGCCCGCGGGACACCACGGCTCACACGTACTGCCATTAATGTTACTGTGTGGGAATTTATTACTTAAACATATTAATAGAATTTAAAACGCTATTTCTCGAAGGGGCAAGAACAAAATATTAAGTTTAAATTTTTGCCTCGTGTTTTATACAAGGTGTATAATAATAAAATAATGTGACATAATTTAAAATGATAAATTTCAATTTAAAAGCATTCACAATATAGCTGCGTCATCTTGAACAAAATGTAATCCTCTAACGCGTCAGTCTAACACATTTAATAACACATTCCCATAAAAACGGACAAATATCAAAAGACACTCGTAGACCCCATAAAGACGTAAAATTACCATACAGTATTAGACCTATTATAATGTAGTTTGCATGGTGGGCAGTTTTATTTAAGACATACACAATACCCCGTGTTTACATTGTGTATGAATGTATAATTAATAAAGATATATCTCGTGAAGCATGAGAAAATTCCTCCGGTCAGGAATACATTAGGTTATTTAATATTTTTTACCTTAAATATAATTTGTTTGATAGGGTTGAATGTAAATGTAAAAATAAATGTAAAATTAATTTTCATTTTTCTTTAATATATTAAATAAATAATACAATAGTTTCTCAGTCTTTAACTCATCGTTAAAGGCGAAACTAAACTGACTTACAAATGGACGCCATTACACAATTTCAATTCAAGACGCCATATTGATTTGTGTTGACGTTTGTGGATGATAAATATTTAATTATACGTTGAGTGTGATTAATGTTTTATAAAACTTCGAAACGTTCAATATATTTTGATTATTTACTACGTTATTTTTAATGTATTAATATTAATGCTATGAATTATTTAAATATTTATTATTTAAGAGTATATAACCATATACGGTTAGTCAATTAATTTTTGAAGTTATATTTTATACTAGTTGTACCCGTGACTTTATTTGCGATGAATGTTTTTTAAATAAAAGTAGCCAGGTTACTCCTTATAACATTTGTATTCTCCAGTGAAAATCCTATTAAAATCAGTCCATCCGTTTCAGAAGTTAGCCGAAACAAACAGACGGGAAGAGAAAAAATTAATATTAGTTTTTAATATAAGTTATATATACTTTCTTATGCCTTCAGTGAACAGCAGTTAATTTGGAATTACAATCAGACACTTAAATTTTATTTATATGTATATATTATAATTTATTAGTTGTTAGTATTCGTTACTACTTGTATTTTATTTAAATTACCAATAAAAGATATGTTTATATCGTTATATACTCTCGGCCGCCATTAATTTCGTACTTGTCACATATATCAATAACAGTGGACATTGTTGACAACATGAAGTCGCGACTCGCGTTAATGTACACACGCCTTTAGAAATTGAAATTTAATTCCATATCATGAACTAAAAGCCGATACACCTTAGGATGCGTCATATTGAGTTTTTCTACCAAAACTGTCACTGGGAATAATATACATATAATAAATAAAATTGAAGTGTCTGTTTGTAATTCCAAATTAACAGCTTTTTACTAAATGCATATGAAAATATATACGTTACTTATATAAAAAAATATTAATTTAATGTTCCTCTGTCTGTATGATTGTTTGGTCCGGCTAATCTCTGAAACGGCAAGACCGATTTTAACAAGACTTTCGCTATCGGATAGCTGTTATAAGGAGGAACTTAGGCTGCTTTTATTTTTAAAAACATTCCACGCGAACAAAGTCGTAGGCAGAGCTAGTTATAATATATTGTCGTTATAACTAATAACCAAATCAATTTACAATTTAAATTTGGTATTTTTTTTACGTATTAAGCATTTATTCTAAGATCGAAGGAGAGGGTTTATGAATTCTAATTGAGGTGTTTTTTAGGAATCATTATGGACGACCCCGTATCCCCGTATCCACGCAAACCCCAGGTACCACAGTAAATCAGGATTAGCGGGTTCCACCAACGAGCCTCATTTATACGTTATTTATAAACTAAATCCGCGGTACGGTGTCCCACACAGCGCGCACCGACCATACGATGATGACTCTAATAATAAAGGAATAAAATACATTTATAATCTCCCGGGTTACAACCTTTTTGGTGGTCTGTACTCTGAAGTAATATAGCGCGATAAAGTGACCGTCCTATGGAATTTTATTCATTTTTACGACTCTCCTTTGAAAACATAAGTTTTATGCTTTCCTGTTTAGTGTCTGTGTTATTAATGATTGTAATTACTATTAATTATAAAGCCTTTAATACAATATAATGGTTTAAAGTAACTGTAAGTAAACTTTCAAATATTCGTACAATAAATAGTAACTGTAACAGCAAAATGATTTGACGCCTAGCAACAAATTCAAGATTTATAAAATTAACACAAAAAAATATATATAGATAAAAAATATAACATTAAAGCATTACTCATACATTATATTTTAAATTAAAAATACAAAAGCAATCCATTTTTTAATAAAGGAATATACAGTGTTGAAATTATTTAACAGTTAAATCAATTTGGGTAATTCAGAGCGTCAACCCCCGAGGTGAAATTAACCGGACAAAGAAAACATATGGCGATACCAATAGCAACAAAAACTTATTATACATTGTGTGTACAAATTGCGTTACAAGCTATTATGTGCTGATTTAGAGGTCCAAGTTACGAGAGACACTACATTATAATTATTACTATGTAGAAGCACATATATTAAAAACTAATACTCATTCTGTTATAAGTAAATGATGTAATTTGTTTTTGTTGCGCCAAAAAACGCCATTCTCTTTCAATTTAACTCCGCAACTCCCTGAAGCGATACACATGGCTCCTCAAAAAGTATAATGAGTTTTCTGCAAACAATACCAAATAATGTCTTCAATAAATTGTTTAAAGTAATGTCTCTGTATTGTAATACTGTCTAATAAAGACTTGTGTTTTTAATAACACCAACAATAATATACACTGAAAACAATATTATTATAAACAATACAAAATCTATTAGTAAAAATACGTTCTTAGTATTTTGTGAATGTTTTTTAGTCTTATATAAATTGATAATATGGAATAAGTATTGGAAGTATGAAGATAATAAAAGAAATATATCTTTGATATAAAAATAGAAAAAACAATTAGTAAACGGAAGATAAAAGAGATGAATTGATCAAAATAGCGTGTCCATTGTGATTTATAGATGACCATGGTCCATGGCTCCCTCACGCATGAGTTCAGCGCCTTTATCTGTTATATACAACCATACCACCCCGGAGCCAGCGCTAATTTGTACAGAGACGGATTCACTAACTTTAATTTCACTTTTGTATTTGAAACATTAAAGATATCAACATTATCGCTAGAGAGTTATTATAAGGGGGTTTCAGAAGCATATAATTAGCAGTAATAAACCTAACAAATATCCAGTTATCCAATATAATATTATAAGGTTTTATTGTATATTTATATAATAGTACTTAAAATTAAGGTAGTCTTCCGGCTGTGCACCCAAGTACGTCCCTGTGAATCAAGGTGCAACCCGTTGCAAAAAGCCAGAAATTGTCCAAAAATTTTCTAAACGTGATCACGTCATTGTCCACGCACACCCGCCACAATGACAACAAAAGCCCATCCTTAGCTTCTCTTTTATTCACAAATATTTTACTTTGTTCAACAATTTCTACCCCAAAACAGAGCGACATATATAATTTATATATACACACCAAAATAAAACTAATAGCTATAGAATTAAGAACTTAATTTGTTTAAATATATTTTGTTGTTACGTCTGTTTGTAGATGCTGGTGCGAATGTCATTTCACATGTTTGTAGTAGTGTCATTGTTAGGTACACCCATTGTTGCAATTGTTACTGTATTGTTGGTTCGATCAATGCGAAACATTTTAATATTATGAAATTATAAACGTCTTCCGTACGTTTTTGGATATGGACATAGAATGATTGGAGAGGACACTCATTTAAGTTAAACATAAAAAAATTACTGTTTTAAAACATACTGTAATATGTAAAAAATCTTGTAGAAGTGTGTGTTGTGTATACAATATTGTATATATTATAAAATAAGAAACTGCTTTAGAAAAACAATTATTTGACATAAAAACCATAGTACTATTTCAAAGAGACATCTTATTTAAATAATGTTTTATAGTTTTTAAATAATTCGATATACTCCACTGTATTTTATCCTAAATTTTAATACTAATGATAGGATATAAACCACTCCATAGTTTTTTGTTCCACCTACGATTTATTGAAATCTGAAACTGTCTACACTTTAAGATTTGGTCCATTCATTCATGACATCCGCTCAATACACAATCCCTGCAATTTTGGTATCATGACACCTCAGGGATTGTCTAGACTATTTAACACAATGTAGAAAAATCATTCATATTTATCAGAATTAACCAATGAATAATTAAGTTAATCTTTATAACAATAAATTTTTAAACAAAAAAATGTATTAATAATGAAATTAACACATACGTAACAACACTGCAATTAAAAGACTTATTTTAAGTTTTCTTTTATAACAAATATTTTTTAAACAAATGTAAAATAATATACAATTTGTATTGTACGTTACCATAATGTACACTTTAAAATAATTTACCACATGTCTAAGATGAATAAAAATATCAATAGAATAAAATGTATTGACAGTTTGACTATCACACCTTTAGATGAAGGATTGGGACATCCGGTCAAT
This sequence comes from Melinaea marsaeus rileyi, assembly GCA_918358865.1. Taxonomy (NCBI): domain Eukaryota; kingdom Metazoa; phylum Arthropoda; class Insecta; order Lepidoptera; family Nymphalidae; genus Melinaea; species Melinaea marsaeus. Next base: position 25,516,366 of record OU911088.1, on the reverse strand, counting down.
TTCGAAGATTTTGCACAATTGCCCGCCGGAAGCAGATCTGAATGGTATTGAATGAATGAATTGGTGGTAAAATGCAATAAATTAGGTGGCATTATTCGTCAAGTACCAATTATGTCCATAATACGTGGTATTTATGGTATTCAAGGAATTGAACCATTCGAGCTGTCTCATTTGTATTTTAATAAAAGCCACTGCAAATGTATTTATTACTTCGACATGTTTTAAAACATGAATATTATTCTAGAATAAAATTTAAGCTAAAGTAAGTAGTAAGTACTAGTTTATAGCGTCTTAAGATTAACTTGTACCAGCCGCCTGTTCCGTTATGACTTGGTTATACATCTCAATACAACGAAAGAATAAGAAAAGAAATGCATACATAGTAAAGTGATTGTCCGTAAATTCTACAACCGCTACCGAATTAAAAACACAATGAAACATAAGGGAAGTACAGATCCTGATCTCAAGGAGAATCCTAGCTTAGATTCATTCACAAATATTTACAACAGTGGAATTAGCAATAATCTGCCATAGCTCCTTATTTCTTAATACTTAAGATTGGAATTGCAAGTTTGAATATAGGTGCATCTTTTGAACCGCCGCTCTCAAAATCTCATTGATGGTTTGCTGTACGTCAATGGCTAATCCAAATTCAGTTCATTCATAAATTCGTGTAAGTGTTTGAATGTCGTAAAAGATCATCATTGAAAGCCACTTTCATTTACAAAAATATCATAATAATGGAAGTCGTTGCTATAGCGTAGTAAGTTCAAACTCCAATATCCATTGCAACAAGATCTCCTCTTTTTATGTAAAGCATTGAAGATACGCTAAGTCTGAAAACGATAATTTTTTATGTAATCCTTAATATTATAAAAACAATGAAGTAATAATTATTGAGAGAGCTTCCAATGAACAACGTGATTCTTTTGTTAATAATGTGCCTCATTTTCAATGATCAAAAAGGCTACTTATTTCCTGCAAAGCTGCTAGACAGTGAGGCTCCACCGCGCATTGTGATTAACCATTTCATTAACATCCTTCGAAGGTTCATTGTTAACAGCCTTTTCTTCTCATCCGTTGAGGGATAAACAGTGTATTGTTAGCAGAAAACGTCTTAAGTGGGATTAGGATACTCCAGAAGTCGCTTGAACCCACCGACTAAAGTATTTACTTGAAATTTAACTTCATCAATGAAACCTTTTTATAAACAATCAGTCCATATTCTAATAATGAATTTTAAATATTCTTAGACTCCAAATTTTTATTGTCACATTCAAGGTATGCAAAAAACTTCAATAATTCTTAAGTTTCAGTCGAAATTTAATAAAAATATTGTAGTTTTTCTATCTATATGATAAATACAATATAATTCACCAGTATTCACCTATTCTAATTTTTACGTGAAGCGTAAAATCCTTCGCAGTCGCGCGATAAAATTAATTGATTAAATCCTGTACAATGGACGCACAGATCACATTGTGACCGACAACGGGCGGATTAGCCGAGCCCGCTGCAGCCAATCATACCGTGAGACTTGATGTTTGATATTACTTACATTTACAAAGGAATAATACCGAAATATCAAATCTAGTTCAATGTTTCATAAACAGAAAACAAAAAAAAATTAAGTAAACTTTTTTTCATCGTCTTTTGATTGTTTCGTTTGTTTTTGAAAGAATATCATTAACATCTTGAGGTCCTTTATTGATGTTGATGTGTCACTGCTTGTCACTTCTGTCTTAATCTGAAGTACCCTCCTTCACCCCAAGAAGGTACCCAAGAATACTTAATGACTAAAAATGGAATGTCATCTTCTTAAAGAAAATCAGAATAGTTTAAAATCAGAATACTGAAATTTTAGAAGGTCTTACATCTACAGCCGTAGAAGATAATTAAAAAGTAACCTTGAAAAGGCCCAATACAATCATGGTTTATTTGCTAACCATCACAACCTTCAAGGATTCCTTTGTTGCAATTTTTCAAGGAAATAGCAGCAATACATTTTTCAAAGTCAAAAATCATTTTTTTAAACTGATTTAAACCGTAAATAAATCTAACACAGGACATCCTAAGTTTCATATGGATAGGACTGTGAAGACATTGTCCCATTTTAATATACATAAATGAAAAGAATTTTATAATAGTGTTATAAGTCATCGTTTTACCAAATAAATCGATTTATATAAGTATGAACTAACCAACATGAATTGGTAAATAAAATATCATCGCGTTCACAAAATTTTTATCACTATCCAACAATTGTTGCTTCGATATTTATACCTTGCTTCCAGATTTTATAGCGTTATGCTTTCACCATTGCCTGAAATATGAATTAATATGATTTTGAATGTCAGATAGTTGTGGATTTTTCTAATCAAATCATATCAAACATAGTCTGAGTCTAAGAAAAAAATAAAAGTATAAACAAAACAGTATATTAGAAATCGGAATTAAAAAGTTACTAAAACATAGAATAATGACTTATATGATTAACAGTAATTTTGTAAATTTGATTTACATATAAAAAAAGAGAGAAAAACTATTGTGTAGTGAACTTAGTCATTACAATAAATTATGATAATTGATTTCTAATAAGAAAATTTCAATGGTTTGATACATACATACATTTATATATAAAGTAATAAAAGTTACCAAACGACCGTTATACGATAATATCGCATTATTGAATACCTTAAATGCCATAATTGCTTATCGTGAGCGATAACATTATAAATATTTAAAATTGATGCAATTTTATTATCAATTTAATGTCACGAGGTAGGAACAGTTCAAATGTTTTACACGTATGAACCATTAATTACTGACGTCAGAACACGTGCACATTTCTAACTTAATATTTAAATGTTTGGATTTATGATTAACATGGACAGAGACAGCTGGATCTACTAAATAATACTTCTTACTTCTTAACTTAATATTTGATATGTTAGATGAGTTAACATGATTATTAATTATCATCTTCCATCGAAGCTGGAACATATTTTCTACAGACATTGAAACCCTCGAGGCACAATGATAAATATTAGGACACAGAAAGGGGCGCTATAGGTCGATGAGCAGGTAATCTCACTGACCGTGTCATCGGTCGTTACGTTTGACATCCTCAACGACCTCAACGACCTCCTATGAAACTCTGGAACTGCCCGTATAGAAAGTAGTAACGTTTGAAATTAGTATTACACAAACAATGGACTGATATAAGAAATTTAAAAGCAGTCTGTTGAATAATTTTCAATAATAATAAAACTATTAAATGAAAACTGCTTTTCTAAATATCAATTACAATTTCTCGGTCAGTAGAACCACATGGTAGAGAGTCATGTTTTTTAATTAAGTATTAATGTTAAAATGATAATATTTATGTTATAATAACTTAATTCTGTCTTTTCGTAATGCTCTCTCATGTAAGTTTTATGTACAATTATGTACTTGTACTCAGTAAAGCAACACCTATCTTTAATGTTTTTAAAGAGAATGCTTTCACTTGCATTGCGTTTGCTTTTGAAATTTTTCATTAATTCAGACGTTTTGTTAAAGTAGATGTGCAGAACATCTTCTTCAAATGTTCACAAGATACCTATTTATATACAGTACCAATGTGTAAGATCATCATTCTCGCCCTTATCCCAAATTTGGGGTCGGCGCAGTATTTTTTTTTCTTCCATACTCTCCTGTTCCTTGTCGTCTGTGTACATACTCCTCCATACTCTGTTCTACTCCATATCGTCTTTCACGCAATCCATCCATAGTTTCTTCGGCCGTCCTCTACCTGTCCATCCCTCCACTACCATACCAACACTCTTTTGGTTACATGGCTTTCATCTCTCCTCATAACATGTCCATACTACGATAGATTAACATTCGCATTTCCGTCACATGCAAAAGCTTTTCATCCATCACCTTCATCGCCAAGCATTTAGATTCATAAATAACGACAGGTCTAATGATGGTTTTATAGATTTTCCCCTTCAGTTTAAGAAGGATTCGGGCGTTACATATTGTTCCGGTGACTTATCGCCATTTCATCCATCCCGTGGTGATTTTTGTTTTTTTTCTCATTGACTGTGCAAAATATTGCAATCGCTTTATCTGTGAGAACCAAGGTAGCGAAAGTTTGAGTAGAGTGGTAACGATTATCCATCTAACAAAATAGGAACAGAACCGGAGACATCGCCAAAATCGCAGAACATCCGCACTATTTTGGTTCATCTTATTTTCAGGCCAACACTCCCCAGCTTTTGTTACCATTTTTCCAGTCTACTCTGCACCTTAAGTGAAACCTCGGTGACAAGAACAATATCATCAGCGAATAGCATGAACCAGGGTGCTTCAGACTCGGAGCCGACCCTTGATACAAACTTACTTCCACATTGAACTTGTCGGTGTTTCCAGAGGCCGACCGGACTTGTGTACTACACCGACTGTACATTGTACGATACGGTACGAACCAACTCCACATACTTCTAAGGTATACCATTCTCTTTCAAAGCCCACAACATCAAATTATGGGGAACCCGGTTGTATGCCTTCTCGAGATTAACGAACACCATGTTCAGGTTCTTGGGTGCTCGTTTGTACTTCTCACACAATTGGCGGGGAGAAAATACAGCATCAGTCGTATCCCGATCAGGCATAAAACCTAACTGGTTCCCCGAGACATCACTCACGTCTTGTATCCTTTTCTCTATCACTTTGTCTCACACTTCCATAGTAGATGACATGAGCTTTATACCACGATAACTATTGCACTATTGTACATCACACTTACTTTTATAAATGGGCAATGGGACATTCTTGCACCATTCATCGGGGATCACTTATTCATGCAACAACTTATTGAAAAACAAAGCCAGCCACTTTTATCCATATTCATTTAACACCTTCCATACCCATACAGCTTTTCCATTCTTCATACCTTGCATAGCCGCTTCTACTTCATCAGCGGTCACTTCTTTCACTAACCTTTTAATTACCGGCCGGTTTTTCAAAACTCCACCTCAATCATTTTCATTCATCAATGTTTCAAAATATACATTACATCTCAAATTTATTTTATTTCTCCTTATTAAGAAATAATCAATCTGCGTCATATGGCGGCCACTTTTGTATGTGATTAAGTAATCTTCTCTTTTTTTAAACGAAGTATTGGATATAGCCAAATCGAAGGATAGCGCGGCAACCAAAACCCCAACCACCTTATACTCTTTCATAACCATCATTTATACATCCCACATGCCCATTAAAATCAAATCCCATACATATCTGCTTATTGTCCGGATCATTGATTATCACTGAATCAAAATCTTCCCAAAACTTCTCATTCATCCTAACATACATTCCACTTCCGGTTTGAGGAGCATACACACTTAATATATTAAGGGTTAAACCTTCAAAAATCATTTTCACAGCAATGATGAATTCACTCTCTTCATTCCTGTCACACACTTTTTTAATTTTTTATCAAGCATAATTCCAACACCATTCATTTCTTTTTCCATCATTCCCGAAATAATATAACTTGTAGCCTTCACCAATTTCTCTAGATTTGGATCCCTTCCATTCCGTCTCCTGTAAACACGCAAAATTTTTTCGTCTTCTCTTAAACACGTCCGCAATTTCTCTTCCTCTTCAAGTCATCTAACCAACATTCTAATTTCCCAACCTCAGTCTTATATCCCTTTCTTTCCGGGCTAGCTTGCGTGGCGCCTGTATTACCATTCTGTTAAAAGATTTGGCTTTGTTTTAAGGCAGGCCTGACGCCAACCCTCCTTGGGAATGTTTAATTTGTTAGAATTATAATTTTAATCTAATTAAAAATAAACAATGTATCCCACTTAAAATACAATAACAAAAATTTTATAGTTCAAGTTGCAGAGTATATTTATTCGTTCACTTGCTACCGAAGACGTATAGATGAATTTTTAATAAAAATTCCGTTTTAAACTCATTTTATTACTTTAAGACCGCCTACAATAGCTTTTGTCTCTGTTGTGTTTGTATTGAGATTGCTTGTTTTATGAACAGTAGTCATGATATTATATTTATAAATATAAAAAAAACTATAACTGAAACAGATTTTAAAAAAACTACACCTATTTTAAGATAACACTTATGCAATTATCATTAAATTAATTTATTTATTCCAAACAAGAGTTTTATAACAAAATATTCATGTATTATTTATTTATTTATTTATTTATTTATTTAGCTTCACGCCATATTCCTTACGGGGTAGACAGAGACGACGGAGCGCCAAAAGCTACGGTCCCTGCATACCTCTTTCGCCTCGGCCACAGACATCAACCTCTTCATACATGCCCTCCGAGGGGTCCTCATGCTTTTTACGTGACCTTCCTCCAGTATCATAGATACTGTGTTTTTGAAGGTCACTCGAGGCCTCGCCCTGTCTCTTTTACCGCTCACTTTTCCTATATAAATCTTTTTTACCATTCTTTCATAACTCATTCGACGTGTTCAAACCACCTGAGCACGTTTTTCTTCATTCTCACCGTGACATCTTCGCTAGTACCTGCTATTCTGTGGATCTCTTCATTGCGGATTCGATCAGCTAGACTGACTCCGTATATTCTGCGAAAGCGTGGCCCACCATATTTGATCATCTCGGCAGTAACTTAATCTGCTTAAAAAGCCTTACCACATTTCAGACTTCGAATCACGCTAACTTCTTCTTCCAAACTGATTTCACCATCGGCTACATCTGGACTCAGCATTACGCTGGTAGTCAAGACCGAGGCGTCCTCACGTTCATACATCTCCTTGTAAAATTCCGCCCACCGCTGCAAAATGTGTGCTTGCTCAGTTAAAATTTCATCGCTCTTCGAAAACACCCCTTTCATTCTACAGATTAACGAACAACCCCGGGAACCACTAACTTCTCGCCAGAAAAGCTTCGTGTTTTCCCGGAAGTTGTTCGTCAAGCTTTCATCCCTTTCTCTCTCAGTATTTTCACGCTTCATCTTTATAAGTGCTTTCGTTTTGTGCTTTTGCAGCTTGTACGCTCTTTTTCTTATCTCTCTCATACTTTTATCCTTACCAGAGGCTTTATAATCCAGCTATGCTTTCTTCTTTAACTCCACAGCATCTTTCACTTGATCATCCCACCATTCATCGCGCTTTTTACTAAAACCTCTTTTCCTCTTACCACATACTTCTGTCGCTACTTTCACCATACCATTCCTAAGGTTCTGCCAGCATACTTCAACACTTTTATTTCCAGAATCACAGCTTTCAAGCTTCTTGGGAACACTTTCTTGATATTCCTCTCTGATCTGTGGATCTTAAAGCTTCCAGCTTCTTATGCGATAATTCGACGCCAAGCTTGGATATGTCGTGCGGCTGCGCCAACCTGCAAACAGACCTCTTATTCTAGCAACGACTAGATAATGGTCCATTCCCAGATCAGCACCCCTGAACACTCGCGTGTCCATAACTTAACTTCGAAAACGCTGATCCACTAGGAATAAATCAATCATACTTCTTTCTTCCGCTCGCTACCATGTGTACATGTGAATTTGTTTGTGATCAAACATCGTGTTTGTCACAAACACAAACAAACAAATTTTTCTCCTTACAAAATTCCAAAATAAGCTTTCCAGCCTCATTTACTCTCCTATCACCGTATTTGCATAACACGCTTTCGTAACCACTTCGCGTGGTTCCAACCCATCCATTCATATCTCCACATACTATCAACTTTTAATTATCTCTGACACTACTTAGAACATCCCTGACACTCTGACAAAACTCCTCGAGCTCGCTAATTTGAGCTGAGGATACTGGCGTATACACGGCTAACCAGAATACTCTTGTTATCCCCAGCTTAAAGCGAACCCAAAGAAGCCTCGGGTTGATCGCCTTGTATTCTACCATTGCATTAACCATTCGCGAGGACAATAATACGCCTACACCTTGGCAACCTCGGTCACCCTCTGGAACCCCAGCCCAGTAAGCGACCCGGTTGCCAGGCAAATCGGTCGTATCATTGCCTTTTCGCTTGGTCTCAGACATACAAATAACATCCAGATCTTTGTCATCCATCACATCTAATAATTCATTCATCTTCTGTTCCATTCCTTCTCTTACATTCTACGTAGCCATTTGTAGCTCCGTCCTCAACCTTCCGCCGTGATTATATTCCTTCATCTATTAATAGATAAATATATCGTTAACATTTTAAAGGTAACTAGTAGAAAAGAAAGATTGAATTTTTATGTATTATTTTTTTATTCATAATTAAAATATTTCTCATTGTGTGACATTGAAATAACTGTATTATTAATTAGATTTTTTTGTTACACGATAGCAGTTACAACACCATATTGGTTAATGTTTAAACAATTGACTCCCCTCTTCATCCTGAAGTATCCCTGTTCTCCCCAGTTTGGTCCCCAAGAATTCTTGACGATCCAAAAATCAACTCCATTTTCTGAATGAAAGAGGAAACAATGAATCTTAAAAGTGTAAAATGATATAAAATAAATTCAATTTGCAACAAAGTATTTTTACAATATGATAATAAATGTTTTCAATATTCAGTATTCGTTTCTTAGCGGAAAGATGCTTTAAAGGCTATACGTAACATCTAATTTTAAAGACCAATTTAAAAAATACTATTTTAATTAGCGTTATCGAAAGCAAGATGCAATGTAAATCCAAAAGAGACTAAAAAGATAATAAAAAGAAAAATCCTTTTGTCCACTATAATATCAACAACTTGTGACTTATGACAACATAAGCACAATACATAGAATTAACGTTACTATTATTGCTATTGTTTCAGGTTATTTGTTTAAAAAACAATTAAGCTAACACCATAGTTGTAATTAAATATGCTAATAAATTGACCATTATCCTTACCGTTTCCATAGCCTACCAAAAGCACAGCATGATCAAGTTCAGTCCCAGGACACCCTTCAATAACGATACCTTGTTGATAAGAACTCAAACCAGTGGCATCGATAACTGAAATATCATATTATTTATTATTTTGTGAGTACGTTTCAAGGCTCAATACGGTAATTATTCTCAATTACCTATACTCAATGGTCCGTTAGTACTTAGCGTTTCCTTTATATTATCTTCGTCGTGGATGTTATAATGCTTCAAACTTTGCAACTTAATAACAACACTATTGCTATCAAAGCGACATTGTCCATCTACGCCTTCGTATGGATAGGATTGAGAAGACATTGCACCATTTTCAACTAGGTAACTGGAACGTGTTTATTTGTTATTTACTTTAAGTTACCTTTTTATACTCATCTTTAATGAAATCTCAAAATATATTACGCGAGTGCATCATCAGGAAAGCCTCCTGAACATCCAAAAGTTTTTTTACTGCAGTCCACTAACTGTTGCTCCGATATTTCTACGATACTTCCAGTTTTTATAGCATTCATACTTTCCACGTTACCTTAAACATGACAGAGATGTTGACATTAAATGACAAACATTATGCCCACTTGTACAAAATTTAGACAAAATAGTCTGATAGTTATATCTTAGTACTCTGATATATGTAAATAGAAATCTGGTCTACCAGATGCACAAAATTTTAGAAGTCTGGGAATATTTATGAGTAATCACGTACCAGTAACACAAAACGCCCAGCAGGATCCACAGTCAGCTTGGTCTTTTACTTTACTGACCACTCCTTTAGATCGCCAGTCAAGTTCATTTGGGGCAGTATAATTAGATGGCTTATGCAATTCAGCCTTTATGTATTTATCTTTTAGAAGTTTCGTATTAGCTTTGAAACCGGTGTAAGTTTTAATGAATTCGTCCTTGGTCAGATCTGTAAACTTTGTGATGCCTGAAAATTATAATAATTATATTATTTATAATATCAATATTACGTCGTCTCTATCAAAGAATTCTACAATAAATTACACTCTTCTCGCCATCTTGATATTGTTTGCCGTGGTCTTTTATAAAAGATTCAAAAAGTTCGCGACCTTCATCCAGAGAATAAAAAAGATGCCCTGGTGAAGCCAATGTTAAGGCAATGGATGCGCAGATAATGGAGAAGAACATGGTGATTCTAATGCATTGTGGTCAGATTGTCTTCTATTTATACTTCACTTGGTTGCAAATAAAGCCTTTCAATGACTGTTTAGGAATTTAAATAAAAAATATGTCTCGAATTGTTGAAATATTTCCGTTTCTTTTTTAATGTTTACTTAATTCCTAGAATAAATAAATAATCTAGTGTGTATAAGCAAAAGGGCAAAATGAGAGTATAGTTGACAAATATACATTAAAATATCTATCAATTATATTTATATATGTTTACACTCACGATTACCATAGACAGAGACAGCTGGATCTACTAAGTAATACCATGGACAAAGACAGCTGGTTCTAGTAAGTAATACTTATATCAAATATAAATTTAGATAAGGTAACATGGTTATTAATTATCATCTCCCATCGAAGGAGGAACACACTTTCCATAGACATTGACACCCTCGAGGAACAACGATTAGTATAAGACACAGAAAGGGGCGCCATAGGTCGATGAGCTGGCACTCTCACTGACCGTGTCATCGGTCGTTACGTTTGATATCGTGAAACGCGTACCTCAACGACCTCTTATAAAACTGTGGAACTGCTCATATAGAAAGTAGTAACCATTGAGATTAGTATTACACCAGGAATGGACTAATATAAAAAAATTAAAGACATTTTATAAAATCATCTTCATTTTATGGCTCAATAGTTAACTACTAAATTAAAACTGCTTCTCTCAATATCAAGTTCTCAGTCAGTAGAATCACATGATAGATGATCATGTTTTTAATTAAGTATTAATGTTAAAATTATTGATCATTAAATGATTTTTTTAAATTTAAAATAAGTATTTATGTTAAAATTGTAATATTCATGTTATAATAAGTTAATTCTGTCTTTTTGTTACTAATTGTATCTAATTGTACTCATAATAACAAAACATATATTCAATGTTTTTAAAGAAAATGTTTTCATTTGAGTTGCATTTGCTTCTGAAAGTTTTCATTAATTCAGACGTTTTGTTGAGATGTTCTGTGAATTATCTTCACAATATATCTATTTGTATGCAGTACCAATGCGTAAGATCAATTGATAAATAAACAATAAATCCGTCTTAAAACATAATAAGGATATTCCATTTAACACATAAAAACCTTTTAGAGGTTAACTTTACATTTTAATAGTTCAAGTTACTAAGTAGATTTATTCATTCACTTGATACCGAAGACGTATATATGAGCTTTTTAATAAAATCTCCATTTTAAACTCATTTCAGTACTCTAAGACCGACTACAATTGCTTCTGTCTCTGCTGTATTTGTATTGAGATTGCTGTTTTATGAACAGTTTTCATTATATAATATTTTAGTCTTTATAAATATAAAAAAAAATTATAAGTGAAATAGATTTTATAAAAGTCAATTATACTTATTTTAATTGAACACTAATACAATCATCGTGCTTCAAAGTTTTGATTCCACAAAAGAATTTTAATACATATTATGCATGTACTACTAGATAAATATATCGTCATCATTTGAGAGTTAAACTAGTAAAAAAGGTACAATAGTTTTTTTTAAGCATTATTTATTGATTTATAATTAAAGTATATTTGATTGTGTGACATTGAAATAGCTGTATCATTAAATAGATTTTTATCTTATATGATAGCAGTTAAAACACCACGTTCGACAATGTTTAAACAATTGACTCCCCTCTTCATCCTGAAGTATCCCTCTTCTCCCCATTTTGCTCCCCAAGAATTCTTGACAATCCAAAAATCAACGCCGTTTTCTGAAAGAAAGAGAAAACAATGAATGATAATCTTAAGTGTCAAGGTTTGATATAAATTAAATTAAACTTGTAAAATGTATTTTTACATCAGGACAATGTTTTTTTTTAATTTTCAGTTTTCGTTTCTTCGCCAAAACATACTATGTATATATATGGAGCATTTAAATTCAAATAAGTGTTGAAAAATACCATTATACGTAGCGTAATCGAAAACAAGTTGGAATGTGAAGACAATATATACTTAAAAGAGAATTGAAAAGCAAAACCTATTGTCGACTTCACTATTCTTAATTTTCACTGTTATTATTATAATTCTCCATATAATGATTGCTTGACCTCCTTACCTCTTCCATAGCCTACTAAAAGCACAGCATGGTTAACACGTAACGAAGAACAACCTTCAACAAGGATACCTCGACTATAAAATTTCAAAGGCGTGGCATCAATGGCTGAAATATTATATTATTTTTTATTTCGTGAGTATTTTGTAAGGGTCAATATGGTAATTATTTTCAATTACCTATACTCAATGGTCCGTTGTTAAATAGCTTTTCCTTTATATCTTTCTCCTTGATATGAAACACTTCATAATTTTGTAACCTAATTAAAACATTACTGCTATTGAAACGACATTGTCCATCTCTGGCTTCGTATGGATAGGATTCAGAAGACATTGCACCATTTTCAACTAAGTAACTGAAAAGTGTTTATTGATTAATTACTTGAAGTTTCTTCTTTAAACATAGTATTAATTAAGTGGCAAAATATAATACGCGAGTGCAAATTCTGGGCTGCCTCCGGAGCATCCAATGCTCTTTTTAACGCAGTCCACTAACTGTTGTTCCGATATTTCTACGATACTTCCAGTTTTTATAGCATTAACACTTTCCACGTTACCTTAAACATGACAAAGATGTTCACATTAATCCACTCCTACTAAATTTACACAAAATAACTTGATAGTTATACCTACCCGATGCATAACATTTGAGAAGTCTAAGAATATTAATACTTAATCACATACCAGTAACACTAAACGCCCAGCAGGATCCACATTCAGCTTGGTCTTTTACTTCACTGACCACTCCTTTAGATCGCCAGTCAAATTCATCTGGTACACTATAATTAGATGGTTTATAAACTCGAGCTTTTAAGTATTTATTTTTTAAAAGTTTCGTATTAGCCTTGAAACCGGTGTATTTTTTAATGAATTCGTCCTTGGTCAGATCCGTAAACCTTGTGATGCCTGAAAAATGGAATAATAAACAATTTATAATAACAATATTACGTCGTCTCTATCAAAAGCATTCTTCAATAAATTACACTTACCATAAACAGCATTTGTACTCTTTTCATTAAGTGAGTAAATTTCTTTTAAATTATCTAAGAATATTTTAAACCTTGCTTCCTTCTCTCCATCTTGATATTGTTTGTTGTGATCTTTTATAAAAGATTCAAAAAGTTCGTGACCTTCATCCAAAGAATAAAAAAGATGCCCTGGTGAAGCCAACGTTAAGGCAATGGATGCGCAAATAATGGAGAGTAACATGGTGATTCTAATGGTTTGTGGTCAGATATACCTCTATATTTATACTTCACTCGGTTGTAAGTAAAGCGTTTTAATGACTGTTTAGGAATTTAAATAATAATTATGTTTCGTAATTGTAATTGTTGAAATATTTCCGTTTTTTTTTTAATTTTTAATTATCACCTAGAATAAATATTTTTATTTATTTATCGAAGCTGCAACATATTTTTCACAGACGTTGACACCCTCGAGGAGCAACGATTAATATTAGGACACAGAAAGGGACACCATATGTCGATGAGGAGGCACTCTCACTGACCGTGTCATCGGTCGTTACGTTTGATATCGTAAAACATCTACCTCAACCACCTCCTATGAAACTGTGGAACTCCCCGTATAGAAAGTAAGCCTTTGAGATTAGTATTACATAAGAAATGAACTGATATAAAAAATTTAAAAGCATTCTGTTTCATAATTTTCATGTAATGATTCAATAATATATCTATTAAATGAAAACTGCTTTTCTAAATATCTGTCACAATTTTTCAAACGATAGAATTACAAATATAGAGCATCATGTTTTTTTGATTAAGTATTAATATTAAACTGATATTATTCATGTTAAAATAACTTATTTCTTTCTTTTCGTATATTTCTCTCATGTAAATTTTATGTACAATTATGTACTTGTACTCAGTATGTTTTTGAAGAAATGTTTTTAAAGAGAATGTTTTCATTAATTCAGATGTTTTGTTAAAGCAGATGTGCTGTTAAATATCTTCACAAGATATCTAAGTTATGATATTGTATGCAGTGCCAATGCGTAAGATCAATTAATAAATAAACAATATACGAGTATCTTACTTAAAACATAATTAGAAATTCTCATTTGAATAGTTAAAAGACTCAGTATATTTATTCATTCACTTGCTACCGAAGACGTATAGATGAACTTTGTAATAAAAACTCCATTTCGAACCCATTTCATTACTTTAAGACCGACCACAATTGCTTCTGTCTCTGATGTATTTGTATTGAGATTGTTGTTTTATGAACAGTTGTCATTATATAATATTTTAGTCTTTATAAATATAAAAAAATATATTAGTGAAATAGATTTTATTAAAATCAATTATGCCTACTTATTTTAATTGAACACTGATTCAATCATCGTGCTTCACAGTTTTTATTCCAAACAAGAGTTTTAAATCAAATTATTCATGTATTAGTAGATAAATATATCGTCATCATTTTAGAGTTAAACTAGTAAAAATGGTACAAAAGTTTTTTTATGCATTATTTAATGATTTATAATTAAAGTATTTTTCATTGTGTGACATTGAAATAACTGTATCATTTAATAGATTTTTATCTTATATGATAGCAGTTAGAACACCCTTTTTGACAATGTTTAAACAATTGACTCCCCTCTTCATCCTGAAGTATCCCTCTTCTCCCCATTTTGCTCCCCAAGAATTCTTGACAATCCAAAAATCAACGCCATTTTCTGAAAGAAAGAAAAAACAATGAATGATAATCTTAAGTGTCGAGGTTTGATATAAATTAAATTCAATTTGTTAAATGTATTTGTACATCATGATAATACATTTTTTAAATGTTCAGTTTCCGTTTCTTAGCAAAAACATACTATGTATGCATTTATATTCAAAGAAATGTTGAAACATACAATTATAATTAGCGTAATCAAAAACAAGTTGGAATGTAACAACAATAGATACTATAAAGAGAATTGAAAAGGAAAACCTTTTGTCGACTTCACTATTCTTAATTTTGACTGTTATTATTATTATTGTCCATATAATAGTCGCTTGACATCCTTACCTCTTCCATAGCCTACCAAAAGCACACCATGGTTAACATCAAACGAAGAACAATCTTCAACAAGGATACCTCGACTATAAAATTCCAAAGCCGTGGCATCAATCCCTAGAATATTATATTATTTTTTATTTCGTGAGTATTTTTTAAGGGTCAATATGGTAATTATTCTCAACTACCTATACTCAATGGCCCGTTGTTAAATAGCTTTTCCGTTATATCTTTCTCCTTGATGTGAAACACTTCATAATTTTGTACCCTAATTACAACATTACTGCTATTGAAGCGACATTTTCCATCTTTGGCTTCGTATGGATAGGATTCAGAAGACATTGCACCATTTTCAACTAAGTAACTGAAAAGTGTTTATTGGTTGTTTACTTTAAGTTTCTTCTTTAAATATAGGTTTAATTAAATGGCAAAATATAGTACGCGAGTGCATTTTCTCGGATGCCTCCTGAGCATCCAAGGTTATTTTCATCGCAGTCCACTAACTGTTGCTCCGATATTTCTACAATACTTCCAGTTTTTATAGCATTAACACTTTCCACGTTACCTTAAACATGACAGAGATGTTCACATTAATCACATACATTATGTCCACTGCCACAAAATTTACACAAAATAACGTGCTAGTTATACCAGATGCACAAAATTTCAGAAGTCTAGGAATATTAATACTTAATCACATACCAGTAACACTAAACGCCCAGCAGGATCCACATCGGGATTGGTCTTTTACTTTACTGACCACTCCTTTAGATCGCCAGTCAAATTCATCTGGTGCAGTATAATTAGATGGTTTATAGACTTGAGCTTTTATGTATTTATTTCTTAAAAGTTTCATATTAGCCTCGAAACCGGTGTAAGTTTTAATGAATTCGTCCTTGGTCAGATCTGTAAATTTTGTGATGCCTGAAAATGGAATAATAAATAATTTATAAGAACAATATTACATCGTCTCTATCAAAAGCATTCTACAATAAATTACACTCACCATAAACAGCATTTGTACTTTTTTCATTAAGACAGTTAATTTCTTTTAAATTATCTAAGAATATTTTAAACCTTGCTTCCTTCTCTCCATCTTGATATTCTTTGTCGTGATCTTTTATAAAAGATTCAAAAAGTTCGTGACCTTCATCCAGAGAATAAAAATGATGCCCTGGTGAAGCCAACGTTAAGGCAATGGATGCGCAGATAATGGAGAGGAACATGGTGATTCTAATGGTTTGTGGTAAGATATACCTCTATATTTATACTTCACCTGGTTGTAAATAAAGCCTTTTAATATCTGTTTAGGAATTTAAATACAAATTATGTTTCGTAATTGTAATTGTTGAAATATTTCCGTTTTTTTTTAAATTTTTGCTTAACACCTAGAATAAATATTTTTATTTATTTATCGAAGCTGCAACATAGTTTCCACAGACGTTGAGACCCTCGAGGAGCAACGATTAATATTAGGACACAGAACGGGACACCATAGGTCGATGAGGAGGCACTCTCACTGACCGTGTTATCGGTCGTTACGTTTGATATCGTAAAACGTCTACCTCAACCACCTCCTATGAATCTGTGGAACTGCCCGTATAGAAAGAAGTAGCCTTTGAGATTAGGATTACATAAGAAATGGACTGATATAAAAAATTTAAAAGCATTCTGTTTCATAATTTTCATGTAATGATTCAATAATATATCTATTAAATGAAAACTGTTTTTCTAAATATCTATCACAATTTCTCAAATGATAGAATTACAAATATACAGCATCATGTTTTTTTGATTAAGTATTAATATTAAACTGATATTATTCATGTTAAAATAACTTATTTCTTTCTTTTCGTATATTTCTCTCATGTAAATTTTATGTACAATTATGTACTTGTACTCAGTATGTTTTTGAAGAAATGTTTTTAAAGAGAATGTTTTCATTAATTCAGATGTTTTGTTAAAGCAGATGTGCTGTTAAATATCTTCACAAGATATCTATGTTATGATATTGTATGCAGTGCCAATGCGTAAGATCAATTAATAAATAAACAATATACGAGTATCTTACTTAAAACATAATTAGAAATTCTAATTTTAATAGTTAAAAAAACTCAGTATATTTATTCATTTACTTGCTACCGAAGACGTAGGGGAAGGGGGGGCATAGCGGGGCAACGGGGCAAATCGGGACGCGCTTTACATAGCTTGAAGTAAACGCTATACGAATTGTCAGATGCGTCGCTATGATTGATCCTTACACAGCATGGGACCTTCATAAGCTACCCACGCCCTTTCGGCAAGTGTTCGTGTGATATAAACAAAAATATCAAAAGTAGTGTTTTTCTTAAAATTTTTATTGAAATTGGATATCAATTCTTTCCAAAACGTATTTATGTACTGTAATGTGTTATAGTTTATTAGGAATCAAATTCTCTGCTGATTTTTTAATCAAAAAGCACACGGTGATTGAATGAAAGGTAAGATGCCAAAATTTAAGAGAAACTGATGCCGACCGGCATAGTGGGGTATGGTGCCCGGGGCAAAGCGGGGTACTCACACATAAGCCCCACTTTGCCCCGTTTTAAAGACATTAAATAGTAATATATTTCTTTTTTCTACGTTTTTAGCTAATATGGTGCACACATACAAGAGGAAAACTGAACAACATTCCTGGTCTATGCAAGCTATGAAACAAGGTGTACAATTTTGACCCGTAACATTACACAACCATTGCAAAAATAAAACAATTGGATAAGAATATGCAAACTCCTCCTAGGCAGCCTTCTCCACAACCTGGTTGTTCGTGGATGGTTCAGACAAACAGACTACAGAACAAATAATGGCAGTTAAGAAAGAAAAAAGAAAAAATAAAACTATTTAGTTTGGAAATTGTGTTTCGTTATGCCCACCCCACAATGTCCCATAGGCAACCCCACTTTACCCCTATGCACGGGGCATAGCGGGTCAAATGCCTTTGTTTACTTAAGTGTTCACATCTCTTAAATTAATTATGTTATCAACATAAATGTATCCATAGTCATTCGATATGAATTAGGCTATGATTTATAGGTAACACCTTTAATTTAATCACATTATCTTTTTATTTAGAAATGTTTAAACATTAAGTGCCCCACTCTGCCCCCTCTTCCCCTATAGATGAACTTTGTAATAAAAACTCGTATCTTACTTAAAACATAATTAGAAATTCTCAGTTTATTAGTTAAAAAACTCAGTATATTTATTCATTCACTTGCTACTGAAGACGTATAGATGAACTTTGTAATAAAAACTACTTTTTAAACTCATTTCATTACTTTAAGACCGACTACAATTGCTTTGTCTTTGATTTGTTTGTATTGAAATTGTTGTTTTGGGAACAGTACTTATGACATAATAGTCTTTATCAATATAAAAAAATATAATAGGAATAGATTTTATTAAAATCAATTATACCTACTTATTTTAAATGAACACTAATTCAATCATCGTGCTTCAAAGTTTTTATTCCAAACAAGAGTTTTAAATCAAATTATTCATGTATTAGTAAATAAATATATCGTCATCATTTTAGAGTTAAACTAGTAAAAAAGGTACAAAAGTTTTTTATGCATTATTTAATGATTTATAATTAAAGTATTTTTCATTGTGTGACATTGAAATAACTAAATCATTTAATAGATTTTTATCTCATATGATAGCAGTTAGAACACCCTTTTTGACAATGTTTAAACAATTGACTCCCCTCTTCATCCTGAAGTATCCCTTTTCTCCCCATTTTGCTCCCCAAGAATTCTTGACAATCCAAAAATCAACGCCATTTTCTGAAAGAAAGAAAAAACAATGAATGATAATCTTAAGAGTCGAGGTTTGATATAAATTAAATTCAATTTGTTAAATGTATTTGTACATCATGATAATACATTTTTTAAATGTTCAGTTTCCGTTTCTTAGCAAAAACATACTATGTATGCATTTATATTCAAAGAAATGTTGAAACATACAATTATAATTAGCGTAATCAAAAACAAGTTGGAATGTAACAACAATAGATACTATAAAGAGAATTAAAAAGGAAAACATTTTGTCGACTTCACTATTCTTAATTTTGACTGTTATTATTATTATTGTCCATATAATAGTCGCTTGACATCCTTACCTCTTCCATAGCCTACCAAAAGCACACCATGGTTAACATCAAACGAAGAACAATCTTCAACAAGGATACCTCGACTATAAAATTCCAAAGCCGTGGCATCAATCCCTAGAATATTATATTATTTTTTATTTCGTGAGTATTTTTTAAGGGTCAATGTGGTAATTATTCTCAACTACCTATACTCAATGGTCCGTTGTTAAATAGCTTTTCCGTTATATCTTTCTCCTTGATGTGAAACACTTCATAATTTTGTACCCTAATTACAACATTACTGCTATTGAAGCGACATTTTCCATCTTTGGCTTCGTATGGATAGGATTCAGAAGACATTGCACCATTTTCAACTAAGTAACTGAAAAGTGTTTATTGGTTGTTTACTTTAAGTTTCTTCTTTAAATATAGTTTTAATTAAATGGCAAAATATAGTACGCGAGTGCATTTTCTCGGATGCCTCCTGAGCATCCAAGGTTATTTTCATCGCAGTCCACTAACTGTTGCTCCGATATTTCTACGATACTTCCAGTTTTTATAGCATTAACACTTTCCACGTTACCTTAAACATGACAGAGATGTTGACATTAATCACATACATTATATCCACTGCCACAAAATTTACACAAAATAACGTGATAGTTATACCAGATGCACAAAATACCAGAAGTCTAGGAATATTAATACTTAATCACATACCAGTTACACTAAACGCCCAGCAGGATCCACATTCAGCTTGGTCTTTTACTTTACTGACCACTCCTTTAGATCGCCAGTCAAATTCATCTGGTGCAGTATAAGTAGATGGTTTATAGACTAGAGCTTTTATGTATTTATTTCTTAAAAGTTTCATATTAGCCTCGAAACCGGTGTAAGTTTTAATGAATTCGTCCTTGGTCAGATCTGTAAATTTTGTGATGCCTGAAAAATGGAATAATAAATAATTTATAAGAACAATATTACATCGTCTCTATCAAAAGCATTCTACAATAAATTACACTCACCATAAACAGCATTTGTACTTTTTTCATTAAGTGAGTTAATTTCTTTTAAATTATCTAAGAATATTTTAAACCTTGCTTCCTTCTCTCCATCTTGATATTGTTTGTCGTGATCTTTTATAAAAGATTCAAAAAGTTCGTGACCTTCATCCAGAGAATAAAAATGATGCCCTGGTGAAACCAACGTTAAGGCAATGGATGCGCAGATAATGGAGAGGAACATGGTGATTCTAATGGTTTGTGGTAAGATATACCTCTATATTTGTACTTCAATTGGTTGTAAATAAAGCCTTTTAATGACTATTTAGGAATTTAAATAAGTATTATGTCTCAAATTGTTGAAATATTTCCGTTTTTTTTTAAATTTTTGCTTATACCTCGAATAAATATTTTTATTTATTTATCGAAGCTGCAACATAGTTTCCACAGACGTTGAGACCCTCGAGGAGCAACGATTAATATTAGGACACAGAACGGGACACCATAGGTCGATGAGGAGGCACTCTCACTGACCGTGTCATTGGTCGTTACGTTTGATATCGTGAAACGTCTACCTCAACGACCTCCTATGAAACTGTGGAACTGCCCGTATAGAAAGAAGTAGCCTTTGAGATTAGTATTACATAAGAAATGGACTGATATAAAAAATTTAAAAGCATTCTGTTTCATAATTTTCATGTAATGATTCAATAATATATCTATTAAATGAAAACTGCTTTTCTAAATATATATCACAATTTCTCAAACGATAGAATTACAAATATAGAGCATCATGTTTTTTTAATTAAGTATTAATATTAAACTGATATTATTCATGTTAAAATAACTTATTTCTTTCTTTTCGTATATTTCTCTCATGTAAATTTTATGTACAATTATGTACTTGTACTCAGTATGTTTTTGAAGAAATGTTTTTAAAGAGAATGTTTTCATTAATTCAGATGTTTTGTTAAAGCAGATGTGCTGTTAAATATCTTCACAAGATATCTATGTTATGATATTGTATGCAGTGCCAATGCGTAAGATCAATTAATAAATAAACAATATACGAGTATCTTACTTAAAACATAATTAGAAATTCTCATTTTAATACTTAAAAAACTCAGTATATTTATTCATTCACTTGCTACTGAAGACGTATAGATGAACTTTGTAATAAAAACTCCATTTCAAACCCATTTCATTACTTTAAGACCGACCACAATTGCTTCTGTCTCTGATGTATTTGTATTGAGATTGTTGTTTTATGAACAGTTGTCATTATATAATATTTTAGTCTTTATAAATATAAAAAAATATATTAGTGAAATAGATTTTATTAAAATCAAATTATGCCTACTTATTTTAATTGAACACTAATATAATCATCGTGCTTCAAAGTTTTTATTCCAAAAAAGAGTTTTAAATCAAATTATTCATGTACTAGTAGATAAATATATCGTCATCATTTGAAAGTTAAACTAGTAAAAAAGGTACAAAAGTTTTTTAATGCATTATTTAATGATTTATAATTAAAGTATTTTTCATTGTGTGACATTGAAATAACTGTATCATTTAATAGATTTTTATCTTATATGATAGCAGTTAGAACACCCTTTTTGACAATGTTTAAACAATTGACTCCCCTCTTCATCCTGAAGTATCCCTCTTCTCCCCATTTTGCTCCCCAAGAATTCTTGACAATCCAAAAATCAACGCCATTTTCTGAAAGAAAGAAAAAACAATGAATGATAATCTTAAGTGTCGAGGTTTGATATAAATTAAATTCAATTTGTTAAGTGTATTTGTACATCATGATAATACATTTTTTAAATGTTCAGTTTCCGTTTCTTAGCAAAAACATACTATGTATGCATTTAAATTCAAAGAAATGTTGAAACATACAATTATAATTAGCGTAATCAAAAAAAAGTTGGAATGTAACAACAATAGATACTATAAAGAGAATTAAAAAGGAAAACCTTTTGTCGACTTCACTATTCCTAATTTTGACTGTTATTATTATTATTGTCCATATAATAGTCGCTTGACATCCTTACCTCTTCCATAGCCTACCAAAAGCACACCATGGTTAACATCAAACGAAGAACAATCTTCAACAAGGATACCTCGACTATAAAATTCCAAAGCCGTGGCATCAATCCCTAGAATATTATATTATTTTTTATTTCGTGAGTATTTTTTAAGGGTCAATGTGGTAATTATTCTCAACTACCTATACTCAATGGTCCGTTGTTAAATAGCTTTTCCGTTATATCTTTCTCCTTGATGTGAAACACTTCATAATTTTGTACCCTAATTACAACATTACTGCTATTGAAGCGACATTTTCCATCTTTGGCTTCGTATGGATAGGATTCAGAAGACATTGCACCATTTTCAACTAAGTAACTGAAAAGTGTTTATTGGTTGTTTACTTTAAGTTTCTTCTTTAAATATAGTTTTAATTAAATGACAAAATATAGTACGCGAGTGCATTTTCTCGGATGCCTCCTGAGCAACCAAGGTTATTTTCATCGCAGTCCACTAACTGTTGCTCCGATATTTCTACGATACTTCCAGTTTTTATAGCATTAACACTTTCCACGTTACCTTAAACATGACAGAGATGTTGACATTAATGACATACATTATGTCCACTGCCACAAAATTTACACAAAATAACGTGATAGTTATACCAGATGCACAAAATTTCAGAAGTCTAGGAATATTAATACTTAATCACATACCAGTAACACTAAACGCCCAGCAGGATCCACATTCAGTTTGGTCTTTTACTTTACTGACCACTCCTTTAGATCGCCAGTCAAATTCATCTGGTGCAGTATAATTAGATGGTTTATAGACTAGAGCTTTTATGTATTTATTTCTTAAAAGTTTCATATTAGCCTCGAAACCGGTGTAAGTTTTAATGAATTCGTCCTTGGTCAGATCTGTAAATTTTGTGATACCTGAAAAATGGAATAATAAATAATTTATAAGAACAATATTACATCGTCTCTATCAAAAGCATTCTACAATAAATTACACTCACCATAAACAGCATTTGTACTTTTTTCATTAAGAGAGTTAATTTCTTTTAAATTATCTAAGAATATTTTAAACCTTGCTTCCTTCTCTCCATCTTGATATTGTTTGTCGTGATCTTTTATAAAAGATTCAAAAAGTTCGTGACCTTCATCCAGAGTATAAAAATGATGCCCTGGTGAAGCCAACGTTAAGGCAATGGATGCGCAGATAATGGAGAGAAACATGGTGATTCTAATGGTTTGTGGTAAGATATACCTCTATATTTATACTTCAATTGGTTGTAAATAAAGCCTTTTAATGACTATTTAGGAATTTAAATAAGTATTATGTCTCAAATTGTTGAAATATTTCCGTTTTTTTTTAAATTTTTGCTTAACACCTAGAATAAATATTTTTATTTATTTATCGAAGCTGCAACATAGTTTCCACAGACGTTGAGACCCTCGAGGAGCAACGATTAATATTAGGACACAGAACGGGACACCATAGGTCGATGAGGAGGCACTCTCACTGACCGTGTCATCGGTCGTTACGTTTGATATCGTGAAACGTCTACCTCAACGACCTCCTATGAAACTGTGGAACTGCCCGTATAGAAAGAAGTAGCCTTTAAGATTAGGATTACATAAGAAATGGACTGATATAAAAAAATTAAAAGCATTCTGTTTCATAATTTTCATGTAATGATTGAATAATATATCTATTAAATGAAAACTGCTTTTCTAAATATCTATCACAATTTCTCAAACGATAGAATTACAAATATAGAGCATCATGTTTTTTTGATTAAGTATTAATATTAAACTGATATTATTCATGTTAAAATAACTTATTTCTTTCTTTTAGTATATTTCTCCCATGTAAATTTTATGTACAATTATGTACTTGTACTCAGTATGTTTTTGAAGAAATGTTTTTAAAGAGAATGATTTCATTAATTCAGATGTTTTGTTAAAGCAGATGTGCTGTTAAATATCTTCACAAGATATCTAAGTTATGATATTGTATGCAGTGCCAATGCGTAAGATCAATTAATAAATAAACAATATACGAGTATCTTACTTAATACATAATTAGAAATTCTCATTTTAATAGTTAAAAAACTCAGTATATTTATTCATTCACTTGCTACCGAAGACGTAGGGGAAGGGGGGGCATAGCGGGGCCACGGGGCAAATCGGGGCGCGCTTTACATAGCTTGAAGTAAACGCTATACGAATTGTCAAATGCGTCGCTATGATTGATCCTTACACAGCATGGGACATTCATAAGCTACCCACGCCCTTTCGGCAAGTGTTCGTGTGATATAAACAAAAATATCAAAAGTAGTGTTTTTCTTAAAATTTTTATTGAAATTGGATATCAATTCTTTCCAAAACGTATTTATGTACTGTAGTGTGTTATAGTTTATTAGGAATCAAATTCTCTGCTGATTTTTTAATCAAAAAGCACACGGTGATTGAATGAAAGGTAAGATGGCATCAGTTTCGCCGTCGGGGCATAGTGGGGTATGGTGCCCGGGGCAAAGCGGGGTACTCACACATAAGCCCCACTTTGCCCCGTTTTAAAGACATTAAGTAGTAATATATTTCTTTTTTCTACGTTTTTAGCTAATATGGTGCACACATACAAGAGGAAAACTGAACAACATTCCTGGTCTATGCAAGCTATGAAACAAGGTGTACAATTTTGACCCGTAACATTACACAACCATTGCAAAAATAACACAATTGGATAAGACTATGCAAACTCCTCTTAGGCAGCCTTCTCCACAACCTGGTTGTTCGTGGATGGTCCAGACAAACAGACTACAGAACAAATAATGGCGGTTAAGAAAGAAAAAAGAAAAAATAAAACTATTTAGTTTGGAAATTGTGTTTCGTTATAACCACCCCACAATGCCCCATAGGCAACCCCACTTTACCCCTATGCACGGGGTAAACATAAATGTATCCATAGTCATTCGATATGAATTAGGCTATGATTTAAAGGTAACTCCTTTAATTTAATCACATTATTTTTTTATTTAGAAATGTTTAAACATTAAGAGCCCCACTCTGCCCCCTCTTCCCCTATAGATGAACTTTGCAATTAAAACTCGTATCTTACTTAAAACATAATAAGAAATTCTCATTTTAATTGTTTAAAAAACTCATTATATTTATTCATTCACTTGCTACCGAAGACGTATAGATGAACTTTGTAATAAAAACTCGTATCTTACTTAAAACATAATTAGAAATTCTCAGTTTAATAGTTAAAAAAACTCAGTATATTTATTCATTCACTTGCTACTGAAGACGTATAGATGAACTTTGTAATAAAAACTCCTTTTTAAATTCATTTCATTACTTTAAGACCGACTACAATTGCTTCTGTCTTTGATTTGTTTGTATTGAAATTGTTGTTTTGTGAACAGTACTTATGACATAATAGTCTTTATCAATATAAAAAAATATAATAGGAATAGATTTTATTAAAATCAATTATACCTACTTATTTTAAATGAACACTAATTCAATCATCGTGCTTCAAAGTTTTTATTCCAAAAAAGATTTTAATACAAATTATTCATGTAGGTACTAGTAAATAAATATATTGTCATCATTTTAGAGTTAAACTAGTAAAAAAGGTACAAAAGTTTTTTATGCATTATTTATTGATTTATAATTAAAGTATATTTGATTGTGTGACATTGAAATAGCTGTATCATTAAATAGATTTTTATCTTATATGATAGCAGTTGCAACACCATTTTTGACAAAGTTTAAACAATTGACTCCCCTCTTCATCCTGAAGTATCCCTTTTCTCCCGATTTTGCTCCCCAAGAATTTTTGACGATCCAAAAATCAACGCCGTTTTCTGAAAGAAAGAGAAAACAATGAATGATAAACTTAAGTGTCAAGGTTTGATATAAATTAAATTAAATTACTAAAATGTATTTTTACATCATGATAATATTTTTTTTTAATTTTCAGTTTTCGTTTCTTCGCCAAAACATACTATGTATATATATGGAGCATTTAAATTCAAATAAGTGTTGAAAAATACCATTATACGTAGCGTAATCGAAAACAAGTTGGAATGTGAAGACAATATACACTTAAAAGAGAATTAAAAAGCAAAACCTTTTGTCGACTTCACTATTCTTAATTTTCACTGTTATTGTTATAATTATCCATATAATAATTGCTTGACCTCCTTACCTCTTCCATAGCCTACTAAAAGCACAGCATGGTCAACACGAGACGAAGAACAACCTTCAACAAGGATACCTCCACTATAAAATCGCAAACCCGATGAATCAATGGCTGAAATATTATATTATTTTTTATTTCATGAGTATTTTTTAAGGGTCAATATGGTCATTATTCTTAATTACCTATACTCAATGGTCCGTTGTTAAATAGCTTTTCCTTTATATCATTCTCCTTGATGTGAAACACTTTATAATTTTGTAACCTAATTACAACGTTATTGCTACTGAAACGACATTTTCCATCTCTGGCTTCATATGGATAGGATTCAGAAGACATTGCACCATTTTCAACTAAGTAACTGAAAAGTGTTTATTGGTTGTTTACTTTAAGTTTCTTCTTTAAAAATAGTTTTAATTAAGTGGCAAAATAGAATAAAAAATAGTACGCGAGTGCAGTTTCTAGGTAGCCTCCTGAGCATCCAAAGCTTTTTTTATCGCAGTCCACTAACTGTTGCTCCGATATTTCTACGATACTTCTAGTTTTTATAGCATTAACACTTTCCACGTTACCTTAAACATGACGGAGATGTTCACATTAATCACATACATTATGTCCACTGCCACAAAATTTACACAAAATAACTTGATAGTTATACCTACCAGATACACAACATTTGGGAAGTCTAGGAATATTAATACTTAATCACATACCAGTAACACTAAACGCCCAGCAGGATCCACATCGGGATTGGTCTTTTACTTTACTGACCACTCCTTTAGATCGCCAGTCAAATTCATCTGGTGCAGTATAATTAGATGGTTTATAGACTTGAGCTTTTATATATTTATTTTTTAAAAGATTCGTATAAGCCTTGAAACCGGTGTATGTTTTAATGAATTCGTCCTTGGTCAGATCTGTAAACTTTGTGATGCCTGAAAAATGGAATAAGAAATAATTTTTAAGCACAATATTACGTCGTCTCTATCAAAAGCATTCTTCAATAAATTACACTTACCAAAAACAGCATTTGTACTCTTTTCATTAAGTGAGTTAATTTCTTTTAAATTATCTAAAAATATTTTAAACCTTGCTTCTTTCTCTCCATCTTGATATTGTTTGTTGTGATCTTTTATAAAAGACTCAAAAAGTTCGTGACCTTCATCCAGAGAATAAAAATGATGCCCTGGTGAAGCCAACGTTAAGGCAATGGATGCGCAGATAATGGAGAGGAACATGGTGATTCTAATGCATTGTGGTCAGATTGTCCTCTATTTATACTTAACTTTGTTGTAAATAAAGCGTTTTAATGACAGTTTAGGAATTTAAATAAAAATTATGTCTCGAATTGTTGAAATATTTCAGTTTTTTTAATTTTTACTTAACACTTAGAATAAATAAGTAATCTAGTGTGTATAAGCAAAAGGGCAAAATGAGTGTATAGTTTATAAATATACATTAAAATATCTATCAAGTATATTTATATATGCTTACACTAACGATTACCATAGACAGAGACAGCTGGAACTACTAAGTAATACTTCTATCAGATATTAATTTAGATGAGGTAACATGATTATTAATTATCATCTCCCATTGAAGGTGGAACACATTCTCCACAGACGTTGACAGCAGGGACAACGATTAATATTAAGACACAGAAAGGGGCGCCATAGGTCGATGAGCAGGCACTCTTACTGACCGTGTCATCGGTCGTTTTACGTTTGATATCGTGAAACGTCTTACTCAACGACCTCCTATGAAACTGTGGAACTGCCCGTATAGAAAGTAGTAGCCGTTGAGATTAGTATTACATAAGAAATGGACTGATATAAGAAATTTAAAAACATTCTGTTAAATAATTTTCAATAATAATAAAACTATTATATAAAAACTACTTTTATAAATATCAATTACAATTTCTCAGTCAGTAGAATCACATGGTAGAGGTCAAATTAGTAATTTAATTAAGTATTAATCTTAATACTTAACTAGGTTTTACTCAGGTGGTTTGCAAAGGTGGAACGAATGAGTGATGAAAGAATGGTAAAAAAGATTTATATGGGAAAAGTGAGCGGTAAGAGAGACAGGGGGAGGCCTCGAGTGACCTTCGAAAACACAGTAGCTACGATACTGGAGGAAGGTCACGTAAAAAGCATGAGGACCCCCCGGAGGGCATGTATGAAGAGGTTGATGTCTGTGGCCGAGGCGAATGAGGTATGCAGAGACCGTAGCGTTTGACGCTCCGTCGTCTCTGGCTACCCCGCAAGGGATATGGCGTGAAGGTAAATAAATAAATAAATAAATATTAATCTTAAAATTATTATATTCATGTTATAATAACTTAATTCTGTCTTTGCATAAATACAATTATGTACTTGTACTCATTATAGCAAAACATATCTTCAATGTTTTTAGAGACAATGTTTCCATTTGCGTTGCCTTTGCTTCTGAAACTTTTCATTAATTCAGACGTTTTGTTAAATTAGATATGCAGTTATAATAAGAAAATTTTATTTAACATATGAAGACATTTCTGAGGGTCGCCCTATCATTTTAATAGTTTCAGTTATTTATTCATTCACATGCTAGAGAAGACGTATATATAAACTTTTTAAAATCTCATTTCATTACTTTAAGACCAACTACAATAGCTTCTGTCTCTGCCGTGTTTATATTAAGATTGCTGTTTTGTGAACAGTAGTCGTTATATAATATTATATCTCTTCGCCGAATATGCCGAGTCAGTTTAGCTGACCGAATTCGCAATGAAGAGATCCACAGAATGGCAGGTACTAGCGAAGATGTCACAGTGAGAATGAAGAAGAACGTACTCAGGTGGTTTGGGCACGTTGAACGAATGAGTGATGAAAGAATGGTAAAAAAGATTTATAAAGGAAAAGTGAGCGTTAAGAGAGACAGGGGGAGGCATCGAGTGACCTTCGAAAACACAGTAGCTTTGATACTGGAGGAAGGTCACGTAAAAAGCATGAGGACCCCCTGGAGGGCATGTATGAAGAGGTTAGCGTCTGTGGTCGATTCGAATGAGGTATGCAGAGACCGTAGCGTTTGGTTCTCCGTCGTCTCTGGCTACCCCGTAAGGGATATGGCGTGAAGATAAGTAAAGTATTTATAATTAAAGTATTTTTCATTGTAAGACATTAAAAAATGTATCTTTAATTAGATTTGTTTATTACAGGATAGCGGTTACAACACCATATTCGTTAATGTCTAAACAATTAACTCCCCTCTTCATCCTGAAGTATCCTTTTTCTCCCCATTCTTCTCCCCAAGAATTCTTTACTATCCAAAAATCAACACCATTAGCTGAAAAAAAAGAAAACAATGAATGAGAATCTTAAAAGTATAAAATGATATAAAGTAAATTCAAATTGCAACAATGCATTTTTACAATATGATAATAAATGTTTTGAACATTTCAGTTTTTATTTCTTTGCGGAAACATACTTTAAAGGTTAAATCTAACGTAGTTTTAGCTGTACGTAACATCTTATTTCAAACTAAAGTTGAAAAATACTATTTAAACTAGCGTTATTGAAAGCAATATGCAATGTAAAGCCAAAAGAGACTAAAAAGAGAATGAAAAGAGAAATCCTTTAGTTTACTTTACTAGCCTTAATTTTCGCTGTTATTATTATTATTATTATTTGTCTATAACATTTTTTTAATATCAACAACTTATGACAGAATGCAACTATAACCACAGCACACAGAATTAGGGTTACCTACATGTTAGTCTACTAATAACTGTTTCAGGTTGTTTGTTTAAGAAAAATTGAGCTAAGATCATATTTGTAATTAAATATGATAATAACTTGGCGGTTATCCTTACCATTTCCATAGCCTACCAAAAGCACAGCATGGTTAAGTTGAGTCCCAGGACACTCTTCAATAACAATACCTTGTAGATAAGAATTCAAACCAGTGGCATCAATAACTGAAATATCATATTATTTATTATTTGGTGAGTAAGTTTCAAGGCTCAATACTGTAATTATTCTCAATTACCTATACTCAATGGTCCGTTAGTACTTAGCGTTTCTTTTATATCTTCCTCGTGGATGTTATAATGCTTCAAACTCTGCACCTTAATTACAACACTATTGCTATCAAAGCGACATTCTCCATCTACGGCTTCGTATGGATAGGATTGAGAAGACATTGCACCATTTTCAACTAGGTAACTGGAAAGTGTTTATTTGTTATTTACTTTAAGTTCTCTTTTTAGAGTCATCTTTAATAAAATCACAAAATATATTACGCGAGTGCATCATCTGGGTAGCCTCCTGAACATCCATGAGTTTTTTTACTGCAGTCCACTAACTGTTGCTCCGAAATTTCTACGATAGTTCCAGTTTTTATAGCATTCATACTTTCCACGTTACCTTAAACATGACAGAGATGTAGACATTAATGACAAACATTATGCCCACTTGTACAAAATTTAGACAAAATAATCTGATAGTTATATCTACCAGATGCACAACATTTTAGAAGTTAAGGAATATTAATACTTAATCACGTACCAGTAACACTAAATGCCCAGCAGGATTCACATTGAGCTTGATATTTTACTTCACTGACCACTCCTTTAGATCGCCAGTCAAGTTTATCTGGAGCAGTATAATTAGCTGGCTTGTGCAGTTCAGCCTTTATGTATTTATCGTTTAGAAGTTTCGCATTAGCTTTGAAACCGGTGTAAGTTTTAATGAATTCGTCCTTGGTCAGATCTGTAAACTTTGTGATGCCTGAAAATTATAATAATTATTCTATTTATAATAACAATATTACGTCGTCTCTATCAAAAGCATTCTTCAATAAATTACACTCACCATAAACAGCATTTGTACTCTTTTCATTAAAAGAGTTAATTTCTATTAAATTATCTAAGAATATTTTAAACCGAGCTTCCTTCTCTCCATCTTGATACTGTTTGTTGTGATCTTTTATAAAAGATTCAAAAAGTTCGTGACCTTCATCCAGAGAATAAAAACGATGCCCTGGTGAAGCCAACGTTAAGGCAATGGATGCGCAGATAATGGAGAGGAACATCGTGATTGTAATGGCTTGTGGTCAGATATACCTCTATATTTATACTTCACTCGGTTGTAAATAAAGCCTTTTAATTACTGTTTAGGAATTTAAATAAAAATTATGTCTTGAATTGTTGAAATATTTCCGTTTCTTTTTTAATTTTTAATTAACACCTAGAATAAATATTTTTAGTTATTTATCGAAGCTGGAACATATTTTTCACAGACGTTGATACAGTCGAGGAATAACTATTAATATTAGAACACAGAAAGGGGCGCCATAATTCGATGAGCAGGCACTCTCACTGACCGTGTCATCGGTCGTTACGTTTGACATCCTTAAACGTCTTACTCAATGACCTCCTATGAAATTGTGGAACTGCCCGTATAGAAAGTAATAACCATTGTGATTAGTATTACACCAGGAATCGACTAATATAAAAAAATTTAAGACATTTTATAAAATCATTTTCATTTTTGAGCTCAATAATTAACTACTAAATTTAAACTGCTTTTCTCAATACCAATTACAATTTCTCAGTCAGTAGAATCACTTGATAGATGATCATGTTTTTTAATTAAGTATTAATGTTAAAATGATTCATCACTAAATGATTTTTTATAATTTAATACAATTTTAACTTTAATAAAGTTAAATTTGTGATATTCATGTTATAATAACTTAATTCTGTCTTTGCATATATTGCTCTCATGTATACTTTATGTACAATTATGTACTTGTACTCATTGTAGCAAAACATATTTTCAATGTTTTTAAAGAAAATGTTTTCATTTGAGTTGCATTTGCTTCTGAAAGTTTTCATTAATTCAGACGTTTTGTTAAAATGTTCTGTTAATTATCTTCACAATATATCTATTTGTATGCAGTACCAATGCGTAAGATCAATTGATAAATAAATAATATATCCTACTTAAAACATAATAAGGATTTTTCATTTAACACGTAAAGACATTTTAGAGGGTCACCTTAACATTTTTGACCAAAGTACGAATGCTGAGCGTAGCGAATCGTTTGTCCGAAGGACTACGTTCCCAGTAGATAGACTCATTTTGCTATTTTTCGGTATGTATTTTAGTATGTTTGTTCCGTATGCGTATTTTTCATCCTATCGTCACGAAAATTGGCAGGCGTGTATTTTGAATTATTTAAATTTTTATGTCGAGCCGTTTTTTTATTGGGCGAAAAAATTTAAAATGGCGACGTTTTTAGTTTTGTTTTGGGCGTAGCAAGAGCAATTTTCATCCGATCGCCACAAAAATTGATGATCATGTTCTTTGAGTTAATTTTTTTTGTCCGGCTATTTTTCTTACTGGGAGAAGAAATCCGAAATGGCGGTGATTTGAGTTTTTGTTTTGGCGTAGCAGGGGTATTTTTCATACAATCGTCACGAAATTAGGTAGGTGTGTTTTTTGAATTATTTAAATTTTTATGTCGAGCCGTGTTTTTGCTTGGGCGAAAAATTTCAAGATGGCGGATTTCTGATCCGTACCACAAAAACGGACTTTGCGGCAGCTAGCGGACTGAGTGAGTCGTCTAAGTATTCTTTGCCGGAATCTAAGGTGTTTTTTTATTATTTCAAAATCCTAAATGGCGGCCATAGCGAATTATCAAAAATTTAAAATTTGAATATCTTCGTTGTTATTTGGTGGAACCAAATTTTGTTCGGTAGTTATGTACCTACATACATACATAGGTATACTTATTCCTTTTTTTGGAAAAGGCACTTAAAAATACACTGTAGGTACCATCCACAATTCACTTTCTCTTGTTACTGGTGTGGCGCTCATACATGGTTCACGGGTGAAATATCGTAACCACTGCACCTCGTGAAATCGACTATAAATAATTTCCCAACATTGTCTCATCCCTACCTACCTACTTAAAGTAAATACCTATTTTAAATGAACACTATTAAAATCATCGTGCTTAAAAGATTTTATTCCAAAAAATTGTGTTATTACAAATTATTCCTGTATTAGTAGATAAATATATCGTCATCATTGTAAAGTTAAACTAGTAAAAAAGGTACAAAGAATTTTTATGCATAATTTATTTTTGAATAATTAAAGTATATTTCATTGTGTGACATTGAAATAACTGTAGAATTAATTAAATTTTTATCTTATATGATAGCAGTTAAAACACCATATTTGACAATGTTTAAACAATTGACTCCCCTCTTCATCCTGAAGTATCCCTCTTCTCCCCATTCTGCTCCCCAAGAATTCTTGACGATCCAAAAATCAATGCCACTTTCTAAAAGAAAGAGAAAACTATTAATGATAATCTTAAATGTCAAGGTTTGATATTAATTAAATTCAATTTTTTAAAGTATTTTTACGTCATTAAAATAAAGTTTTCAAATGTAAAATTTTCGTTTTTAGACAAAACATACTATCTATATATATATATATATATATATATATATATATATATATATATATGGAGCATTTAAATTGTAATTAACGTAACCACAATATACACTAAAAAGAGAACTAAAAAGAAAAACCTTTTGTCGACTTCACTATTCCTAATTTTCACTGTTATTATTATAATTGTCCATATAATAATTGTAATAACAACCTTGAACAAGGATACCTTGATCATAAGTTTTCAAAGCTTCGGCATCAATCCCTGAAATATTATATTATTTTTTATTTCGCGAGTATTTGTTAAGGGTCAATATGGTAATTATTTTCAATTACCTATACTCAATGGTCCGTTGTTAAATAGCTTTGCCTTTATATCTTTCTCCTTGATATGAAACACTTCATAATTTTGTAACCTAATTACAACATTACTGCTATTGAAGCGACATTTTCCATCCCTGGCTTCGTATGGATAGGATTCAGAAGACATTGCACCATTTTCAACTAAGTAACTGAAAAGTGTTTATTGGTTGTTTACTTTAAGTTTCTTCTTTAAAAATAGTTTTAATTAAGTGGCAAAATATAGTACGCGAGTGCAGTTTCTGTGTCGCCTTCTGTGCATCCAGTGTCAAGTTTATCGCAGTCCACTAATTGTTGCTCCGATATTTCTACGATACTTCCAGTTTTTATAGCATTCATACTTTCTACGTTACCTTAAACATGACAAAGATGTAGACATTAATGACATACATTATGCCCACTTCTACAAAATTTAGACAAAATAACCTGACAGTTATATCTAACGAATGCACAATATTTCAGAAGTCTAAGAATATTAATACCTAATCACATACCAGTAACACTAAACGCCCAGCAGGATCTACATTGATCTTGATTTTTTACTTCACTGACCACTCCTTTAGATCGCCAGTCAAATTCATGTTGTGCAGTATAATTAGATGGTTTATAGACTTGAGCTTTTATGTATTTATTATTTAAAAGTTTCGTATTAGCCTTGAAACCGGTGTATTTTTTAATGAATTCGTCCTTGGTCAGATCTGTAAACTTTGTGATTCCTGAAAAATTTAATAATAAACAATTTATAATAACAATATTACGTCGTCTCTACCAAAAGCATTCTTCAATAAATTACACTCACCAAAAACAGCATTTGTACTCTTTTCATTAAGTGAGTTAATTTCTTTTAAATTGTCTAAGAATATTATAAACCTTGCTTCTTTCTCTCCATCTTGATATTGTTTGTTGTGATCTTTTATAAAAGATTCAAAAAGTTCGCAACCTTCATTCAGAGAATAAAAACGATGCCCTGGTGAAGCCAACGTTAAGGCAATGGATGCGCAGATAATGAAGAGGAACATGGTGATTCTAATGGTTTGTGCTAAGATATTCTTCTATATTTATACTTCACTCGGTTGTAAATAAAGCCTTTTAATGATTGTGTAGGAATTTACATAAAAACTATTTATCGGTTTGTGTAAATATATTTGTTTATTTGTAATTTACGATCTATACTATAGTTTTTTATGATTTTTTTACATTAGAAGTGGGTAAAAGAGTGTGCTGGATGTAGGTGATAGGTGAATTCATATAATATCGGTATTATATGAACTTAAGTCCACATCTTAGTAGGACGTGAAAAAAAAGGTGCTCGAAAACCGCACAGTAGAAAATAGCCATGCATCCAGGTGGTACGGATGATATAGCAGACGCTGACGTGCTATGCTGTGTCGAAAATTGTGAATATAGACAAGTTAGCACTAGAGTCAATACAGGAACCATAGGTTCGTAACACCATGGGGAAATACTACCCGGCCCACTCAATTTATGAAAGTTGTGGTTTTTTGCCAAAAATTTACTTTCGGTATTATACTCTAAAACTGTGAGGTGCGGCGGCAGGCGGTGTCTTCCCTTGTTCGTCTAAAGTTTGAGACAAAAACAGCGCCGAAGATATCAGCCTACTCTTTTACCATAAAAAACAGACAGTAATTTCCCGTGTGCAATGACGGTAGGGATGGCTGTCAGAATTTTCCCAGAACGACTAACACATTAGTCCAAACTTGATATGCCTATTGTTTGATAGCTCCAGCCCCTAACGCATCAAACCAACGTCGCGATATGCCACCAAGTAGTACAATGGTGGTAGGATGCAAAAAAAGGACCGCATTCCATCCGAATCCGCTGACTTGTTATGCCAAACACGTCCAATGTGTGGGCCTGACTTGAATAGTCACTACACTCCGTACCAAGTAATAATCAGAAAACTTTTGACGACGCCGCGGCAATGGCCTGGTATTTTCTGGAATATGTAATCAGCAGAAGGTCTAACAAAGAGAACATATATCCACATATATCCTCATAACAGAATAGAACATTAGCCAGAGCAAAGGTAAACATAGTGTGCGTTGAAGTCTCCGAGGCCTACGACTTCGGCGGTGGCAGGCAACGAAAGCAAACTATGGGACCTGTATAGGCACGCGTACATTCTGACTTGATCGTCCATTTCTCATCCTTCGACCTTAAAAAATCTGAAAGCGACGAAAGCAGATATCCTCCCTTATGTCCTCCCTTACGAACACAAATACCGCAGCGTGTGGTATATAATGATGTTTAAATTTAAACACAGACTATAATAGACACGCTGTGTGGCTTGGTTGGGATATCTGCTTCATTGTCAAAAATAAAAGGCCGGCAGCGCTGTGTCTAGGCGACGGTATACAACCTTTAGGTTTCAATGAAGTTCCCGGATGTTGTAAAAATCTACATTTTAAAGTGGAGAAGGATGCCGCTGTGTTTCATTACAATAAAACCAACTACAATCGTTTCTCCATCAACTGTGTTTGGATAGAGATTGCTGTTTTGTGAACAATAGTCATGATACTACCAAGTCTTTATTATTATTTAAATCAAATTAAAATGAATTAAAAAAACACAAATATTTCTACGGTAAAACAACATATTACGAAGTGATTATTCCAAAAATGATTTTTACTGTAAAATATTAATATATATGTATAAGTAGATAAAAATATCGCTGGAACTTTAGAGGTAAACTAAAAAAGGTAACAAAAAAAATATGCACTGCTTATTGATTTATAATTGAAATATTTTTTTATAGTATTTGATACAAATAAATGTATCATTAAATTGATTTTTTTGTTATATAATAGCAGTTACTACACCATACATGGTAATGCCTAAACAATTGACTCCCCTCTGTATCCTGAAGTATCCTTGTTCTCCCCATCCTGGTCCCCAAGAATTCTTGACGATCCAAAAATCAACGCCGTTTTCTTAAAGGAGAAATAAATTAAAATAATCTTAAAATTGAAATTTTGTAAAGATTTGATGTGAATTAAATAGTGGTAATTAATAAACGTTATCGTATAAGATTTTTCGGACTTAAAAGAAAAGAGAAAACCTGTAGTCAACTTTACTATTCTTAATTTTTGCTATTGTTTGTTTTCCTATAATTTTTTTATAACATTTTTATATATATGACACACTGCAACTGCAAGCACATCATCTAAAATACGAGTTAACTCAGCTAAATGTCAGTCTACTATTACTCCTGGTTTGAGTTGTTTGTTTAAAATAATTAAATATATTAATCACTTGACATCCTTACCGTTTCCATAGCCTACCAAAAGCACAGCATGGTTAAGGTTAGACGTAGCACAGCCATCAACAAGTACACCTTGGTAATAACCTCTCAAACTAGTGGCATCAATAACTGAAATATATTATTTATTATCATCATTGAAAATTTTTCAAGAATCAATATGGTAATTATTCTCAATTACCTATACTTAATGGGCCGTTCTCAGCTAGCTTTTCTTTTATTTGTTGCTCCTGGAGACCTTGTAAGTGTTCATAACTTTGCACCGTAATTACAACACTATTGCTATCAAAGCGACATTGTCCATCTCTAGCTTCGTATGGATAGGATTGAGAAGACATTGCACCATTTTGAACTAGGTAACTGGAAAGTGTTTATTACTTGTTTACTTTAAATTCTCTTTTATACTCAGCTTTAGTGAAATCACCAAATATATTACACGACAGCTGCTTCTGGATCGCCACCTGAACATCCAGAAGATTCTGTCACGCAGTCCACTAACTGTTGCTCCGATATTTCTACGATACTTCCAGTTTTTATAGCATTCATACTTTCCACGTTACCTTAAACATGATAGAGATGTTGCCATTGAATAACAAACATTATGCCCACTTCTAGAAAATTTGGACAAAATTATCTGATAGTTATATCTACCAGATGCACAACATTTCAGGAATCTAGGAATATTAATACCTAATCACTTACCAGCTACACTAAACGCCCAGCAGGATCCACAAGGAGATTGATTCTGTACTTCACTGACCACTCCTTCCGATCGCCAGTCAAGTTCATCTGGTGCAGTGTAATTTGATGGCAGTGGAGGTTTTATGTACTGATTTTTTGGAAGTTTCGTATTAGGTTTGAAACCAGTGTAAATTTTTATGAATTCGTCCTTGGTCAGATCTGTAGACTTGGTGATGCCTGAAATATATTACAATTATATTAATTATAATATCAATATTACGTCGTCTCTATCAAAAGCATTCTACAAAAAAATTACACTTACCAAAAACAGCATTTGTACTCTTTTCATTAAGTGAGTTAATTTCTTTTAAATTATCTAAGAATATTTTAAACCTTGCTTCCTTCTCTCCATCGTTATATTGTTTGTTGTGATCTTTTATAAAAGATTCAAAAAGTTCGTGACCGTCATCCAGAGAATAAAAGTGATGCCCTGGTGAAGCCAACGTTAAGGCAATGGATGCGCAGATAATGGAGAGGAACATGATTCTAATGCATTGTGGTCAGATTGTCCTCTATTTATACTTCACTTGGTTGCAAATAAAGTCTTTTAATGATTGTTTAGGAATTTAAATGAAAATTTTTATAAAAATATTTTTGTTTATTTGTAATTTACGATCTATAGTACAGTTTATGATTTTGTTACATTAGAAGTGGGTAAACGAGCGTGCTGGATATAGATGATAGGTGAATTCATATCGGTATTATATGAACTTAAGTCCACATCTTAGTGGGACGTGGAAAAAGGTCTTTGAAAACCGCACAGTAGAAAATAGCCATGCATCCAGGTGGTACGTATGGTATAGCAGATGTTGACGTACTACGCTGGGTCGAAAATTGTGAATATAGACAAGTTAGCACTGGAGTCAATACAGGAATATAGGTTCACAACACCATGGGGAAATACTACCCGGCCCACTCAACTTATGAAAATCCAATTGTTGTTATATTTCTATGTGTTTGTAAATTTCAATCTATGCTATTTTAAAATTTTTAGTAACATCTAAATTAATTATTTTAACAAAACTTTATTATAAGAAAAAAGTGTCTATCCGCAAAAGGACAATACGAGAATATATTAGTTAAATATAAATTCAAACATTTAACAAATATATTCATATATATTTTGGTTTCTGTTTTCGTTGTTCTTATCTTATCTGCCACGTTATTAACGTCTTGTATTTCATAAAATATTGCAAATTTTTTGTATACTTTGAGTAACTTATTTAAAATTATTTTCAACAGTAATATTTATTAGAATATTTAGTATCGAAGTATAATTTACGTTTAGTTAAATGTATGTCGATATGTCGTGATTATCAGGTGTTATTAAGAAATATTAAACAGGCAATGGAATGTCGGTGTAGCCTTTGTGAAGTTGTTATTATATACTAGGGGCGCCAACAAACCCTCAATTTTGACTCGCTGCGCTCGCGAAATCTCGGGTGCCGTTTGCATATTGAGCGAAGAGAGCCCAGTATATTGAGTCATCGTTTCCCATTGATTTCAATGCGATATCAGTTTTTGGACACGACATAAAAAAAAAAAAAAAAAAATTTCAATTTTTTTTTTAAAACCATCACCTAATGTGTATCTTTTTGATTGCAAAGTCTTATAATTTTCCGTCAAGTCGTTTTCGAGCCAATTCGTGACAAAAAATGTAAAAAGTCTCCAGGTTACTGTGAACGGAGCGTTTTAACGCAATTTAACTCAATAAGTGACGTAGGGTGCTGGTCTTATTCCTTATATTTATTACTATTAATTAAACTATATAAGACTGTCGAATAAATAATAGTATTTTATTAATAAACGTAAATGTTGGACAAACTCGTAGATCCAAAAAAGCATCACTTTATAACAACCTCTCTACATTAATCTAACTTTTTCTGGAACTATTTTACATAAAATATAGTTTTTGTAAGTTTTTTTTTTTTTTAATCACGTTTATAATATTTTTCTATGATTACCATAATATTCAATAATAATATTTTAATTGCGTTCAGAATCGGACGAACGTTTTGATTACCATTTCAAACTCATTTCTTCACAATAAGACAAATCACAATAGTCTTTTTGCTCTATCTCAATTGTTCTTTTGATTTTTTTAGAGAATTAATTTCGCAAGATCACACTGAGATATCTAAAAAGCAATAGTTTTGTTGATATTAAAAAAAACAAATTAAAATGTTAAATAACTTTCATTCATCAAAATAAAATATATTTTGCAAAATCCGTTTCTAGGAACACAATATAACTTCATTCATGTCTCCGCCCACTATTGTTGGATATATTTTTTTGGTCAACAATGAATTGTCATTGTTCATATTTGTATTTTAATATCGGGATAGATAAATAATGCGTGGCATTTTTGGGCCATTTGTTAAGGCTCCATACCGTCTGGGATATTAATGGATCTCATTCATATTTCTCTACAATGTGAAGGCATTCGTCTTACTTGACGTTCAAAGATTTTGGTTATCGTTAACATATTAATTGGGGCAAATTAATATCATAATACTGACACTTCAGACTAATAAGTAACTTGAAGTCTAGTTGATGAATTGAAATAGTTCGTTATAGTTATCAATTCTCTTGATAGAATACTCTATTAAAATTATACATTGGTATACCCAGTGTACTTAATTGAAGTAATTGCTTATTACTGCCAAATTTGACAATATTTTTGACTGTACCTAAGTTATTATACCGAAATATACAACAGGTCTAACATCAAATACGTTTTAAATTATTAAGGCATCAGTATAAATGTTTATCTCTTGTTTTTATCAACCCCCCTTAATCGAGGCGTTCGAGCGTGACGAACCAAAGCAAACGGCTTGCGGCTATTTCAAACACGTTTTGGAATACCAAATCAATTTCTGTCTTTGTCTAATGTCGTATTGTTAAAAGGGATATAACATGTGTATATCTACTATCCCTCTCTATAAGAATATTAGAAGAGATAAGAATAGAGGAACCGGTTTTAAATATTCAGTATAGTTACAATTACAAAGAATAGCTGCCAGGTTTAAGGAATTGTATGTAAACGAAACAATTTTTGTCATTTATTTTCAAATATATTATGTTTTATAACAGTAAATTTTCAAAAATGTTATTATTTACTTTAAAATGTATAATATTTTCAAACTTCACACCAGGTATTTAATATGTTATTTAACAGAAATTCTTTGATAAGAACTCCGCGTTATTGTCAAGCGAACAACCGCAATAAAAAGAAATTGTCAATAATAATATATTTTTTAATATTTTTATTTAAATAATAGCAGTCAGCGAATTTAATGAAACTGTTTCTAATTGGAAAGGGAAAAAAAATGACCGATATTTTACATACTTCAAAACTCTTTGACCGGTCTTTAGAGACAGCGACAGCGGAAAATGGAGTCAAGGGCCCTCACACATAAAGGGGCCAGTTTGTTCCAAAAATACTCTGTGCTTGTACACGGAGATCAAAAGATTTATGTGAAAAGCCCTCACGCCACTTGCCTCTGCTTTGATATTAAATGTATTGAATGGTTTGTGGTTTCTAATCGTGGTTTTGAAATTAAATTATAGATGGGACTTTTCATAGAAAAAAATCATATATTTTTATTTTCAATTAAAAAATAGTAACATATTGTAATTCAAAATATAATTAAATGTGAGTAGCGACATATGTGAGGTCAGGGATGTCACCACACCCTTGTTTGTGTAATTTGATTACTTATCAATTAACGTGTAGATCCGTATGTCATATGAACCCTTGGACTAATTGTCCCTTTTAATTGAAATTAAAGGAGGATTTTATATGTAAATAACGCCCATTGCAATTACAGTAATTGTATCATAGTCAAACCTTTTCATCCATCTTGTGATCGAAAAATCAAAAATATATTATATTCTTCATCATCAAAATATTTTTGTATACATTTCTTGAGATCCAAATTCGTTGTCAGGAGCACCCTCGAAAAAAAACTATCCAAAACATATTCACATATTTTAAATACCACAACTGGTGCCTATGTGTCTGGCTGTGTCAGACAAAATGGCACCTACCTGAGCCGCGTTCCTTCTTCCATCTCTATCTCGCATCCCCGAACCACCCACGCACGACAG
Source organism: Melinaea marsaeus rileyi (assembly GCA_918358865.1). Lineage (NCBI taxonomy): Eukaryota > Metazoa > Arthropoda > Insecta > Lepidoptera > Nymphalidae > Melinaea > Melinaea marsaeus. The sequence continues at coordinate 25,473,847 of OU911088.1, read as the reverse complement.
GGACAATAATACGTAGCACATTTTGAATGAAATGTAAAAAACATGGCGCGCGTACAAATCTGTTTGTTCTGGCCGCCCGCGCTGACCTGCGTCATTATGAAGTGTTATTTTCGATGAGGGTGATATTTTAACTGCCTTTTACTTTTTATTGTCAGGAATGATATTTCTTGAATATATCGTGTCTTAAACGAGCACAGTATACGTGTCTGGCAGATAAAATTATATGCAGTTGATTTGTTTGTATAAAATGTATGCAAAATAATAAAAAAAACATATAAGAAAATTTATTATAAAATAATTATCATAATTGCAACCTTTACTACATTGTAAGCATTGTATTAATGATAATTATCTGACATTCATGTGTATACTACATCCACCTGCGCCCGCGCATCGGGCGGGTTATTGAGGGTTTTATTAATGTAGAGTGGAGGCTTTTTATATCGCTCCCGGACCTTACGTGGGAACGTGTATGGTGACTTTTAAATTCCTGTATGTATTGTGTATGTATTATGTATAACATTGAGCTCGCTTGATCATGTTCTAGTGTATATTGTAAAATATCAACTGTTATTTGTTTGAGATAACCTATTGATTATTTTAGTTCTTTTTTTCTTAAAGCGTCTTATCAATAATATAATTAATTATCTCAGACACTCATTCTCTTTATGACACTGATGTATTGTATGTAAAATGTGTTCTTCATACACGTATTGTTCGCAGGGGTTGGAGAGTGACCTAGCGAAACGAGCTCTTAAGACCTGTACTATGATTTATCTAGCTTACCGGAACCTAAACCGGATTGAGCCGGTAACAGCTGGTTTAGGGTCGCCACAATTATATTTTTATGTATTTAATTTTTTATATATGTAATTCTTTTTAAATAAAATTCACAATAAAAAAATAAAAAAATAAAAAAAATTGTTAAACCTACAAATAAAATAATTAATTTATATACGGTATAGTACTAAAAAATGACAAAAAAACGTAGAATTTTTTTTTTAGTAAAGAATTAAATATAACTTGAATTATATATATATATATAGATATCTATATATATATATATATATATATATATATATATATATATATATATATATATATATATATGTGTGTGTGTGTGTGTGTGTGTGTGTGTGTGTGTGTGTGTGTGTGTGTATATACATACACGGTGCGACAACCCTACAGTACTCCCCTCACCTGCTAAATCACCGTTAATCTACACTGACCACAGTTCCCATAAAAAGAGATTTAAAACACGCTCCATAAATAATATTTATATATTATTTATTATTATCACATTGTATGAAGCAATTTAATTAGCTACGGTCCGTAGTGTATTTACGATGTTACTTGTCAAAATAATAAATTTAAAAATATTTATACAAAGTACAAGTAAAGTGAAGTGACTTTATAAAATTAAAAAGTCACTTGACTTTAAAAACTATAATGATAATAATTTCCAATACTTTAAATGTGTATAATAATACCTAGTTCAATTATCCTATTAGGTTTTCGCAGTCTGTCACCTCACTACGACGTGCATAAAATGCATAATGCATAATAATATGCATATAACATTTTATAACATTTGACATAATTAGGTGGCAAGTTATCAATTTTAATATCGATAAATTTATCATATAAAATATAAATCAATAAAAGTATGTCGCAGTTTTATAAAAAAAACTTAAATATGGTCATTTAAATTTTTATCGATTTTTGGAAATAACACCAATATTTGAATATTCAATAATATTAATAAAAATGAATCGATTTATATTTTCTCACTGATATTAAAAATATAATATTTTTATAATAAATATACATAAAAAATATTACATACATATAAAATATTTTCATACTAATATTGATATTCAGATGAATATCAATATTTTATTGATCATTTTGATAACCATATTAAGTGAGTTATCAGATTTTATTATTAATAAAAATAATTTTCATTTATTACCTATTTATACAAAATGTTAAAATACGAACACAATTTTATACATATATATATATATATATATATATATATATATATATATATATATATATATATACATACATATATATATATATATATATATATATATATATATTATAATAGATAGTACCTACAAATAGTTTTGAAATGTTTTACCGTTTCTCCATTTGTTCGCGCATCACCTAAAAATGGTTTAATAGATTTTGATGAAATTGCTTATAGTTATAGTTTATAGTCCTGATCAACATGTGAGATTTTATTCCGATTGTTCTCTCGTTTTTCAAAAACAAAAAACACTGCACTTAATATTTTTTTTGCGATAGTTTTTCGGGTTTCATATGAAATTTGTATCTACATATATTTTCTTACTTAATCTATAATCATAAAAAATAAAATCCTAGTACATAAATCTGCCTTTATATTGTATTAATACTATTATAATACATTCGCATTAGTTATAGATATCTAACCAGTGACAATGACACATTACATCTATAGATAGAATCTCTAAAAACATTATCTTATAAGTTAAAAATCTTATAGGATTTTCTACATTTATATTTCAAATATATTGTACTTATGAAATTAATATAATATATTAGTATTGAATATTTAAATATTACATTTATTATCTCTCTCTCTTTCTCTCTCTCTCTTTCTCTCTCTCTCGCAAAATACTCAACCTAAATCATTGAAAACGCACACACAATACTTATATGTATAATATATTTGCAATATCTTCATCCAATTGTAACTTGCTCCCTCCTTCCACACAATTTATTATATTTGACATTCAACTTACGCCCATTTTCCCTTAATATTAGCAAATCTTATCCATTAAGGGCAATAAAATCACCCTTTACTTTAATGTCTTTATCTAGGAGACCCTATGAATGTAACGCTTACTGCAAATTTATTCGAGAATTATATCAAATGTACCGTTGGGACAAATATCCGATTTTGTACTGAGCGTTTGTAACTTTGTACCGTTGTACCATTGATAGGCCTGGTACATAATATGTACTTATTTTGTAATTAATTAATAGTAAATTGCATTAATTGGTGCATTGGCACTTAATGAGTGATTTTTTTGTACCTTATAGTTGTATACCAAATTATTAATAATATATTGTTAATAATTTTATATCGTATAAATTGTGAATACTGTTATAATTAAAATGTAAAGTAGATTTTACATACGATTTCTACGCAATATACTATACTAGAAGGTTACCTATGCTTCGTGACGGACGGCGAAAGTTCATCAAACATTTTGTTTGAAATTCCACACCACCTAGGAGGTATCAAACAGGCGAGTTATATTTTTTGCAGTTTTTTAGCTGTAACTTTGGAACGGTTTGGACCTTTGCAAAATCCTTTCTTATTGCACCTATTCAATATGTTAGGAGTCTTGTGTCCAAATTTCAGCTTTCTAGGTATTACGGCTTGAGCTGTAGAGCGATGAATGAGTCAGTGAGTCAGTGAGTGTCTTTGTGTTTTATATATTAAGATATATTTGAAGCTTTTTCTTTTCTATATAAGTCTATTACTCCATTATTTATGAAAGTTATTTTGTTATCAACAAAGAGACATGAACTTAATTATCACCATTCATTTATTGAAGTTCGTCGTAATATTAAAATATCAAAAATATCAAAATTCCACGTCATTAAGAGACAGACATCTTGTTATTTATTGAAATGACATTAACATATTGATGTGTTGAAGATATTTAATTGAAACAGAAGCGCTTTGCATATTAACGACGTCTCTAGGAACGTGTCTCAACGACGTTTCTATGATTTTGGACGTGTTTTTTATATATATATATATATATATATATATATTAAATTACCTATTGGTATATATATGTTTCTTTAAGTTGTCAATAATATATGTGTAACTAAAACATTAATAGAATTATTAGAAGTATTCCTATAACCTAAAATTCAGATTATGTTTGAAACCTAAACATCTAAATAGAAACATATTCACATGAAGTTAGATAAAGCTTCTGTAATCAATAATAAATAATTAATAAAATAATTACAATTCATTTTGTATTCAAATAATTTAAAACATAATTTATTAATATAATGTCAAATGTCAATCAAATCTAATATTCAAATTGTGTTTTTAAATAACTCATAGTTTTATAGACGGTCGTGACGTACACAGATTAACATCGAGCCACGGAGGGCATTAATTACTAGGCCAAGGTCATTGACCTCGATTATTTTGATAGCACCAAAGCCTTCTTTGGTATTCAATGTCGTTAGAACAAAATTATTTATATAACAAACAGTAGGTTGGTGTAATTTCAATTGCAATTAAAAAAAACGAAAGTTTTCGATAAAAACCCATCCAGCCCCAATCGAACAGAACCGAACCGATATTACATTTAAAACCCTTTTTAAATACAATTGTATGATATTTATTGGATTTTTTTTTCAAAACGTACCGCTCCAGATATGTTCACAATGAAATACAAAAAAATAAGATTGCGAATTACCCTTACGATGGGTAACTTGAGGTCATACTCACTCCCCTGTACTTCCTGGTCTGTAGGGTTGTCAATGCAAAAAAAAATAACCAATACTTTAATGTAAATAAATATTTATTTATTCAAGTAGTATTAAAAATGCAAAAAAAATACTACATGTAAATTATTGTATTCAAGGAGTAATTGTTAGATTAAAAATAATTGTTTATATATATATATATATATATATATATATATATAGTATGATGTTGCAGCCCTATGCGTATGCGCACAATACTAAGATCAGTGTGACAGGTCATAGGGCGTAAGCCGTGAGAATGCCAGCTGAGAACCGATGACAGACCGATCAATAGACAAACGCAATTGCAAACCCATTGTCCTCCATTCAGTATAGATAGAAATATATATATAAAAAAATATGTCAACAATTTCAGTATTATACGAACTGCTTGTATATATAAATTAATTGAAAAATATGTTAACAAATGAATTTAATAAAATCTTCATTACAAGTATTTTATCTTTACAATAAAGAAAAGATCGAGAAAAGTCTATAAAGATAATATTATCTTTTCAGATAAAATTTTAATGATCTCGGGGTATGTCAATAATACCTACCTATAAATGTGGGCAAATATTTGAAATACAGGAACAACACAATAAAATCCCTCAACACGAGCGGGACTCGAATCTGCTATAGAAGTTTTTGTCTCTCTGCCAACTGAGATATCGTATCATAAAAATAAAAGAACAAACAGCATTTATCATATTATTATAGTTATTTTTCTGTTAGTTTAACTTAAGTTTAAGTATGTAACCTGTTTGTCATTGTCAAATTTCAATTTATTAGTTAAATAGTTAAAAAATTTAACTATTTATCAGTTATCTGTATTTACGTAATCAATGCAATTCTTTATAATTACTGCCCCCCTTTTCCTTTATTACTTCTATATTAAATTAAATGTTCTACCAACATATATAAAGTATTCTGCACTTAAAAGCACATCAAGGCTTAGATATAAAGCCTTCAATCGCGTCTTGACTCACCATTGTATCAGTGGTCAGGTTTGCGTTACTTCCGCTCACTTATAAGCAATTATAATGAATCTTGTAATTCTAAACCTTACTACATAACTCAATGCATTTTGAACTTTATGTGTATATATTATGATTTTATTCAGATTGATAAATAAAATATTTCGTAATGTGGTATCCATATCCATAGTGACGTGAATTCATAGTAAGTATATTTTGCGATTGTTTGTTATTAAATTATATTAAATTAATTGCTTTATATAAATATAAAGTCAATATTTCACATCACTTTAACACTAAACCTACCGACAATTCTTATATACCTGTTCCTACCGCACGCCGTCAAATTGACCGGTAATTAAAAGTTATTTTATTATATAACGCAAGTAATAATGGAAATAACTAAAAGTAAAGAGTGAAGAACATATTATATCATGTAGTTTGATAACGATATTATAACGTTTAAAAATGTGTAAGTTTTACAAAAGTTTAAGAACGGTCAATTTGACCGATACTTGGTAGGTTTAGTGTTAATAGTGTTGTACATGTGTAAGAATTCGATATCGATAATCCTTTGAGAATAATACTAATTATTTGAATTTCGACCTAAAATACATGTATAAAAATACTCTCAGGATGTCTGTCTGTAAAGCTGTTTCTATTTAACATACAAAACTTTCATTGACAAAGGCAACTTATCTTGTCTAAGGAAACCGAAATCTGCATTTTGTATGATTGTTATCATCTTAATGCGACTTAAATATGACCGGTTTTTTTCTATATCCGGTATAAACTGACCATGACACAGTTATTACATTTTAAACCTTATTATTTTGGGATATGGTTGATATCAGCTTGTATTATGTTAGTGGGATTTAAGTTATTGTCAAAACCACTTTAACGGAAGAAAGTGATGGTATCGGATGGCTTTTAATGAAGTAGTTTTCATTATTAAGTGCTTCAATACTAATACTATTGAATTTACAGCTGGTGTGGGATTTAGTGTTCGCGTGTCCTTTGAAATTAATTCTTACAATTTTTGGAAGGTCTGTGAATTTTTAACGGTATATATTTAAAAGGTATGTCAAAATTATGAGAATAAATATAATATATTTAATAATATTAATTTAATGCCCGACAAAAAATATGTATGTGCAAAAAATTTGTCTTAATTTGCGCTTTAAATGCCCGACAAAAATGTGAAAAATACGTATAATTTTTTTTTTTTTTTTCAAGTGAAGTTTCCTTATATAACTATATATTTTTCAAGAAAATATATAGTTATATAAGGTATTATTTCTTCTTTTATTTATAAAGAAATATAGTTTAGGTAAATAAATTAATGGTAAAAATATTTATTACCTAATAGGTACATATTATTCAATGTTTTTAAATTGTAACAATATCACATTTTACCTAATAAATGATTTTATAAGTGGATTTGAAATATAACAGGTAAATTTTTCACCACAATATTGAAAGAGTTACCAGCAGTCGGTATCACGAATTAATTCTTAATCAACAAAAAGATTAAATGAACTTAACATTAACAATCGCAGCATTTTTCTGGTTTCTGAGCTACTTAGTGACGGTGGATTTAACTTTATGGCTACCGTCCTACCCGGTATCACTGCACCTAAACAAATAAACATTGCAATATTATCATTTTATTAATTTGCAATTCTATTACCATATCATAGAGCTCAATTTTGTATAATAAGTTTAATGTTTCAAAATTTCACATTCGCTATACATTATATTTAAGTTCATAAGCGATAGCGGAAATGTTTGTACCTTTATTGATTTAGTTCATAAGCGATAGCGGAAAATGTTTGTATCTTTATTTATTTATTCAACAATATAACTTATTTATTATATATCGGTAATATGAATATACTTTTTCTTTATAAAAACACATTTAGTTAATTTTAACACACAAACAGTCATTCTCTATCAACTTGAACCACCCAAATACAACCCGAAATGACAAAGACATAAATGATCAACCACGATCAACGCAGATTAACAGCGGCTATTCCGCTCTATCGGCTATCAATGGCACTTAACAGGGGACGAAATAAGGATATGAATAAAATGAAAAAAAAAACTCATGATTTTTATCTAGTAATTATGTTATTTAATTGTATTAAATATAGTGTTGTTTATTATATATTTAATATATTATTATTTCATCAATTTACTTATATTTAATATTTTAACGAAATTTAATTGCCAATTTACTGTTACTAAGATTTTCATTTCAAAACAAAACAATGAAATAAGATAACAATAGACAGTCCCCAAAAATACAATATTAAATCAGATAATACCACTCGATAGGAATCGCATCAATCGCACGCCCACTCGACGACACTGCCACTTATCGACTATCGACAATCGACTATCGACAAGTGAATATGCGCACCACTAGTGTGAGAAAAGTAAATAAACTCGCACCAAGACGGAATAATGTGACAATTTCACTAATTCTATATATATATATATATATATATATATATATATATCTAAATTGTATGTTTGTAAGTCCAAATTAATTTAATTTAATTTTTCTCAGTCTGTCTGACTATTTAGTCCGGCTAATCTCTGAAACTGTTGGGTTTTAACAGGACTTTCACTGGTGGATAGCTGATGTTGAAGGAGTAATTTAGGCCACTTAAAAAAACATATTCCGCGCGAACGGAGTCGTGGGTAAGGCTAGTATAATATAATAATTTATTATATATGTTACTTGACACAAAAAAAATTAATAACTTAACTACTTTCCTAAATTAACTACTAAAATTACTTTCAGATATGACTTCTTATTTCAATATCGCAGACTACTTATTTAATAGTATTTTATTATTTAATTAAACCATAACATTTAGTTACTTAAAGTTAAATAAATCACATCAACAGCTTGCACCGCCATTAAATTATTATTTATTTAGCATACATTAGTATTTAGTGCAAGGGATAATTCGATTCGAAAACTATCAATTTCACTTCACCAGCTAACGCCCATTCATACAATAAAGAGCCAACAATAATATATATATTTTTTTATAGATATATTTTTTTAACAAATGTCCATTTATATTTAAATATAACGGATATGTTCGTAACACAAATAACATAATGCGTAACATTCATAAATCGATTCGTCAAATCATTACCATATTTTGTTACATTGACATTTTTGATTTGCGAATGTAATTTTTTTTGTTATTTTATTGTTATGTGCCATGTACCATGTGTTTGAATTTTAACATTTTTATTATTATTTTATCAATAATTTTTTTTTTATTTTAAAATAAAAGTTGCTTAGTAAACTTTTTTAATACTTTGTTTTGATTTTTTTTTACTTTAATCATTTTTTATTATTTTTTTTATTTTAAAATTTGAATAGGTAATAGTTAATATAAAAACCTAACTAATTTATCGGGACAAAGTTAATTCTAACCATAATAGGTATTCCAGATTTATTATTGTACGAGTCCCACTGCCATATTACTACCAAGTTCAATCAAGTGGATATAATATCTTTAATACTAATTTATTTATATCAAGCAGTCAATAATCTAATTTGTAACGGTTCTTAAATTCAAATGCATCCAACAATCCCATTTAAATGACAGTAGCAATACCTGCTTACACATGTTATGTTGAATCTTTTAGGATATGCAAAAATCATTTAGTTATATTTAAATTTCTTTTATTAAGGCACATGTACAGTGCGTTACGAATCGATGAATAGATTTTTTTATTGGCAATAAAACTTGAATACCACCATGTTAATTTGCGTATGTCGCTTTGTAGCCAGATTTGTCGACAACACCTCGTGGGGCGCGACCCAGTGCCCTGTCATTTCACAATTCAATTATCGACCCCGCGATTGTCATTCATAACTTGCATATTGCCCACGTCTATGTTACAGTGATTTAAATTTGAATAGTTTTCAATAATTGTGGATTAAAATCGATATCCAATTTGCATTTCTGTTTTGTACTTTATTGGATCATATTTTGGATGATGGACGTATGATAATTTTTCTTTAAGATTCTGATTGTGTCCTCAACGGTTAGATCAAGTAGATGAATTCCCTCGTTCCCACTGGGAATCGATACTTCCAATGTTATTCTTCAATCTTGTTTCCGTTTTGATTTCTATTGATATTATTGAATTTAAATATTTCTTTCATGAAACTGACTCTTGACCTCTTGTATTATAACGGTCGATTAACATTTGATTGAATATGTTTTCAAATTTTAAATGCGATTTTTTTCTTCTAAAATTTTATGCGCATATTTTATATTTAAATTCAAAATCACAATAAAATTGTTATCAAGTTTTTTCTATAACATACTTGTAAGGAACATTGCGTTATAATACATGACCTTGGAACCATATGGTCTCATAAGAAATCAAAATACTTCAACAAGATAAGAAAATAATAATTTATAACTATTTAAATTACATGAAATCTACACAGAGTAAACAAAGAATTATACTCGAATATTAAATAAGAAAAAACCTTAAAGAATATAACACCTTAATGTTTATTTTGGTTTCAAAAATATCGTTATGTTTTATTATATTTTATTTTCAACACATTAAAATAAAAAAAAAACATCTTATAATTAATACATCCCTAAAATATTATACCATTATTGTTTTACTATTTTAATATTATATGTATGTATCAAAACGAAATAATGATCTGCAAATATCAATAAATTTATTATATAGAATCAATATAATATGCACATATAGACTAAAACATGCTTTATGTTAATGAATGCATGCTTAAAACAAAACACCTAACACATCCAAATCATCAGTATCTAACATTTAAAGTTTTGTTGACTCATAATTTAAATTCTAATACAATTTAAACTATAACGAATCACTTTTACTACACAGCATTTTATATATTTACTTTCAATATTATTTATTACAAAAATACCCTAAAAAAATATGATTCGTGTGAAGAAATATAAAAATATTTAAGGAATTAAGAAACTCAAATGGTATTAAATGTATAATATAGTCATGTTTTATTTATTCAGGAGCACAAACAAAAGAAGCGAGCATACAACAAAGCTGCGACCACGACGCGCAATGCGCGCAACCAATTTGCATTGTGACTTGGCTGGTAAACGCTTAAATTCTTATTTTGAATTTCGAACAGTTGGTCTCCTTCTGCATAATAACATCCGTAAGGCAATGGCAGTTGCTTGACCAATGGCGGCGCTCGCTCAGTTTTCGTGGGCGTACGAGCGGCACGCTATTGGTCGAGCCGCTGGAGTTTATCACTCGATTTGTTAGTAGCGCCGTCACCGCAGTCGCACCGCACGATTGTCGATTGTCGCCATTGTACGGAGCGGCGTACGTACGACGGCCGTACGGATTCGCGATACGCGTTTTCATTGATATTAATTGTAATAATCGATCTTTATTATTTAAATAATGGTACAGTTAAGTTAATATTGAACAGTGTACGTGTAAAGTGACTGCGAACTGTATACGAGGGTGTTTGACGGCTTCAAAGTGGATCTAGAGTTACACCAACGAACCAGCGGTCACTTGATGAGGTAAAGCTCTTGAAAAGTTAAGAATCATTGAGAGTAGTGACTTGTCGGTAGTACCGAGTACAAACAAATGTACACCCTTTCACAACTCGACTACCAAATGTCGATGAACTCGTAAGTTACATTTCAAATATCTTATTAACTTTAAAGTGTTGACTTTGAAAAAAAACTTGTACAATTTACAATGGGATATTACTTTTAAAATATTTATGTGTGGGATAAATCATTTTTATATTCTAATACAACCAAGTACATTTAAGTCTTGCCCAGCTGTGGGCATTACTATGATGACAACCAAACCTTTTTGAAAACTATTTACAACTTAAACTAGACACGCTTATAATTATAACAATTATTGTTTATATTTCCAACCCGTTGATAGAGGACCCGGAGGCCCATCGATTAATACGTCATTACACTCCCCAAGGACAGGGGACGCGGGTTGAAATCCGGAACGAACACAGATCCAAATAGCTTAGAATCTAAAATTTAGTTCTGTTAATTATATTACCTTATAAGAGTTATTTTGTCTGCAAGTTTCTGGATTGATTAATTATTTAATACTTTTTAGAGTTATATTGTTAAAACGCCATTAATAATAATAAATTAGAAAGTTTAACCCTGGATTAAAAACTAATTATTTTCATATTTACTCTCGAGTGCCGGGTATAGGTCTGCTTTAAGACAAGAACATTTCCCGGTTTTTCTTATAAGAAAAAGTATTTATCTATTAGTTTTGTAGAATTAACATTTTATTCTTACTTATCTTTTTAACTGTGTTAATATTATTTAAATATAACTTTCTTATAAATTTAATTTTATTTATAAACCTTTCTAGACAAGGTTATATAATCTTAAAACCACTTTCATCCGAATGTATAATATTAAAAAACTTAATACATAATATTGATTATATATATATTCTATGTATATATATATATATATATAGATACATAGAATATTTAATAATATTATATACTAGCTGTTCCTACGTCTTTGTTCGCGGAATATATTTTTTAAAATAATAGTAGCCAACTTCCTTATTAGAACACCAGCTATCCGCCAGTGAGTCTTTCAAGACCCGTTTAAGATATAAGCCGGAACAAACAGACAGATTTTTTTTAATAAGTATATACTTTCATATGCATTTAGTGAAAAGCTGTTACAAACAGACACTTTAATTTTATATATTTATATAATTAACATCCAACGTGCAAAGAAACATTAAATATTGCCAGCTATAAATATAAAAATGGCTAATTGGAAAAAAATGTGATTGAAATATATAAATGTTATTGCATCATTTAAGGAATAACACTATTATGTCGTAAACATCATCTTTATTTAGCTTATAATTTGGGGTTAATTTATCTTTTCGATTAAGTATTACGCGGACTTGAGCTTTGATATCTTATAAGATAAATCAATTAGACTTATCTTTATAGATAAATTAAAAAATATAAGAATTGATTCGTATTTAATATCATATTTGATTATCTAATCTTTTATTTCTTTTACTTTTAAGCTTCTCAAATCTCAATTTGAAGTAAATCTTACATTGTATATAATGGTGTAATCATTTTTGGATGTCTCTAAATGATGAAGGCTATATATACGATGCCAATTAGACTTACGACCTCCTAATGAACCTACAAACCGTATGTTTATAGAGGGTGTAATAAAGAACTCATTTTTACACTTTTACAATAGCGATTAAGCTTTGAGGCTTTGAAGCCGCCGGCGATTTGGATTAATACGAACACGGACAAGGAATTAGGAAATAAACTTTTCTGTCTTATAAAGGATGTTTAAGACTTAAAAGTTATAAGTTTTCTGTCTTGTAGAGGATGTTTGGGACTGATTGATACGAAGTTTTCTGTCCTATAGAGGATGTTTTAAGAGTTACAATTACAAAGTTTTCTGTCTTATAAAGATATTTAAGATTTACAAATGACAAGTTTTCTGTCTTACAGAGAATGTTTAAGACTTACAAACACGAAGTTTTCTGTCCTATAGAGTATATTTAAGACTTACAAATACGAAGTTTTTTGTCTTATACAAAATGTTAAGGATTTAAGTTAGTAAGTTTTCTGTCTTATATAGGATGTCTGAGACCTACAAATACAAAGTTCTGTTTATAGATATTTTTTGAGATGATAATAGATTGTAACTACGTCTGTCTCATGACCATGGTCTGGCGGCTTACATAAAGAATATATAAAAACAAATCCGCCGCCTCAGTGCCCGCCGACAGCAAATATTACCTGCGTTTGCGCATCTCATTATCAAACACCTTACCTACGCACTTTCAACTTGGAGTTTTTCTCATACGATTATATATTTCATAAGAATTTTATGTACTATACTTATATTATATGTTATGATTGTATATTAGGTAGTGTGTTACCCTTAATGTAAAGTTAAAGGTATATTTTTGTATAATACCTCAGGTTTATTGAAATTTATAGAAATTATTTCTAGTGTTAACTTAGTTTCGTTATTTAGTTTTAGATTTAAGAATAAGAATGGGTCTAGGTCCCACAGCTGGATTCCACAGCTGGTCCCACAGCTGGTCCCACACCTGATCCCAACAATTATAAGAAGCTAAAGGCGCCATAAGACTTCACTGCGGTTGTAGTTACATATTAAGAAATGTATTTCAAAATATACAGTTTTTCTATTTCACTAGATCCTGATCACTACAAAGTAGTATATGACAAATTACGTTCACTATACATGACGTAAATACAAAGAATTTACGTCATACAAATATACAAACGCTATTAAGATTATTGTATAATATTCTTAGATGTATTCAGATTAGAATAATGAATTTAAATGGGATTTTCATTTGGAATATCAGAGGAGAATTTATCAGCTTGTAAAGTTATAGAGAAATTAGTTAAAACTGACTTAATAATAATATAACTCCTATATTCATCAAAGTTACTCTTACAATAATAATAAATTCCAAAAATAGTTACTTAGGTAAGACCAAAAAACGTAAACTGTAACAAAGCCCGCGGTATAACACTAGTCATAAAGCAGCGATGATGTCTTCACTAACAGATGATAATCATTTAAATCAATAGTGATAAAAAAATTACGAATAACATTCGACTTTGGTATTTCGAAGTTGTTAATTGCTTAAACAAAGATGGCGGCGTCTCGTACGGTAGCTTGTTTGAGGACCACTCGTTAGTCTTGTGAGGGCTTTTGTTTTTTTTTTGTTTTCTGTGAAATTAATATTTGGGTAGTAGGTAGTAGGTATTTAGGTATATTAACTAGGTAAGCTCAATGCTCTTTTGATATATTAAATGGGGAAACGAACATATCAGGATGGCATTGAATAAAAATCAATTTTAACGGTAAGTTTAATACCAAAGCTACCATTACTTTGAAATAAATATTTACAAACATAGACAGACATACTTATAGTCTAAATTACCTTTATTATATAACTTAATGCTCAGCATAAGCTTCATACCCACGTCTCATCATGCTCTAGATATTCAGAAAGTTTATAATCTGTTTCTTAAAATGTTTTTAGTTTTTAATGTATTTCAACTATATTATATTAAATAGTATATTTCGAAGGTATCCATATCCTTAAGTATATCTTTGTCTATCTGTTTGCGCAGGAGTTGACGAGCCACTGTGAATAAGCATGTTGTTTCTAATAGAGCACACACCTTTATCATATTTTTATCAGGGTTCCTTACTCGCTAGACTATTATTTTAGACTATTATTTATATATATATATATATATATATATATATAATAAATTTAACACGTACATTAAATAAGTATTGCAGTTTGTTTGTAAACTATTAATAATATAATTAATACTTTCATCATGTGTATGTGTAAATTTCTCTACCCAAAAGTAAGTTTAAATTCAATTTCCGTATATTTTAATGCAAATAGCTATTACTACGGAATACTCACATCCAAGTCCTTCCTCCATACTCCTCGAGTGTATAAATCGCACAGGCAGGTGACAAACATTGACATATTCCGAGTACAAATAGAACCTTTCTGACCCAAATACATTTTTCTCGGAAAAGTAAAACGAGTAGTCGCAGAGAAGACGAAAGATAAACAAACACACACCGCCGTTGGTAATCCCGGATATAAACAGTCCCCTGGTTAAAAAAACAATGACCTGTAACACTGGAAGTGATACCATATAATATAATTATATAATTATAATTGAATTATTTACGTAATTCAATTAACAAGATTAAAGTGGTGAAGTGAAAATCAATTAAGAAGCTGAAACTATAAAGGATAATTGCCTATAACTAAACCAAGTGTACCAAGTGTACACATGTTTAATTTAAATGTAATACTTCCTGAACCCCTCACGGGATTTGCGGTGCCATGGTTTCGGCTATGATTTGATAAATAATTCCATCGTTTTATGTTGATTACGATTCTAAACGGTTTCAATTTTAATTGGCGGAATAATTCAGACTAATTTGTTTTCAAGGAGCCAGAGCGGTTTGGGCGGAATTTTGTAATTACATTTAGTTCTGAATTGAAATATACGTGTATTTTGATTTTTATTTACTTAACCAAATATGCCTTTTGAGTCAATTAAACTGCACTTAGCATTTCCTTTTCTTAATCTGTATTTTAGAATTAGAATAAGACTCCAACAGGTAAATCATTAAAAGGGGATCCGACCAATCAGACACAAGTATACCTCCCGTGTCATAAGCACCCAATTTGTAAAGGACCCTTTGTAATGCGTATGATATTAATATTTTCCACTTTTATGATCACAGTAATTGTCACTGGATATTAAAAGTTGCAATTGTTGGGACGCACGTGGTGTGGGGGTCGTGCTACTGGTGGGGATTGTTGAGTTTTAAATTAAATTGTTATATTAACAATAAATCTTTTTCATCTTCATTTTTTGTTCAGTCCACCAAAAAGGCAATGAATAATTAATATAACTATTTTGAATATATATTTATTTTGTCGTTTCATCGCCATTTTATTAAGGAATTATTTGTTAACAGTGCCGCTGGTGCTATGTGCGATCGTGCTGGTTATGGCGGCACCATGAGCCACTTCCCCATGGGTCCCATGTCAGCCATGGGCGCCATCGGGACAATGGGAGCGATATCCGCCATGAACGGACAATCACACCAGAAGAAATCACAAGAAGAGCACATAAAGAGACCAATGAACGCCTTCATGGTGTGGTCGAGGCTTCAGAGACGAAAGATCGCCCAGGACAATCCAAAAATGCACAATTCTGAAATATCAAAGCGATTGGGTAAGTGTCCTAGTTATTATTAAACTTAGATTATAATATTCAACCGTAATATTTAACTAATGTTATTTACATTACATTGACAAATAACTTATATTTATATATATATATTTATTTATTATATCACTCGAGTAAACAATATTCAAGGATATATTATTTTATAATATTTGTTGGAATGATTATCTCCTATTATCGTATTTAGATAGTTTCAATAGAACCCAAAAACGTAAAGCGTCATCTTGGTTGAATCCAATTAAATTTGATATCATCTCGGGGTCTTCATTTTGATTGCAAATTGATCATTTACATTTCACCTTTGTGATCGGAGTCATCATACTCCTTATTCAATTATCTTAAACAATGGACGAAATGTAAATTATATAAGCTACTATCAGATTTATTGTTATTTAGGTTTGTATAAAAGGTTTTTGCCTATTTTTTCCTGTTTTCACCCACCACTCGATCCGATTATTTCAAGACGGCTTCGCTTTTTGCGGTGAAGTTCAATAACTCTTGTGATACGTTTGACCTTCATGGTTAATTTGACATTTCTACAACACAATGGTCGTTAAAAAGGTAAAGACGACTGTGGACCTTGTGGACGTATACAATTGACAAATGTCTTCTAAAATCGTGCTCACAAAATACGAAGCGCTAAAAAAAATTGCCCACCGTAAAAAAAAAGCACGCGCAATCAACCGGCAGAAGCGTCACAGCGGGGTACCGGCCACCGAATTAATCAACGACCAAAAGTAAGCAAAATCCAGTCTAACAGAGAATTTAAAAATGTTCAGAAAAGGGGAGACGCGGCCGGGAGAGGATGGAAAATAAAACCAACAACGCCCGCCATTCTGGCGGTGACGGCGACGGGAAACGCCATTTTCTATTTTTCATCTTATGTAACATGGTTCCGTAGGTTTACCGATTCCCAAAATTAAAAGAATTATCTTCTATAGAAGAAGAAGAAGTCTCAAAAGCCTCTGATAAGAGCTAAAGCTTTAAATGTTTTTTGTTAGATTCATTTTACCCGAGAGAGGAGTTATTACAGCTCATTTTAGTGCATTCTAATTCCTATTACTAATCAAGCAGGCTTAAGTCGTATCTTGTTGATACAGAAACCCTCCTATTTCGAAACAGCATCCAACTGTAGTTGAAACGCGAGTATTGTATATCTTTAACGAACGGAGCTGGGGCGACATGGCTTGTATTGTCCTCTTCAAACAGCGCATGTTTTATGCATACAATGTCTTTTGGATACTGAATAGGAGCGTTTGTTAGCAGAAATTACTTGTTCCTAGTAAAGGAGTAAGAATTTAAAAAACTGTAAACGGAATTTTGGAGTTTATTGATTTATATTAAGCTGTCGCTTACACGTTAATGGAATAGTGAAGAGCATTCAAAAGATGTTAACGGTTAACGACGTTTTTGAATTTAATTTTAATATGTTGAATAATCTCTTAACTTTAATATTATATAAATAATAAAGTTAAACTAGGCTTACCCATAATTAAAGTTTCGTGACATTAATACTGGTCGCTTATCCAACAATTGATTACATCAAAACCATCTCAATAACATCTGGCAAGCAATAGAATAAAGCTGGTACAATAAAGCCGGTACAATACTCGCATTGTACTGTACCTGTCGATTAAGGTTCGTGTACGTTCATTGTTTATAGTCATTAATAAATCGAGGTACAAAACGCGTTTTGTTTACGAAACCAATCGAAGTCGGGCGACAAAGGTTGTAATGATATCTTTTTATTGAGCGTGCTCGTGACACACTGCGTGCACGGTTGTACAATAATATAGATTAATTACTATTCTAACACTTTTAATGGTTTTTACATTTTTATTATGTTATATAAGTACGATTAAAAGTGAATTTAATTTGACATAAGTTAATCAATGTTGATTATATATTGTAATGTGTTATTAAACCTAATCTCCTGTGTGTTTGGTGTTTGTTTTCATTTCTGTCTGTTGCATTTACCCTCTATCCGCCAACTGTTAGGGGCGTCGCTCGGCGTGCGTAGTTAATATTAATTAAGGCGGGGGCGGGTCATTGTAGTTCGTGTAATTGGTTTTCATTTATCGATACCGACAACCCTGTAGTGAGACGACTTCCTTGATTACATTTAATGTACTTTGATGTGTATTAAAGAGTTGATTGTGTTTTATATTTTTTTCTAGACTTCTATACTAGTCTTATATAGAGGAAACTTTTCTGTTTGTACGGTTGGTTGTTGGTTGGTTGGCTGTTGGTTGGTTGTTGGTTGGTTGTTGGTTGGTTGTTAGTTGTTGGTTGGTTGTAACATAAGTCAAACTATTTTAAAAATTCGTTCACCTGTCGAAAGCTATATAGGCTCTATTATTTTTTTTTCTATGTAATCGGGAAAAGACTTAATTTTGGGGTCTAATTAATAATATTACAAATATATAGATTTTTATAAACTTATAGATGATTTATCAGTTAGTATTTTAGTTAAATGTTTAACATTACGATGTTTCATCAAAAGTGTTTTTCCACGACAGCAAATTTCTTTAAACCTCCATCACAAAAATCTATTATAAGCCGATACGGTATCAGTTAAATAAAAGCTAATTTACTTGGAAAAGGCTTCCATTCTGACACAAAATAGTAATTCCGTAAGAATAGTGTATTTTAATAGATTCCCCCACACACAATGCCTAGTTATTTGTGGCTTAAAATTACTTAAAAAAAACCAATGGGGTTATTATACACGGAGTCGCTATTGGACATGCCTTAACACCATAACGGATAGAGCCAATGGCGTTAAGTGTATATATAATTACTGCATCCACCACAAAAACTAACCTGAAACAAAAAACGCCGTACAACGCCGGATACATAGGAGCGAGGAAAATTGACGTAAATTGGATCGTAGCATATGTTACGTAACAAGTCGAGCGGATAATGTTTAGCTATGACAACGTAAACTGTAACGTAACTGTAATTGGACATTAAATATACGAGTTTAGGAGTTATATTGGGCGTGAATATGTGAAAAATATATCAAAATTGTATAAAAAATGTAATGAGTTTGGTTGAATTGTAACACCGAATAGTCTGCTCGTAGGGAGGCTTATCACGGCGACGCAGGCTGTCAGGGGCACGCTACAAAAATACTGTTGTTTTCCTTGTTGCTGTTGAAAGGGGCGTTTGTTGCCCCTGTTTAATTACTGCAGCCTTTTGTCCCTCTCTGCATTGTGGAGTGCGATGTCGAATTTAAAATCCTTAACTCCACCTTCATATCTTGCTACTATTCATTATGTAACAGACCATCGAAGCCATTACAATGTACGATAAAAATAATAAAATCAACACCATTTCTAATTCAAACCAAATCAATCCACCAAAAAAAAAATCTATCAAGATTTAATAAAATCATGACCCAAATAACGTCTTACCATTCAATTTTCCGGACGAAAGGGTGGGCCTTCGTCTTTGTCGGGCATCCCTCCCACCCCCCACCCCATTGTCGCAGCACACGAGCTTTCAGCGTAATGAAGAGCATTTTCGTCCGATTCTGAACACAATAGTCGTTTTAATACAACGCAGAGAGGAAACTCCTTTGTCGTACGCCGTATTGTGCTCCGAGTGTGTTACATACTCTGTTGTTTTTTGTCTCGCGCATTTGTTTGTGCGATTGTCGCTAACAAAGGCATGTCATGTAAAACGATAGTGTTTTCGGTGTTCTATTGAGGGCATGTTGAATATGTAATGGGTTTGCCGGTTAATGTGTTTTGATCATCAGGGTATGTGAGATCCATCCCTGAAGATGTGCTGATATTGTTCTCAATATGATTAATAAGAAACTTTTAATCATTTCCTAGTACTAAGTAACGTTTTATAAGATTAAAAAAGATCTAAACAATTTGTAAAGGAATAAAATACATTCATTTCCTACTGTTGCTAGAGCATAGCGTAATCATTATTCAATGTTGCCATTGTTTAACGCAGAGGCGGGATGTAGGAAATAATTATTGTAGAGTGGCAACACTCGAGCCACGTGCCGCTTGCAGTATCGGTTAATTGTTAATTAAATTAAAAGCGAACACAAAAAAAATACATTTAGGTCGAGGTTTTACTTGTATGTGATTTAATTTTTATAACCACTGGCCAGCTTTATAATTACGTGTTAGCAAATTTAACACCCCAAATGCATTTGTAGTACAAAATACGAAATTTATTTCATAGTTGTAGAAACGACTTTCCTAAATATCCAAAGAAATAAAGACAGGTGCAGGATATTAATGGTAGTGTGTACATGTGTGTAATTAGCATTATAACATTGTTTACATTTCCATTCTGCATTGTCGGTAAAACAACGTTGCCTCGTCTTCACCGGAGATATATTGTCTCATGATAAATATGGAAAATGAGAAATCGGCATTTGTTTAAACTCCTATATTTATTCTTAAGTAATTATATTTTGGAAGGTTATTCACCTTACTGCGGTTAGATTGAATTCATTATGGTATTGTATATGAAGAAATTGTAATTGATTGTGAAAACTCTAAAGTATTTTGTGATAGTTATAATTTTAAAGTCACAAAGGACATTGGTATAATAGTAAGCAAGTACGATCCTTATCACCTAACAAAAGGCAATACCCCCCAGTATCGACAATAATGAGATACCGGGAAAAACTTCTGTAGCGGAATGAAAAGCGCAAATTCGTCATTAGGAGGCGCTTTCTGGTATTGTAGTGTATCCCGCTCTCTCTTACACGGATTCGGATGCTCCCGAATGGGACGAGATGCTGCGGGATTGTTCGTTTCAATGTTGGCGACATTGTTTTCGCTTTTATACCCGGCTGAATCAGTTGTCTTGTCTGTTTGAATGGACGGCGCCCCTCCACGGTATCGATGAATACAGCCTTCATAAATGGGAGGGACAAAGGGTTGGTCCCTTGAATCAAGTTGGGAGACAGGTCGTTCGTGCTTTCGATTATATTGTATCGATCAAAGGCATTGTCTATTCAATGAGAGATGGTTAGAGCAAATTACTTTTCTCTTTTTGTCTCCGTTATAATAGTTGAATTGTTTGTCTTACCTATCAAGAACTGAAGGATAACATGGGATCGTCTTTACCTTCAATATAGCAGTGTCTTTACAATATAATACAGATTAATTCTTTACTAACACCCATTTTTGATCAGGTGCAGAATGGAAGCTGCTCTCAGAAGACGAGAAGAGACCATTCATAGATGAGGCGAAGCGTCTCCGGGCCATGCACATGAAAGAGCACCCGGACTATAAATACAGACCTCGAAGGAAACCCAAAACCCTGAGGAAGGAAGGCTATCCCTACTCCATCCCGTACCCCAGTGTGCCCATGGATGCATTGAGAGCTGGTGAGTCAATCAAGATTGATTTTCAGTTATATAATTGTTTTATTACATGTATTTAAAATTTTTGTTACGTAATTTTTGCAACTATTAATTTCATATTAGACTGTCTCAGTTTCAATCTTTTAAAATATTACATATAAATAAATTTCTTAATAATTTTCCATTTGAGTATTATAGTTGTAAAGTATATTTAATAGCAAAAGTATGAAATTCATGTTAAATCGATAAAGGGCAAGCAATAGATGCCAACGAGCTCTATTCTATAGATGTCATCGATTCTCCGCCGCAATGGCGTTACTCAACTATGGTGCCTCGTTTGAACGTGAGCCAGTTGTGACTGTGACTTACCACTCAAATACTTTGTATAGAACTACGTAATGTACTGTTATAATTTTTAATATATCTTCTTCTTCTATATGATTTTTATAAAAGTTAATCTTTTATTACATTCTAATATAGTAGGTTTAAGTTTTCGTGTCTAAACTATATTATAATCTATAATAATGGTAACTACATAACGTTGATTCCTTAAACTACCTTTATAGGTAGTTTAATCTTGTTAAGTATTTTCTAAGTCTCTAAGTAAATAGTAAATAATGTAAAGGGAGCACGGTCACTAGCCTCGTGACAAAAACTATAAGAGTCACGATTTTTTTTCGTGACTCCAACTGAGAAGTGGAAACAAAGTAAAAAGTATTATTGTAATAAACATCACCAAAGCGAGATTATTAGATTTATTGTATCTTATTACACAATGTCATGCATTTATACACACACACACACACACGCACTCACACACACACACACACACACACACACACACACACACACACACACACACACGCACACACACGTACCTAATACGGATTTTATTATAGTTGCGATGGTACTGTCTCTTAGCTTAATACATTAAATACATTGTTGTAGACCGATTATAATAAATGCAAATCTACCTTCCCTTCTGCCTTTCATTTCACTGATTGATTGATTGATCATTGATATTGATTCAAAGTGAAAAATACAGTTTATATGTATATATATATATATATATATATATATATATATATATATATACATATATTGACATCCATAGACGGACATTCGTTCATGCCTTTTGCCATTGTAATTTTTACATTGACTAAGCAGTAAAACTAATACGGTTAATAAATGTTTGTGATTGATAACAGATGAAACATTAATAGCATCTTAAAATCAAGACGATGTTTTATAAACCGCATTCCTAACCGTAAGTACTCGGACCGAAACCCTAGTTTTATAAAGTGAGAACGGGCATAGTTTAAACCATCTTGACTGCTTTTGACAGTTGACAGTTTTCACATGAAAGTGGTGACAATGGGGTTTGGGGGTGCGTCAAATTTCGCAGGGTTAGACCCTGACATGCGATTATGTTTATTGAAAGATCCTTTTTAAGGGGATGTTATTGAATTTTTGAAGGTTTCCACTTTATATATAACTCGAGCGTATGAAATGTGCTTATACATATTATTGTAATACCTAACTATTTCACTACCTTTGGTGTTACCGGGTATTGTATTTGTATTCATAATCATAATTTTCATATGTAACTATATAAGATGCTACACTTTATATAACTATATAAGATGCATGGATACATTTAAATGATCTGGTATTCTGTACAAAATCATCACTCAGACATTATCTAAAGACAAATTAGTCGTTAAACTCAATGAGGCGTTTTGTCCCTGCGGTCGCGCCGTGGGCGTGGTCGCACGTGTGTCGCGGCCCTTAGCCAACACACCAAATAGCTTTTAACTTAATTGCTACCGCGAATTTATGGCGGAAATAAAATAGGGGTGAATTAAACACGGCTTTGGGATTGTAAAATTATTTTATAGGTCTTCAACGCTAAGAGATATTTTAACCCTTGGATTGTATTCACTGTGACTGTCACACACACACACACGCAAACACTATTCTAACATATATGTAGTATTTTCATAATATATTTAAATTCATATAAAATTAAATATATTATATTAACTATAAATCAACAATTTAAATTTCTAAAATTAGTGAAATTTCAATGCTTATTTTAATTTTCGCATTCGATTTTTTGCAAACGGTACCTCTTTATGTGTAATTTATGCTAAAATGTCGTAAAATGACTACTTAAGGGTCACTGCACACGCGGCGGCCACGCGTCCAAAACAGGGTCGCGACGCACTCCTCCGCCCACCAATCATAAGGGTGGATATAGTTGACGTTACTTAACATTGATTTTGTCAAATCAATTTCATTGAACAGCGTCTATCAAAACAAATGTTAATTGCGTTTTTTTTTTATTTTTATCAAAATTTCATTTTTAAGAATCTGATAATATTTCCAGATATGGTTTTTGTTATTATTTATTTATATTTAAATTAATATATATATTTTATATAATTTTAAATTGTAAACAATTAATGTCTCCAACCCATACAGACATTCCACATGTTGTGTAAAGTATTTATTTAAAACTCTTAAATTAAACACTATAATAGGACCATTGTTGAAATATTTTCATACAATGGTGTCTGTGTACTCTCACTGTACATACCCATCCGAAATTGTTTAATATTAATTGTGTACAATCGCGGTGTTAATTGTTAATAGAAAAATAATCATTTAATTTAATTTTTATAGCAATTAAATTAAATTGATGATATTTTTAATAAAAAAGTAATAAGTTTAACAATTATTATTATTTTATTAAATTAATAAGACATGTTTCTATATGTTGTTTTTTATCGTATATTTTCAATAAACAATTGTCTACTTGACTGTACTTGAAGCTAACTTATATACGTTTACACAGATGCTTAAGCACATTGTTGTTTAAGAACAATGTATGTTTGTTTTATCACACATAGGGCTGCCACCACGTGTAATTATAGCTAATAAGATATTATATTAATTACATATATAAAAAAGTATCCTTTAAAAAACACCAAAATGAATCAATATAAACTATACACAAAAAAAGTATTAATATTATATAAAAATTGTCAACTACCCACTATCAATACTCACTGGTACAACTGAGCACACAAGTGTTGTAATTAGGTTATGTAACATTTTTATGTTATTTAATGTTAACCAGGTGATTAAGTAACAGTTTCGGCCCTATATTAATTTAAACCCAAGGTACAAATTGTTAGAAATTACTACAGTAACTTCTATGCTACGTTTCGGTCTTTTTTTATTAGATTGGAATAAGAAACTTCGTCATAATAAATGTTATATAGGTACATTATAAAATAACAGTCAAAATATATATATATATATTGTTGATATTTTAAAGATATTTTATTTTTTAGTGTCCAGTAAAACTCAACACGTTAAGACCGAATTAACTATTTACTGCTTCGTTGCGTGTTTTTTGGCATAACAATTGTTTTACAAAGTACCCACCGAAACAAAATGTGAAGTTTTGTTAACAGTTTTGTAAGAATTATTTGAAGTTATGAAAATTTATCCCCCCTCTCCCCCTCCCCCCTCAAATTTATTATAATGCACTTAATCCATGGTCATAATCCAATGAATCGCTGCATCACGATTAGCATATTATAGCAGTAGTTTGTTGAACGGAAGTGACCAATCGCGTGCGCCGCCGGAAGCCCCACCCCCGCGCCGAACTGCTTCCGGTCGCGTGACGTCATTTACATGACAGTCGCGCGCTAGACTCCGGGGAAGACGCATTAGCTGCGTTCGGTTTAGGAAATGACTTTCATTTTTTAAGGTTCTGTATGATAATTAGACCTGTCTTGTTTGTAACTTAATTGGTTTGTTTTGTATACAATAAATAACTGAATATCTAAAACTCCTTACTACGAGTATTATAAAATTGTAAAGAAAACCACAAAAAAAAATATGTATAAAAGAAATGATAAATACAAATGGTAGTTTAAAATAATCGAAACAACTGTTACAAACTCAAGGGTTTTGAGATATTCCTATAGGTAGAGGTATAAACGACGGTATACCCGGTATTCAAGTAAAACCCATACCTAAGAACAATCACATTTATAACGTCTAACTCGAGTCTGTGATCCGTGAAGATGATTTGCAAGTAACGTTAATCGATCTTAACCATGGTTTGTTAGGTCCGCGATGCCCTGAGAGAAATGCCATGTCATTTGGGTTCAGATTTTTGGATATTTCATTATACTTGGGGTAACTTTGTATGGACATATCTTTAATATTCCATTAAATATTGATCACTTTATTTGTGAATTAAATCTATATATAAAATATATTAAACATTAATAAAAATAATCAAGCAAAGTCGTGTAAACTAAAAATAGCAAAGCAATCTCGCCCACATTTCGACAATGGCGACAAAAATTCAATTAATTTCAATAAAGGGTTAAATTTACTATGAACGATACCGCAAAAATGCCACATCAAAGGCTCGATTTTAATTAAACCGAGCCCGAGACTTGGGTAAGAACGTTAACCGTTGTTTCAAAGGTCCCCATGTTGGTAAAGAAAAAGTTTTAGTCACTTTTTGCGGCTGTCGACCGGCTCCGTAACGAATTTTCGTGTTTCCTTTCAGTATTAAGTTTACCTTGTTTAGACTCCAGGTACCTACTCGCTAACTAATTGTTGTTTCTGCACTTTTGTAACAGACTGCAGTTATTCAGTTTAAAAATTGTTGCTCCAGTACTTTAAATTCACGATTCCTATTTCCTTTTACCATTTATCTTTGGAATAAATTCTTAAAACGACTCGATCTTTAGCAAAAATAATAATTGTAAAGTATATGTGTTTCTACAATAAATTGAAATCGATTCTTTTGTAAATCGAATACTATTAATATTAAAATCGATTCAATTCAACCAACAGTAACAAATCACCATCCGATAGAACACCTGACGGACGAAAAATGACCACTTTTCCGTAAAATTTAACGTATTCAAATACAAAACGTACGAACGAGGGTCCGGGAGAAAATCCCTTTTCGTGTCAGACCTTTTCTAATACGATCCCGTATGCACAATACCTGGGTATATTTACCTATTAATACATTATGTCGGAAGCCGGTCATTATGAGGTTGAATGGAGACCGGCGAAAATGGATGCATTGTGAGACCGAGGGTGGACGCCTCGAATTACACTTTTATACGTGTTTTTACTGTTTATATTTATCTATGTTTTTAATATTTCAAAATTACATATTTTAATATTATATATTTATATATATTTTGTCTTCCCAACATGGAATCGAATAGGAATTCATTATTAATGGCTGTCATTTTTAAATTATATTTAAAAAGCGCTCATAAACGTGTGTTGAAAATTAATAAAACTCTTGAAAAAGTACGGGTAGAAAATTCATCGTTATTCACGCCAATACCAGGCGAAGACATCAGAATACGGAGAGATGACAACGAATTTAATTATAAATATAATAAAAAAAAAAATCTCCATCGTCCCTTTCAAAAGCCAAGCTATTCCGACCATTCCACAATAGGTTGCTAAGCGATTTTCAACTCAATTCCAACACAATACAGCCCTTGTCCCGTGACAAGTGCGAAAAATGTTTGTGTGGTTTATAATATATTGTAGGTCCGATTGACGTCACTACAATAAGGGTGTCTCATATATTTTTATTTAAATTTCGAATCTTTTTCGCGGGAAGACATGGAGTGTTCGATTACGGGTAATGTCATCACGATTGCTGTCACAGATTACACAGAAATGTGGTAACCCATTAATAATTTGAAATATCTCGATAACAAAATTCAATATTAAATTGAATTTATAATATATATGAATTTTAAACATCCATCAAACGTTATCGAATTGTATAAAATAGTAAAAGTTTAACTTCCGTTAATACTAATTAAAAACAATTTCATTAATGAATACCGAACGCGTTCGAATAATTCGAAAATGGTGAATAGAAAATTCAAAGTTGGAATTCACAGCTTCACACCTCAGTGTGCAAGTGGCCTCCGTAATGGACAGAGGTCTATTCATTCCAACAACATTCATAATGGAACCGGGAACTCCGATTTGAGCACCAATTAATTATTTCATTGTGCCATGAATAATCCGACGGCCCTCGAGTGCTATTAACTGACGGTCAGTTCCTTAGAGGTGTTTATTAAATGCGCCTTAGTTTGGGGTTAGTTGCTTACTCTGACCGAATGAAATATTGAAATCTAAGGCTTTATTCAATGGATAAGCCTATTCAGACATCGGTGTTTATGTCTACCGTATTCGTTAAGTAACTTAATTTGCTATTTATTAGATTAATGTTTAAATAGCTAAGTGTTTAATATTGTTACAGGCATGGCAGGTGGAGGGATGACACAGGCTATGGGCGGGTACTACGGTGCTGCGTATGGCCCGCTCGGTGCCAGCATGGCTGCAGCGGCCGCTGCTGCCGCGCAGCAGAACGCCATATCCGCAGCATTGACACCTAATGCTCAGGTAACTATGATATTATAGTATATACATGTTGCTGACGGCGACTCTGTTTAGACTAGACAAGGGTATTTTTTGGATTATTCAACAACCAATGCAGAGCTGTATATAAATAAATCTCCAAGCAATGATATATTAACACAATTGTAGAATTTCATTGATTAAAGTTATTTGTAGTATTTTTTTGCGTTAATAAATAATAATTAATGATATAAACAAAGAATTTTTACATTAACATAATAATTAATCGAATATATAGGTGTAATTAAATTAAATTTAATTCTTTAATTCATAAAAAAAATAAATTAAGAAATCGGTATTTCTAATGAGCGTTAAACGAGTTACTAACATATATATTGTAGCTTGTCCGAACATGTGATCTTATAAAGTAGCGCCAGCATAAAAAAACTAATACCCGTGTAATTAGGTCGAAATGAGTTTACTTTATATTAGCAAATAAAAAATTTTATCATTCGTTACGGTTAAGAGGTGCGGTTACTTGCAATATTAACGCCTATCACCGTTTTGAGTTTGTAATATGGTAATGTTGGCAAAAAAATACATTTTATATATATATATATATATATATATATATATATATATATTTGTACGTTTGTTTCTTTATAAAGAAAGCTCTAGGCATATTCACAAATGTAACTCCCACTTACAGCATCCCTATCTGTTAACATCTTCACACTCGCTAATTTGACGACTCATCTACAATTAAATTAACAATGAAATGGGGAGACACTACCGGGTGGATAACATAGTATATATGACTTAATTGATGGGGTAATTTATTAACATTAAAATATATATAAAAATAATATTTTCGTATTTACCATAACAATAAAATAAATTCTTGATAATTTCCTTAAAATTAATTTAATTTATATTTTATACATAAAATATATATAATTTCAATCTCTTTAATTGCTTCCTTCATCGTATATCCTAAATTAAGGTTACGTACAGACAGCCATTATATGTAATAAGAATATACAGGTATTGTTACGGGATAGTCTTAAGGTGTTTCTTCATTGTGCATGCCTCGAGTGATTTATTAAGATATTAAAATAATTTTAAGATACTTCAGTAGTATGTATCAAAGGAATTAATAATAATTTTCATTAAATACTCTTTATATAATATTATATATTACTTTGGTTAAATTGACATATCCGTTTGTAATTTCATATTAACAGCTTTTCACTATATGTATATGATAGTATATATGGTACTTACATATGAAAATATATATGTATATATATTTTCTCTGTCTCTGTCTGTTTGGTTCGACTAATCTCTGATACGGCGGGACCGATTTTAACAAAACTTTCACTTTATATAGCTGATGTTAAAAGTAACTTAAACAAATTTTATTTAAATAACATAATCCATGCGAACTAAGTCATGGGTACAGCTAGTGTCACATAAAATATATCTGATAATTCTGACATCAACATCAGATTGTGTCAAGGGGAAGATTGAGGGTCTTGGGGTGAGAAATGATTCTTTGTGTTCCAACGATATGACAGTATTATAATAATTAGTCCTCAAAACATATGTTTAAAAACAATTTCAACAATACCTACCCATTTCACTATCGCATTAACATACCTGATGATCTAAACCTCTCTCTCTCAATCTCTATCTATCTCTCAATATCTCCTGTCACATCTAACACGTCAATCCCCCGCGTTACCGATCTATCACGGTACAAACGGACCGATCGAATGAAAATGCGCTTTTTCGATTAACGTATCGAATTGAACCCCACACCCGGTAGAAAACAATATAATCAGCTACCATTCAACACATGGTGCCTGAACTATTTAGGGCTGTGCAGACATGCGACAAGACATTCAACAATTTATATAGTTATTATTACAATATAAATTTCTTATTTAAAAATCAAAGCCTCGATCGTTCGTAGCTCCAGTGTATGTAAGACGGTCGTGCGACTGTCTTGTCTGATGTCTGCGTTGTGATATTAAAAGCGGTGATTGGGCATTTTCGCGTCAGGTATGGAAACATTTTAACGAACCATTGTGATTTTCGTATTCGATTATCTTGATCGATGTTTTATTCTGTTTATTAGTCTTTCACGGTTGATATTGTGTTTTTTGGTGTGCATTGTGAGGTTGCTACTGAGTCGGAAGAATATATAAAAAAAAATATTCTAAGGGCTTGAAAGTAATGTTAAAAAAGGTACAATCCTTTAATAGTAAAAATCTAAATATGATAAGAATATATCATTGACACCTTCGAAGGCCCGGGCCTGTTTGAAAGGTATTTTATTCTCGGTAATAAAATGGCGGAGTGAGGGCCGTAAACCGAGCCGCTGTCGGGCTAATCCTGATTTAGCGTCGCTATATCTTACACGTTAACTGGTTACGGGAATACATGGGTGTGTTAACTTAACTTTGACTAAATTGTTTAGTTTACTATACTATACTTCACTGATATATAAATAGTTTTTTTAACTTTTTAACGTAGTCAAATAGACATTTTAAAAATTTAGTTTTTTTTTATATAAAAAAACACGCAAACACAAAATTTTACTTTATACTTGTATCAAGTATTCTCAATAACAGCGTATTAAAAGTACACATACAAACATACCGTCAATACATCAAAACATAATATAATACGACACAGTTCATTAAAAAATTTAAAACTCGTACCATTATACCGCTTTGTTACATTTGATTTGTGTCGGACACAATGGCACATCGCATTTATTATTTATACGATTCTCGTCCGTATCACAATGGCTATAGATACCGATCTGCCGTGAATGTTGTATTCAATTTTCAGCCATAGATTACAATTATAATACGCTTACGAAAATAATAGAGGTGGCGATTTGTCAATATTATGATTTATATTATATAATAACTAATTGACGTTGTTATTCATTTTATTCGTACGTGGGATGAGTTTTATTGAAGCTATCTCATTTATATATCATACGATACTTGAATGTTATTACTCTGATATCATTTTAAAGTCCAACCAATAACAATAGCATCGAGATTAATTGGGGAAAGTCGGAGAGTTTTCTTAAACTTCTACTGTGTTATTTGTTAGTAAATCAGCTTAGTTTTGAGATAAATGAACATATAATTTGTTTCAGGTTGGCTCCTCCATGGATATGTCGAAATACGCGATCGAGGATAAATACAGGAGCTACGGTATGTATCCAGACCCGTCTCGAGGCTACTTGGACTCCGCAGCACTGTCCAAGGCCTACATGTACATGGACCAGCAGCAACAACGCTCATATCCCATGGACATCACCAAGATGTACTCTGAAGCGTCTGTTGCTATGGCCGGTCTGAGTTCCACTGTGAACTCCGCGGCCAGCCTGTCCCCGCGGTCCCCGGCTGAGTCCCCGGACACGAAGCAGGACCGCCCGGAGGGGTCCACCTCGTCCGGGTCCAACCCGTCCCCCTCCCTCCCCTACTACCAGTCCCCGGGCCTCCTGATGCCGCAGTACCCCGGACAGTATCCCCAGAACTCCCAAGGTGGCCCCGAGTTCAGGCGACCCCTCACTGTAATATTCTGACCAGATGCCTAGGTTAGTTTAATTGTTATTATTATTTTACACGAGTTATTTGAAAGTCGCTCGATCTATTGTTATATTTTCTTTTACGATTATTCAAAATCATTTATTTTCATCATGTTTTGAGGTGATTTTTTTTCTAAAGTTCCTTGTTTTTTCTCTTATCAATAAAGTGTAGAATAGAAGTTAAGTTGTATATTGTGTTGTAAATAAATATAATATAGGTATAGTTAATATTGTTAAAAGTCCTAATGACAATGAAAACTGTGCATTTTGAAACGTTCTCATATGTCATTGTTATTTTTAATATCGGTTTCAAAAGTCCCGAGTTACAACGACTAATATTAAATATTAATATAAAGCTGTAAATATTAAATATAAGATGTACCTAATATTCATTGAATTTATATTATTTCATTTCTTTAGACTGAAGTAGTTTACAACGAGTATTTGATTCTTAAGATTTTTATTATTTTATTTCAATGTTCTGTTGCATTTATAATAACGCCATCTTCATTTTATGATATAAAAAAATGTATGTTTTTTTTTGAAGCTATAATTTTTTTTTAAACTCAATGTATATGTATTTTCATATAAATTGAGTTTGAAACAAAAAATTTTTTGCCAATATGTATAAAACTCCTAAATTATTTGAAATAAAGGATCGATTAAGACACTAAGAGTTGATCGCTTTTGCCAAAATTTTACGAGATTATAAAACGTTCTTTAGCTTCTCTAAAATAAGATTTTTTAAAGGATATATAAATTATTAATAGACATAGTGATGTATTCGTGTACAATGACTTAGAATATATTAAAAGTTTAAAAATCGCTTTTAGTATTTTTATTTGAACTTCCCTCAAGATTTTCTTAATTGTCCTGTCCCAGGTTCGAGTCCTCTCCTAGTTGATATTTTCTTTATTTAAAACTCAATAATTGTTATAAAATATTTGAATATATATTTGATTTATGAGTCCTTTAATATAAAAATTACACACATTTATTAAAATTTTTAGAAATTTATGGACAAAAATATTAATTAAAAAGTATAAAATTTTATCCCATGACCTAATTTCTATAGTGTTTTATATTCACAAACGTAAAGTGAGACTTGAATTATAAACTATAAGACAAAAAAGTGTGTATTTTAAAAAAATAATTATATTATCTTAACAGTTGACATTTTCCATTAATAAATGGAATTTTAGAAGCTGTTGTCCGAAAAGTACTAAGAAAATTTTATATTGTAGCTAAAAATATTTAATTACGTATTGATAAAAAATAATGAAATCAAACAATCATATTCTCTATTATAATACAATTAAAACTAACATACTAATATTATTACAGTATCACTCCCGTATAACCTTATAATAACACTTAGTTAAAAACTATATTCATTTGACAATTATAAAAATCCAAAATCCAAAATCCACGGTTGAATGATCCCCAGTGTTTTTTAATGAATAACGCACTCAATAGATATCACTGAGGCACAAGGGTAATGATTTGGCAGAAAGTAAACAACTGGGCTGTCTTTTGTAAACTAAAATATGGAACAACAATACGGACCCTTTCAATGTAGGTGAGAACATACAGCGTGCTGTTATTTATTATTGTACTAATTTGATCTAAAAGAGATTTGATATGTGTTATTTTATTGAGTTAAACGAGCGGAGCGCTCTATGTGAGTCTTTGCATCCCATGACTGGGGTTGGCATGAAAACGCCTTTACCGATCTTCATAAAATTTTGCACGTTTATAGTGATGGTTTATAAAAAAAGTTAAAAAAAGTCATGTCGTTGAGGAATACCTAATCACTAAAGAATGACAGTCCCATAGATTTCGATGTAAAAAAAAATCGCGCGAAAAATTTGGTTTACAATGGGATGCGCGTGTCAAATTTGTTTAATTGATTTGTACTCTTCCCCTGCTCAAATTCTTTTGTCTTTCTGTTTCATCTTTAAATTGAAGATGGGTTACTTACTCGCTTCGCTCAATCGAGCGCAGCGAGTTAAAGTCGAGGTCCGGTTCGCGCCGCTAATTAGATATTAAATATACATTCTTGGTTTCATTAAAGGAATAATTTTTGTAATAAAATTACACTTATATATATTTTTTATATTGTTATAAAAATAAGAGAGTAAAATTTGAACACCCCGTACACAAACTAACTCCCCAGTATTATGATAAAACGAAGGAAAATAAATAAAATCGCCGGTGTCGGATGCAGTCGGTTGTTTTCATTGCAAACAGAATCAGAACTAATAAATACACGCTGATTTACTCGCACTTCACGAACACTTCATAAAAATATATTAATAATGGCATTCGAAAATACACTAACGTACTTAAATGTAATATTTTTTTATATTTTTCAATTAGGTTTTTAACAAATGTATATAAGGATGTCAAATAAGAAAGTTATAGACAATTTCAGAGATTAGGTATATGACGCTTTCAAGAAACAGAAACAAGACATACAAGACATAGACAAAGGCAGATCTAAAATATGTCATAAAATATTGTTGCAATCGACACACACACACACACACATACACATGCACACTTTAAAATTCAACAAATTATTGTCCACAGTGTCAGTACATAAGTTTGTTTGTCGACACCGTTGCATCTGTTGTTTCCCATACAATGATTGTGTAATTATATCTACCCTACTAAAAATATACTGAAAGGTTTAGGTGTTGTAATTGTAAACGTTTATACATTTGACATTCTGTATATCTGTATTTACTATGAATTAATCACTTGTTTTCACATGAGAACTTTAAAGCTAACATTAATTTAAGGGACAATACATTGACCGTACCTTATCGCTAAACACTTTGACAGTGACAGTGACAGCTGTCAAATGTCAAATGTCACTCGCCACGTGCCGGCGCGTGCTGTTTAAACTGTTATCTTTGATTATGACAGCCAAATTTAAAAAACTATCCCGCAAGTGTTGATTGCGGTTATTTTTATTGTTAATTAAATTTAAGGATTTGACTTGTGGGGCGTTAGTTGTTTACTGTTATTCTTTCACTCAAATGATTTCGAATCCTTTAGTTGGTTGAGTTTAAAAAATCAATATTTTTTATAACAAGAAAGCTTGAAACAATAGCGGAATAACATCAAAGATTTTTCACTTATTTTATATCAAGTAATACTTATAAAAATGTATTGTAGGTATGTAATAAAGTAAAAACATTGCAAACACGACAATGGAACCGTATTTCAATTATAAATCAAATAACAAACTATAAGTAATAAATAAAAATGTCTCAAACTTGAAAATCGATGAGAAAACTCGGCCGAGTTTCGTGAAAGCACATAATTCTTGTCTGACAGACGAGGGTTGTTTATACGAAAAACACCTATTGTTATCAACCCCCGGACTTTAAAACCCTCGAATTTCTTAAAGATTATACCCTCTTTAATATTGATATTGATTATGCATTGTTTGATTATTGACAACTCGCTTGACGTATGACGCACGGCGGAAATCAAAATGGCGTATTTAAATGTCAAAAACTACAAAAGAATCTATAATACTTAGAACAAATCTTATTCGCGTTATATTATAGATTATTGTATTGTCATAAAATATAAAATTATTGTCAAAACAAACACCCAAAAATGTACATCCCAAAATCTTATACACCAAACAAGTATTTTTAATGTATTTCCAAGAGGGGCGTGATAAAAACATAATTAAAATCGTCACACGCGCGAGATATTCATCACTACCATAATGGATGCTGTGATCTGAGATGTGATCTAATTTCAATGAAGGGCGCCAATAAACCGGTTTGTGGATTGCAGTGGCGTTATTGACTTAAGTTTTGGTGTTTTGTTTTATTGACGTTTTATGATGTTATAAAGTAAATGCGTCAGTAGCAATGTTATAATATTTTATAATTCTTCCTTCATTTATGTGTTATGAAATTATTCCTATATATATCGAACTGAATCTACTACACAGATTAAAGTAAAAATAAGGAAAAGAAAAAAGGAGAAGATGAAGTTAAGAAACATTTTTTATTACTTGCATATATTTTTACGCATACTATTTTAGGGGTTCGTAGTCTATAAACCCTTATAGTTTCGTCA
Organism: Melinaea marsaeus rileyi; assembly: GCA_918358865.1. Lineage (NCBI taxonomy): Eukaryota > Metazoa > Arthropoda > Insecta > Lepidoptera > Nymphalidae > Melinaea > Melinaea marsaeus. The sequence goes on along the minus strand of OU911088.1, from coordinate 25,437,932 downwards.
TATCCGTCCGTGGCCTAGCTCAGAGACTTAGTAGTAGAAAGATGATATGGTGATAGAATAACATTTTGAGAATATTTTGTTTTAGGGGAGCCCCTCTACAGTCATTTTTTTTAAATATAATAGTCTCCAAAAAAAAAAAAGTTCGATTAAGAAATACGTTTGTGAAATATTATTGTTAAAAACGAGAAAAAATATTTTCACGTGTCCCTGCCAATTAAATGATTGAATTTGGAGGTGTAAAATATATCATAGCATAACTTATAAAGGATTTAGTAGGAAAACTATCAGTCAAGTAGACTTTACAACTTGATGAGTAACAGTCGGTAACTTTATGAGAAAATCTTAAAAGATATATCAAAATGTTCCATAGAATTATACGGATCTACCAAACTTTTGCGTGTGTATGTCTAGATAGACATAGATATATAGATAGATATCTGTAATGCCCTAGGTATACGATAAGTCATTTATTAAAACCAAATAAATATATAAAATAATAATAATTATATATAGTAAAGTGACATATAATATATATTATGATCTAAATCTTCACGTTTCAATTTATTAAAACACATTTCAAATGTACACTATTAGCTGTGCCGACGACTTTCTTCGTGAGGAATGTTTTTAAAAATACAAGTATTAAAGTTACTCCTTATAATTTCAGCTATCCTCTAGTTAAAGTCATGTTTAAATATTTCCAGAGAAGACAGACAGATTTTTTTTTATATTGATTTTATGTATTATCATATATACTTTCATATGCATTTAGTGAAATGTTAATTTGGATTTACAAACAGACACTTCAATTATATTTATATGTATATATTTATTTATATGCTTGTGTAGTTAAAGATACTGGAAGGACGAATTCAATATATGCTTATAAAAACCCATGAGAATTAGTGGTTTTGAGAGTATAAACGGACAAACATTAGTTTATTATATATATATATATCATTGTAAAGTGACATGATGAAAGTAATGTCATGGCGGTTTGTCATCTGTAATGGAAGATTTGTATTATTGTCTGTGTGAGTAACGAATTGCTTTTTACAATAGTTGTAGGATTTATATTATTTGTTAATAAATCATAAAGAAATATAACTGTAGATTATATTAAGTGGATTTATGTTTGTACATAATGGTATACGATTTGATGTTATATGTGATTTATTTATTTAATTATTTATTAAGCATATTAAAATAAGATCAGTTTAATACTTAATACGTAAAATAGAACTGGATTGGATGTGTGTAGGTGGTAAAATAAATTCATTGTAGGCGTGAAATTTCAATAAAATTACAAAAAACACTCTTATTTATATATATATATATATATGTATAGGTCTATCTGCTATTCCTAATATATCTAAGCGTGTAAAATCCTTCATTATACCTCTTCTTAAAAGTCATGGTAACATTATACACTAGATGACCCGGTTTTGCTCGGGTAAAATCCACTCATAATACATAATCTTTTACAAAATGTTGGTAGATAGTTTTGTAGTTATCGCTTTTTAATGAGTATTATTATTATTAATTGAACTCTGACTTCGCTGATACGTGTGAATCTTAAACTCAAGATGGCGTCCCGTGTCAGTGACGTCCAATATGGCGACTGCGTTTTGTCTGTCAACATCATTAGAATTTAACAAAATACTCAACAATTCGATATTTCTTGATATATGTTGTCGATTCGAAATCTTTTTTTTATGATTTATTCAGGTAAAGTTTTAATCGAATCTACAGCACCCTTTGAGGAAATTATTAATGTGCATAGATTATAATATAGTTATATGTCAAAGACTTGTTGTTCTGACAACTAGAACAAGAAGTTCGTATAGCTTATGAATATGTTATTTATTATAAAAATTAATAAACTTCACAAAGATATGAACTTCAATCTTCAAAAACTTTATAATAATATTATTTTTCTTTCAGTTTGTGTTAATTAATATCCAATTATTTCGTTACTTGACTTATCCCATTGTATTTCATACTAATATAATAACATTTTTATCAAACAATCCTCAACAAAGACGGTCGGTAAGATATTGTATATGTATAGTGAGTAATACTTACATTATATAACCAAGACTCGGATTTGCCTCACAAAGCGCCTAACGCGACGCGTCTCGGGGGCGTAGGGGGGATATGGGTTGGGAAATTGAGGGATAATCTCCCATTTTGTAATATTTAATTCAATATATATATATGTATATATATATATATATATATATATATATAATATCAAAGACATATACATACACACATATACATACTTTTAGTTTGATTTTTTTGTTTGTTTTTATTTGAGAAAACTCTGACGTCACAAGTTAAGATAGTTTCAGGAAAAGTTAACTGTATTTAATATTAACCTCCATAATAGAATAATCTTATAAAAAAGAATATTCCACTCAGACTCCATAATGGTGCCCTCGCGGGTGGGGGGTGGAAGGGAGGGGGCACAATGGCTGCGTAATAATATAATCGGGGCGACGACGCCACTTGCTATTAATTAAATTTAAAATTTTCATTGCTATAGGTGCGCCGAACAGAGCCGAGTGAGATTATCTTACACCATTGTTTAATTTATTTGTTTCGTTCACTGAATGCCTTGAATGCGTTATCGCTCATTATTTCAATTAAAGTTTCTGAACTATTGTGTATACATTTTAATTATTTTATCGCCATTTTGTTTCCTTGTGTTTATCAATGAATAAAACAGTTTGAACTTTCTTCTTTATTGTAGATATATTGATGCTCTGTCACCACAAAATGGACGCCACAATGACATTTAGTTACGGGTGCGTAAAACACCAAAAAACCTCCATGGGATCCAAAAATTCCTTGCCACCATCTCGTTTTGTTATGAATGACCTTTTTTTATTTAACCTCCTTCGTTTCAACGATTAGTTTCATTACAACCTGCCAGTTAGTCTGTCAATAAAAATAATAATTAATTGTCTATGAGTTTTATTCTTGAAAAGGTTAAAGTTGAAAATCGAACGATTTCGAAATGGTACGAAATGTAATATGAATGAATAAAAAAAAAATAAAGTCAAACCGAAGGTGTTATATTGTTGTCGAAAAAGTTTTTATAACTTCCTTTTCTTTCATAGATTTATCCTTCATTCAGGCATTGCGATAATAAACGGGCAGGTGTATTTTATGGACGCAATTATTAGGCGAGATCTTTTTAATGATCCATTCATACTTTACTATAAAATATAATTCTATTATTCTTATTTTCATAAAACAGATTTTTTAAGCTGTATTTATAAAGGCGTATTCACACGATCGCTGTTCCTAATAATCGGTTCGGTTTTGTTTTTAATCAATTATCAAGGAGGCGTTCATTGTCGCTGAAAACTTTGATTGGCTCCAGACTTCAAAATACCGGCCAATTATTGTATACAATACCAATTATAACTGTAGGGTTACCACGACATTTAGAATTAATAAACATTAAAAAATATTTTTTTTACTACCTATTAGGTATATCACAATACTTATATATTTTTTTAAGATTTTGAAATATAATAAAAAAAAATCAATAATTAAATACCATAATGTAGTATCATTAAAAAAATAAAATTTAGTATATTAAATGCAAAATAAATATTATTTTTATAATAAATAGTTTTATAGAGGCAACCCTGGCCCGTCACGGGCAGACCGCTTCAATGGACCAATAATTAAAACCACACCGAGATCCGCTTCTTCGAGATTTGCTTTTTAATTAATTGGTTTGTTTTATCCACCTACACTCCACCCTGTATTGTAACTCGATTGGTGTATTCTAAATGTATTGTTCAATATATATTATGTTTATTTATTTTATTTCAAGTCCTCCTGACCTACTGAAGACATGGAAGTCATGTCTATACATGATATATGAGTATGTTTGCACTAATCTGTCAATTAACTTGTTAAAAAATTGTGACATGCCTAAGATCATCATAGCGTAGTTGTTGAAGCGACGAGAACGGATGCCCCAGAGGTAGCAGATTCGAGTCCTATTAAAGTTAAAATTTATTATGTAATTAATTAATAAATAATCTAAATATAAACGAGTTATTGAGAATTATATCTTATAAGTTAAAAGTTATCTGATACTGGTTTTAGTAGAATATAATCGAGTATCAAGTGCTACCTACATGTAGTTGCTACTAAAGCGGTCAAATTCAACAATAGTGAAGACGCTCACATGACGGTCGCCGGTTCCATTCCCTGATCGATAACATTGTCTGGCGCACTCGTTTTACTGTGACACATTGTATTTACTGTATATAGTATTTTTATCTAACACTAACTATATCTATAGATTTAGATATATACAAAAATCTATTAAACCAAAAATCATTAATCACTTTACATCTGTCAAATGTTTTTCGATTAAAAAAATCTTAATCGTATCCAAAAATGCACTCTATTATAATAATTTAGAGCTTACAATCGCTTGAATGTTAAATAAAGTAGCAATGATAATTTTTTTCGATGCATTCTCCGGCGGGTGGTCAAAGATTGAGTTTACGATCTCAACCAATAGCAGGTCGTGGTTTAAGATGAAACAATGCCGCCTTTGTTGTGGGCGTGGCTTCCTTTGTTCCGCACAATGGGAAGAGAGTGTTCCCTTTGTACCCATTGTGAGGGCTATTGTATGTGTGTGTGAGGGCGAATAGCGATGGAGGTGTGGCGCTCTGAAATCGTTTTTTTTTTACCTAAATTATTTTCATTGGTCTTGAAAGATTGAAGATGTGTAATAGATAGCCCTTTAGCATCTATTGGGGTTAAAATAATTACCTAGATTATTATAACCATCCAGGTAGCTGCTATAAAACTACCTAACTATATATTATAAATTATAAATCTAGATAAAAAGAAAACACTAAATAATTAAAAAAAGATTGTACCTAAGTACTTACAGTTACTTGTGCAAGACTAGTTGGACTTGGAATAGATAGATCCTATAGAAAAAGAATTTACCTATCCTATAAAACAGCACCAAAAATAAGCACCAAGTGTACACATAGTGGTAGTTTATCGAAATATTAATGACCTATACAAAAAGCATTCATTTTATTTCAACCTCGAAGACTACAACAAAAACCTTAATAATATATATCAAATAATATCTAGTAAGTAGTAGTGACATCTCTTCTAATAAGACAAACCGTAATTTTTTGGGGTTTAAAGATTACCAGTCAGATAAAGGTTAATATAAGAAACAAAACCCTGATACAATACTACCAAATTATACTACCAAACAACCTAACTACCTATGCATCTACTTACACTTTTCTGTCCGTCAAGACGATTTTCACATAATATTCAAAAATAGGTGTAATAGTATAAAAATACATATAGTTTTGGAGAAGTTTTTACTCTAGAAATAAAATATAAGTTATACTAATAGTTAACAAAACATTTATTTAGTGAGAAATATTTAATACACACCTAAGCGAAAATAAGGGATATCACTAGCGCCATCTCTTATTTGTTAGAGGAACTATTGCCTTTAAATTCTTATATGTATTTTTTTTTCATACAATTCATTGAATAAATACAAATATAACTTTAGCTTTAGAATTATTTAATTATAATAACAAGTATGTTTATTTTAAATCTGTATGTAAAACCAAGAAAACCACATGCAAAATAAGTAAATATCATTAAGTGGGTACATTAAAATGTAACGGTCTCCGAAAATACTCAAGAAAGTGCTTGAAAATGGCAAAATTGGCGAGTCAAGGAGTAGTAAGGGGCAAACACATCCGCTCAAGTCTAAGTGTTCCTCGCGACAAATTGCCTCTCTACACACGGACAGACCTGCCTCTGCCTCTGGGTAATGATTGTTAGCCGTTTACAGATAAAAGCCTACCTCTTATTGACTATTCATAGTTATACTTAATATAATATTATACAACTTAGTAACAACGCTAGTAATTAGTTTTCAGAAATATAGTATTAAATAAAAAATTATAATCCTTTAAATGTAGTTTACTTCATTTATTATTTATTTAAATATTTGATTGGAGAATCTAATTAGCAGATTTGTTTAAGTATTTCTTACAAGTGATAAGAAGGGAGACGTTTATTCAGCTTTGAATTTATAATGTATATAAATGTTATTATTTTTTAAATATATAATAGGAAAAACAAAATAAATTAAATTCAACAAAAGAATGTTATCAGCGCCATCTATGTGATAAATAATAAACGAGCAATCATGTCACGTTATGCGTTTCGTCAAGCAAGTTAATGGTTTCGATATATTACTCTAGAGGGCGCTGTTTACAATTCCGTAAATAATGCGGTAATTGATTATTGTAATATAATAAAAAAAAGATTTTTGTATGCTTATCTTAATAATATTTAAAACAAAGAATGAATAATTTATCAAAAGAAGAAGTAATTAACATTATTTATCCAAGATATTGAATACTTATGGATTAATAATGTGTATATTATATATCATTTATTGTTTATACAATAAAAAAACTAAAATAATATTTTTTTATAATATTTGTAAAAAAATCAATAATAGTATTATAAGACGTTTAATTTCACAAAATGTTTACAAGGACCGTGTGGCCTAATGGATAAGGCGTCGGACTTCGGATCCGAAGATTGCAGGTTCGAGTCCTGTCACGGTCGAATATTTCTTTTTGGACATTTTGTTTTTCAATGAACAGTTGCCAGGAAAAATCTAATATAGTAATTTTTCATAAGTACGGGATATTATGCAAAAGGAATAAAGCTTACATATAAATTAACTATAAAATAGTTATCTCAAGTAGACAACTAAAATATTGAATGCTATAATAAATATCTTTCGCTGACCATTGACCTTGACATTGACCTTGTTATAAAGTAACATATTTACAATTTTTTTTGTTTAAAAAATCCATTTTCATTGTATCTATCATTAAATAATAATAATAAGTATAATTGTTGCAATTTTTATTGGAAAGTTCGAATATTATTTACACATTTTATTTATTATTCTGTAACTCCCCAATGCATCGACACTCTCACAGAGAGTTGAAGCAATTAGTAAATATTATAGCTATATCGTATATGATTCCTGAGTTAACGAACCAGATATTTAAAATCAGCTCCTTTCCTGTCCGTGTGTCATATTTATATCATGTCATACATTTTTTTTTTTATACCCTTCACTGCTCAAAGGCGACATTAATATTCTTAAAAAATGTTTAGCTTAAAAAAGAAGAAACATTTCACATCTATATTAAATTATTTAAATAGATTGTTATTTTTTTATTATCTGAAGAATATTGCTCTTTATAATAAAAATCAAATATATTTTTTTGTTTTACTGACATCTATCGACAAATAGTAAAACTAAGTCTTAAAATTAAGAGACTGTAACGTATATATCGAAAACTTGTTGGTTTGTAACGCTAGATGTCAGTAATTGCAATTTAATCTCAACCTAAATTTTTTATTTCTATTATAATTTAATATTTTTTAGTTAGTATATTGCGTGAATCACTGGATCAGTCGCATTAAATAATTGTAAAATTATATAAGGTCCTTATATGAAATTAGCATTTTAATGAACTGGCCATTTTTATTTTATGTGGCGGTTAGTTTGGAGTTCTAAATTTAAGTTTTTATTAAATTTATGTTCTGTTTTGAAATTAGTGCTTCATTCGTTTTCGAACTATACCATTTTTCTTCAACACCATTTTGTTCAAAAAACGGGAAAAAATAACGCACCAACGCTGCAGAAGATACTGTAAAAGAAAGCCTAGTACTTTTTTGATGAGGTTTTCGTTCTGTAAATTTTGTTCAGAATAAACCTCGTGGGAACTGGAGACTTTTTAATCAAGTATTAATTTATTATTATTAGAAATTCGCTAATCACGTCAAACCTAGCGACATCTTCAGCGGGGTTGATAAAATTTTAATTCACTTGAAACAGATTAGAAAAGTAATAAAGAGGAAATTTTGAATCGTATCGTTACTTGTGATAAAAAATGAATTATGTACAATAATCGTGAGCGTTCATCACAGTGGTTGAATCTACATCATTTCCCAAGCGAAAGTTGACCCCAAAAATGTACTTGTAACTTTGGTGGTCTAGTGCTGGTATCCTACACTAGTTTTTAAAACATCTAGCCAGACCATTATAGACGTTGTTTTGCTAGCAATTGTAAACTATGATGGAAAAGCTATCTGCTTAACGCCGAGACTGGTCCAACGTTCTAACCCACTGCTTCATTAGGACAACGGTGGTCCATAATTCATGACAATCTCCGACATAACCACTCTACCCATTCTACCCAGAACTTGACCATGCGTCTCATAAATGAGAATCCTCAATGAAAGTAAGATAATGGTTAAAAGAGTTATTTTTAAATTTATAAACACCGACAGAAAAACGGAGTTGTACAACTTATAAAATTATCTATATTAATATGTTTTTGTAATCATGATTTTTTTAATTATAAGAATTATTTTTTTGGTTGAGATATTGTTGTTATTAAAATGGCCGCTATGTATTTTTATTTTTTTTTACAACTTTAAGACAACAGGAAATTAAAAATAATTATTAAACTTGTCGCATTTTAAACTATGAAAAAAGTTTTAAATGATCTTTAAACTTTAATTTAAAATATATATATTTTATTCAAATTTATTATATTATAATAAAAAATACATATAACTTTAGGATCTGTGTTTCATAATATTTCTTATAGCTAGCAATTGGCGTTCTCTCTTTTATCCATGAATTGTGTTGACAAAGAAGATATATTATTAAGATATCCTTAAAATTAGCGGTGTTTAAATCCAAACCACTGATTGGATTGGATAAGATAACAACTATTTGAATCCGTTTCATGTTTTTGTTTACCGATAATATGTTGTGTCGGTCTATGACGTCATAATTGCATATTTATATGAAAAAAGTAATATATCGGGTTACAAAGATCCTGTTTACCTTTCATGCATGCGTGAAAACCATTTACATATAGTATCATTTGATATTTGAGAAAAACGGCCGGCGCTCGTTCACCCGGACGGCCCGGACGGCCCCGGTCAAAGAGTCTCATATCCGGCGAAGCAGAGGCCGTTTGATCTAAAATCCCCATAAATCTCCTCTATGCCAAATATTACGTTACTTTAAGATAGTTAGATGTAGGTCGGATCGGACATGATTGGATAAGATAAAGGATAAGTAATGATATATATCTAGAAATACATATATGTATATGATATATTCATTTCATATACATATGATATATTAATGTTGTATAAATGTATACTATCTTTTAATTTTTTAAGTTATTAAACTAAATCAGCTTATTTTTGGAAATATTTTTGATTCATTTTTTAATTATTTTTCGATCGGGAATCATGATGCACAGACAGATAGACGTACACATAGAAACAAGTTACACTTACAACATCCCTCTTTTTCGTCAGAGGTTATAACAGTTCAGTCCAATTTTTCTATGATGGCTTTATCCAATGTTAAAGGTCCAAATGTGTGCAATTTTTCACTTATAAAAAATCAAACTAGCTGCATGGGTCCAAACACCACTGTGTCCCTGGACACTTTCTTATCTTATTATAATTTTTTTTATGGTACTTTTACTAATTAGTTATACTGGATATGAAAACAAAGAAACGAAACGAAGTAACAAAACGTGACTAAAATAACTAACTACTCCACTATTAACTAATATTTACATAAAAACCTCATCATATAATGTCTTATTTGAACTAAGATTGCTGATTGCTAATTAATACATACATTATGTTATTATAAAGAGCTATGGATTACTTATTGAAGTGTCCTTGAAAATAGTTTTAAGGGACTCTGGAGGAAACAGGATGTTAAGAGATTGTAATTACTCGTTTTAACTTTCAATATATACATGTATCTATTACTTGTCTTGTAATTAATTCCATATTAAAGATGGATGTACAAATAAATATATCTTCGAGTGCTTGTGTTGCCACAGAATAAGTTTTAACGAACATATAACCTTACTATTACAAACTTTGAGCACGTACTGCCCAAAAATTTGCCGTTCTCAGATCAACAAGAGATCTTGCTGAAAATCATCCAGCCAAAAAAACATACCTTCTCATATGATAAAAGTTATAAACTTACAGATTTCTTTGATTTTTTATACCTTTCAGTTATCCTAGCTCTCATACATTTATTTGCATTTCTTTACGGCATAATATAATAAAAAAACGTTAGTCCTGTGATTTCGACCGAAAATATTTTAACTCCTCTAGCACTTTGTACGCCATTAGACTAAGAAAATGTGATTTAATAAAATATCCAGCCTCCAGACCAAAAAATTGTTTCCAATCTATACATATTAATAATTTTTAACTTGCTTTCTCGTTGCACCTCATAACTTCCGTGGCTTGGACCCGCGCTATCATTCCCATCACGTCGCCAAAGGTATCCCGGTCAAAAAGTTAACTCGTGCGTTCTTCGCAAGGGCTGACAAACATCCCTTTGAGAAATCATGGGTTTTTTACTTACCCTCTGTTTGAAGACGTGGCTATGAATAATGTTTTTGTGGACATTCAAGGTGTGAATCTTAATATTGTCAGTGAAGCTTATATTTGTGTACATGCATATTACTGTAACTACATGGATAGTGTGAGAAGAACGTAGAGCATATTTTACAATTTCAGTTCATGTCAGAAGGGAAACCACAACGCCGCCGTCATGCATGACGGCATCCAGGATACGGCTTTGGAGGGTAAGGTTGAAAGTCCAGGAATCTACATTCAGACAGTTATATAGCCAGGGATACACCTAGCTGCTTATGTCTAAGAAAGTGAAATAGAAAAGGGAAAATTTTTAAACTCTATTTGACGTTTTTCCAATATGATGCGACTACAACTATATACTCTGTTAATGGTAGTGCTCCACACTACCTTACTTTGTAGGTTACCTAAACATTAGGTCGATTGCTTGGACTAACCCTGAATAATCCAGTGACCTCAATTTAAAAGCCGCATCAACAAATGAGGGTAGTCGAAATAACTAAGCGCCGCGGTCGGTTCCTCGGCCGAAAAACATCAGTCTCGCTTCGACCGTCGGAGGAGACGGACCTCTCGTTAAAAATTAAAGGCAAGGTAGCGTGTGAATTTATCGGCGGTAAAGTTTGTTTATTGCCGGTTAGCCTTTCTGGAAATGATTTTGCGGATCCACCTGGAATCGAATTTTGTTTTGCTCAATATAAATTAGTTAAATTCGTTGTAAATAAGATTATTTAATGCATGCTAAAAATTGTATTGACTAGATGAATCATATTAATATAATTAATATGGAAGAAGTTGCATGGGATAATTTAATTTGCTTCAATTATATTTTGAGATTTGACATCTCGCTGTAATCTAATTAATTTTCACATTCGCAGGGGAACACGGAAATGTTATATAAAATTACATCAACGCTGTTCATACATGTGTATAAGATACGTGTTTATATTACAAGAACGAAAGCATAATATACAATATATTATATAAAAACAATATTATCAAAACATGTTATCAATTTACATCCAATATCAAAGTGGTTCCAAAAACGTGATGTTTTCACAGTTTGTGTACGGAGAGTTACTTTAGTAAATTGTATTATAATATTGTTTGTAGGTGTGTCGTTTTATCACTGTCAACGTGAAAATTCAATGTAGTGGGAGAGAAAATTGGACGTAATCTCTAACGCGACCGTTTCCGCTTGAAATACGACCCAGAAGGATCGTAAGCGCAATCGACGCCGCGGTATGTTTTATACATAGAACAAGACTATAGAAAATAGAATTATAGAAAATATATATTAACTTAACTTACCTTCACGCCATATCCCTTGCGGGGTAGTCAGAGACGACGGAGCGCCAAACGCTACGGTCCCTGCATACCTCTTTCGCCTCGGCCACAGACATCAACCTCTTCATACATGCCCTCCGGGGCAAAAATATATATTAATATTAAATTTTCTTTGATTCTTATAAAACAGCTGTCATCGAAAACATTAACTGTACTAAACTTTACTTTCTTTATATATTTAATATTTACGATTTAGTTAATGACAAATCTACATATATTTTTATGTTTAGTTATAAAACATAAAGTGGTGACCACATACAATAAGTATATGATATAAACACTAGTGTCGCGTCTGCGGTATCATGAGTTTATTCTATGGCAGCAGCGCAAAATAGTTAATATTCATGACAGTCTGCGGGCGGCGAGTGGAATTGCTTCACATTTTTTATGTCTGCCGCTCCTCGCCTCGACAGACGAAACTCTTTGCTGTACTTTTTATTTAAGCCAGGAACGGTTTCTTTAAATTGTATATGTCCCTCCTTTGCTACAAATAAGACGTTTTATGGGACCTTGCACGTTACAACTGAAAATGAGAGTGGAATTATCGTGTCAGTAGTTTAAATGTTCTTCTTTTATATATTAAATTATTCTTTATATAAAATTGTTTTGTTATAACATTAAAGCTTCTAAACAGTGTATTTGCTTGGAACATTTTAAAATATTGAAACAAAAATTGGTTATTAAGAAAATGATCTAACATCTAAACGAAGTAACAATATAAAGATATTACAGCTCTTAGCTCGCAATCTGCTATCTGAATGAATGAATGGGTGACCCATTTCGTTCGGTCAGCCGGTCCGTAATATCCGGTCAGTGAACGGCACTTACGAGTGAACGGAAATTTCATCAAATCTGCCATGCGTTGATAACCACTGGTATGCTAATGGCCACTTCGTATTATCCTTTTATGGTGGATTCGATTGCTCAAGATATGTTATAACTACTGATAGTCTGGATAAGGCTCTATGCTCACGTTCCATTATGTTAATGTAATTGGTCCATTAACAAGGTCTGTATTAAGCCTTAATTTAATTCAATATTTAAATTGATATGTATTTTTTTTTTTAATATTTCGTGGCATTGAAAAATTTCACTTTGATCTCAGATTCGTGGAACAAACAATTATTAATAGTGTAGTTTCCTTTGATTAAAATACATATTAAATTATATTGTTAATGAAAACCTATGAACTGAAACGCGATAAGATATAGAATGCTAAATTCTTCAAGGCGAGTAAACAGTCTATATATGTATATATATATATATATATATATTTAATAAAAACTAGACAACATTATCCCACAGCTAAAACCTATATTATACGAATGATCTCAATTGATCCAAAATTTCTGATTTAACCGACCAGTAAAGTTATAACAATAAATATTTCCATAATGACAGTCAAAATATTGTCAAATATTTGTAAGTGAATTGTATATCCTTTGGAGGCTTGTCCGTCTCTTTGTGAATGTTTCACGGACCTGCGACTCAAGGGACCTTACAGTTGCCTTTTATTTATTACTTGAAGAAAATTCTGCTTGACGTTTGAATCAGAGACCACAGACAGATATAAATAACTCACTATATATATATATATATATATATATATATATACACACACACACACACATGTATATATATATATATATATATACACACACACACACACATGTATATATATATATATATATATAGAACGATCACAGCCCGCGTCTTAATGTTAAATAAACTCTGCCCAGTGATTTAAAAATTTTACTTTATTAAGTGCTGCCATCCTTTAAATTGATGTCCTCAGATAATCTGTAAATTCATATCATGATTTAAATGATGTACTATGTTACGTACATACCTTTCTTAGGGTACAACCTTGGAGATATTTATCTGATTATTTTATATAATTTTATTTTGTTGTCCGGGGATGGAATCCGAACGATTCCAAAAAGGAAATACCATTATCTGAATTTCCCAAATATAAGTTTTCAAATATTTTTCATTATTTTTCAAATAAACAAGCTATCAAATGTCAAAAATATAACAAATTTGTGTTATTTCCAAAGATAACTTATTATATTATATATGTATTGATAATACACAGTCCAGTTACATTAAACCTAATAAAGTGTATTAAACATCAATTTATACCCGACTACAGAATACTGAAATGATTGTCACCACGATAAAGCGATTCACGTATGCAAATTGATCATCAGCTATTCAATGTTTGGACATTCGTTATGCGGACGTGTGGTACAAGTTACGAGTGTCCGTGTGGTACAAGTCACGAGTTATCAACGAATAATTTATGTTACGTAATAGAGTACTTATATTCACATATAGTACAATGTAACCTTAATGTGTATATTTCCGCTACCTCTTACAACATGTACCATTGAAAACATAAACGGAATTTTTTATTTCGTAGCCACAATATCTTCGGTTGATACCGTGATGTTGAAATGTTTCACCAAATGTAAATGTTATTTGAATTCAAAAAATAGATAAGTTATTATCAATGGACAAAAAAATAAACATTTTGGAAATTTGATTTATAAAATCTGTCCTAATACTCATATATTGCTGTGATTTTAATATATTGTATTATATTAAGTTGTATATAATTTGTACTAATTTAAGCATACCTTTGAAGAAGGCTTCCGAGTAATTCATGTTGATTGAAATCAGTCAATGTAGTCACAGTGTAAATTTAATTAATCTCTATATAATATGGAAATACGTTTGATGTTGTCATTGGGACTTGCTTACTTGGTCACTCACTTGATTGTATGGAAACAAGTTAATCCATACACTCATACATAGTTTATATCAAACGTTATATTAAATTCAGTTATAAATGAAATATTAAATCAGTAGTTTGTATAATTTAGTCAACGGGGCACTAAAGTCGCTCACTCGTGAGCAATCACAACTTTCATACACACCCCTTCCATGCAACTTTCATCAACAATATATTATCACTGAAATATAACCTCTATTTCCACTGCATAATGCACACATTACTATCATATATTAAATATGATGGACTACATCCCTAGTGGGTAATTCAGGATGGTAAGGTAATGTGATAAATAAACAAATATGATAAGATTAAAATTAATTATTAAAAGACTTACTGTTAATTTGGCTTGGGAATGTAATTATGGCGTTATGTTCTGAATTGATTAATTATTAGTTAATTAAATATACAATTATAAAATGTAGTGTAACAATATACATTTAAGGACTCTTATAAATATAATATAAATGTTTAATTGTATTAAAATAACCTATATTATAATTAAATGGAAAAATAATATTTTATCGTTATTTTATTATTAAAATAATTATGATATAAACAATATTCTTTAATAATTGTTCAATCGGATGCATGTGTTGTATATTAATGTGTGACAACAAATTCTTACCAACAATGACCAATAATGACCAACAATGACCAACAATGACCAACAATGACCAACAATTACCAACAATGACCAAAAATCGCCAACAACCGCCAACAGTCACCTTGATGTGGCCACGACTACCACACGCTCACTCACCCGAAGACATCTCTGATTGTTAACTCATCTGAGATTAAGTCTGTATGAGACTATTGATGTATCAACAATAGTTGCTCGATAGACCTAACTCCACGCCCGCCTTCGACGACCGAGACAAAGCGGAATGTCTAGCCGACAGCCTAGAGAGCCAGTGTAGCATTAGCACGCAACCGGTCGAACGCGAACATGTCGAAGTCGTCGACAACACTGTTCGAGTGTGCTCTCAACCACCAGCAGGTCCCCCCATAGAGGAAACGAACCTCGAAGAGGTGACGACCCTAGTTAAGGCGCTTCACGCCAAAAAGTCGCCAGGATCAGATATGATCACCAACAAAGTGATCAAACTCCTTCCGCCTTCTTTACTTTGCCTAATGGTTAATATTTTTAATGCTCTACTGGCCGGTTGCCGGTTTCCGGTCCAGTGGAAAGAGGCAATAGTGATAGGCATTCACAAACCGGGTAAGCCCCGGAATCTTCCAACTAGTTACCGTCCAATTAGTCTCCTTAGTTCCCTAGGGAAAATCTATGAGAGGATTATCCTCAGTAGACTTAAGTCAGAAGTAGAGAGACTGAACATCATCCCAAATGAGCAGTTTGGCTTTCGAGCCTATCATTCCAGTTCCCACCAGGTGCAACGCCTCACGGAGCACATTCTTTCTGGGGCCACTTTGTGCCGCAAGTTGCGTAGGACAGGAGCGCTCTTCCTCGATGTAGCAAAGGCATTCGACAGGGTCTGGCACAATGGACTGGTGTACAAGCTATACCAGTTCAGGGTGTCGGACAGACTCGTACTAATCATACGGGACTTCCTGTCGAATCGCTCCTTTCGCTACAGAGTGGAAGGCGTGATGTCGACACCCCGCCCCATCAGGGCGGGCGTCCCTCAAGGTTCAGTCCTCTCACCAATTTTGTTTTCAATTTACTCCAGCGACATTCCTAGGCCGCGTTCTAAAGTAGAATTAGCAATGTTCGCGGATGACACCGCAATTTACACATCCTCAAGGGATCCTTATGAGATCTCTCAACGCCTCCAATCCGCAGCCGACTCCCTCGGAAACTGGTTTCGGAAATGGAGGATTGAGGTGAACCCGGAGAAGAGCACCGCGGTACTCTTTGAACGGTCACGATCCACAAGGGGCCCGGAGATTAAACTCTTTGACAAACCGATTCCTTGGAAAAACAAGGCCAAGTACCTAGGAGTGACGCTGGTAACAAACAGCTAGTATTCACTTCACATATCGAGGATGTTCGCAACAGAGCGGCCTTTATCCTAGGGCGACTTTATCCCCTGTTAGGCAAGCGGAGTAAAATGTCCCTTAGAAGTAAGGTCACGCTTTACAAAGCCTGCATACGCTCCGTCATGTCCTATGCAAGCGTTGCCTTCGCTCACGCGAACCTGAAGCCCCTTCAGGTGCTTCAGAACAGATTCATGCGGCTCGCCACTGGGGCACCGTGGTTTATGCGTAATATCGACTTGCACAGAGACTTAGACCTACCGACGATCGCACAGTATTTCAAGGGGCTCTCCAAAAGCTACTTTGACAATACTGTGGGACACAAAAACCCGCTGGTGGTTAAGGCCACAGGATACACGGCCCGTAAGACTCCCAAAGTCAGAAAGAGAAGACCCAAGTCGGTACTTTTCGATCCGGACGACGTGATTACGTTAGGGAACGCTACGTAACAGCGGCAAAGCGTACATAAATACTACACATACACACACACACACAGCATCTTCGCCGGCGAAGATGAGGCCCCCATCCAAGCACGTTGCTCCGGCGTTCTGCCGTCGGAGGACGTTAGTGTCAGAACCTAACCCACATCCAACCCTCGCTTCCCACCTAACGGCGTCCTGAGCCGTGGTCCGAGCCTCACAGGAGGCGCCCTCAGGACGCGCGTTCCCCTGGGGCCCTTCAACAATAGTTGATAATAATTATGTTTGACATTAATAGATTAAAACATAAGTAACATTTCTTTTTAAAGCTTTTTTATATCATCATTTCGTGAAATGTCCGTGATCCTGTAAAGTCTCGTAATGATAACGATAGTTTTAATTGTTACTGAGACCTTTAGGTTGTGGATGGCGAGTCCACACTATCCCGGCTCTCCACTAATGCTAAAATATTCGATATGCTCTCTCATTATGTCTTCGTCCGCAAAGGTGGCAACGCACAGCGTCAGCATCACTTCAGTGGCCCGGATTTGCTCATTTTGAATCAAATTCCATATAAAAAATTATGTCTATAAAAAGTAAAAGTCTTCATGAATAAAAAGATTTTCTTGTCTCTCAAACACAGGACTCGTGTTTTTAGACTACATATATAATTAATTTAATAAACTTAATGTCCAGGTATAAACAGTTAAGCTACAGCTACAATGTACGGACAGTTGTTAAAAATATAAAAGCTTAATGTGCACTTCGCTTTATCCACAAATATATCGCTGTAATGTTTATTATTACGGACATTAAAGTTCGGATAGCTACGGACATACCATCTACTACTATTGGAACTCACTCGAAAGTGCTTAATAACTCACTCAATTGCTCTACGTTAACAATTTTAGTACAAAAAAAAACAAAACAATATAAAGAAAAAATAAAACTAAGTTTAAATTTAACTTTAAATTTGACCTTTATAAAGTAGTTCAAAGTATCAAAAGAAGTTTCTGTCATTTAATCACATATTTTGTGGTTGTTTTCTTTTTATTAAATATTCGGAATATTTTTTTTTATATGAATACTATAATTATAGTAATACTCAGTGCTTTTATCATTTAAAGTTACATGATTTGTTGTTAAAAGTTGAGTTTGTACAAAGTTATATGAGGGTCCATCACGATGAAAAGGTTCCATTTATAACAAACATAATCACTTACGAAATCAGCTGTGCCTAAATAACATGTCCAGAGTTGCGACCGGAATTAATAATCTATCCGGATTTTTGATTACTTAATATTATAAAATAATGAGTTATTATAATGTACAAGTTATCTGAGATTGCAGATCGAATATTAATTTTGGACATTATTAACAATAAAAAGAAACCACTGAATCTAAGAAAATCTAAAATCATAAAAAAATATTTTATTTTAAATATAAAGAAAACTCATATTAATCTGAATATAACTTTATTTTGTTAACAAAAATTTGTCATTTTGAAACTCAAATTAAAACTATTGTCGTCACAAGTGATTTGGGAAGCTCTGTGATTGGCTGAATGTTTGATGACGTCACTTGGCAGTTAAACTAGAATTAAGCAGATTACCCGTGTCAAATAATCGCTAATACCCGGTATATTTCATATATTTATGTAATTATCTGTATATAAGACAATATCTCTATTATTATATATAAATAAGTACATTTATATATAAGACAATAATACAGATCTTATAAACTATATGTATATGTTTCATAAATTAAATATAAACATAATTAAATAATATTTGTATCTCAACAAATTAATTACTTAATAAATTAATTATAAAAACATATATTCTGTTTAGAGTAAAAAAAAGAGTATTTAATAAATCGACTCTTTAGATTTTGGGTCATTTTCGGGGTAATAACATTAATTATGGAGTTACTATTGATTTCCTATTATGTGTTTTGAAGTGTATAAAACACTGGTTTTAAAGGTTAACAATTAATTATCATAATATATTAATATTGTTTATTTGTTTGTGATATCGTTATAAAATAGTAGTATCTTTTCTTTTCAAAAGTTTATTTTAAAGATATAACCAAATATTAAGTTCAAAATGACTTCCTTCATTTGATTATGTCAAATAATCTAAATTGACTTCTGCATTCAGTGGAAAAAAAAATCTCCAGTTTATTTTATTTAGGTGTTTACTTAATAATGTAGTAAGTAAATGCAGTAGAAAATACTGAGACGGTACAAACAAAATAGAGGTATTTAAGGGCACAAAGAAGACACGTGGCGGAGGCAGTGGAGCGAAGACGACACGGAGATATGGAGAGTATAGCAGGTGCAAATGTTTGAAATCATTTGAGAACATTTTCCTGGATGTATTACTGTCTGTTGGATAATGGAACGGAGAATTTTTCATACCATACATACTAAGAAAGAAATATTTTTATTCCACACAATCACATATAAATAATGTGAGAGTTATAAAAGTTAATAGAAGATTTATATCTATACATATAATAAAATTCGGCAAACACTGTTGATTAAAAGTTTTTTTAATAATGACTAAAATATTTGTATGTTTGTTTGTTCCGTGTACTACAAATTCTTATGAAATTTTCTATGTTTATAGGTTATCGACTTTGTCAAAGTAAAGGATACTTTTATTCCGAATATGATTTAAAAAATCGTATTAGACCCCAATAAAAACAACTTAATTAAAAATAAGGTTGTGTTTACATATTATTAGTTAAAATATTAACTTACAAAATAATAAAGAAGTGAAGGTATATTTTCTTCAGGTGCTTTTATTTCTTAAACAATTTTATCTATAAAAGAATTAGTGTTTTTCATTCCTTTAAAATATTCCACACATGTAAATGTTATCGTGAAAAATAAACGGTGTTTTTAACATCTATTTATCAGTTAGAGAACTTTTAGTTTGTTAGATTTATTAAAGACGCTCCTTAAGATGCTGGTGTTTTACGGTTCTTAGCTTTCATGAATGCAAATGGAATCACTACCAACACCTTTAAAGTTTAAAATATAAATAGCCAACATTAACATCTGCATATGTAAATTCGGCATTTCATCACGACGGACCAAAGTTTCCAGCTCCCGAATAAGATACAATCAAATAATAAGTGGCATCTTTCTTTTAAATATAAAGGTGCTTGTCAACTATCATAGCACTATTAAAGTAACTAATGTATTCACAATCATCATATGAGTGATAACGTTAAGATATTAAATATAAAATAATAATAAGTTAATTTATTGTTACTAAATAAAAACTTTAGAAGGAGTAAAATAAATGAAAATAGTAAATCTAGTGTGTGAGCAGCTTAAGAGGCTGACGTGAGAAATATGGGCGCCGGAAGCACGTTCTGCAACTTTGCCTCTTGTGCTACTGACACTGCTTATTTGTAGCTAACATTGTAATATATGTTTATGTATTAGAACAAACTTGCGCCTTAACATAATAAAACATATTGTATCCAACAAATATAATATTAACAACTATTTGTCAAGTATGTTAGTAATATACCGCAAAGATTAACAGACAACTTTACTCAGCTTATAAAGATATATAAATGTTTCATACAACATATATATGATTATTTTATTCTTAAAATATAAGTAAATATTAGCTATAGGCAAATTACTAACGTTATCAGAACTGGGCTTAGTTAAATAACTGTATGGTGTTTCAAAGTAAGTGAGTGAATGAATCGGTAACTCAACAATCTTACCTTACTCTCTCTGTGTTCTCCATTACTCCAACTTCACCACCCTCGTGGCTGGCACAGCTTCTACCACTCCCTTTGTGTACTGCTCATCTTCAAACGTCCTTCCACCTTGTACTTAGTTGATTTTGGTCTCCATAAACATACAAAAAGTATTGTGCAGTATATATACCTGTATATAATATATATATATATGTTTATTGCCTACTCCCAAGTTCGCAATCCACTGATGTTGAAGACTATCATAGATTGTCGGATGTACTTTTATTAGATTTAGAGCCCATTGTTTCTTCATCGTATCCGATCCTGGTAATAAATATTTATTTCGGTCTTCCAGTTATTTATCGCTGGCTTGCGGATGTATTATTTATGTTCCTTACCAAGATAACCTTAAGAAAAGAGTCTGCTACGACTTTATATACAGTGTGATATATAAACTCAAGTGTTATTATTATTACATTATTCTCAAGGATTATGGTTAGTTCAGTTATTACAAAATATAAACGAAGTTCCAATGAAATGAGGTCCAAATGAGATTTCAACAATGAACTTTAAAATGGGAACGTCTTAAAGAAATGCATTAAAACGCCCGGATATTTCAACACTTGCCGCTGGCCGAAAGAAAGTAATTCGAGTGGCGAGATGAAAAAAGTTCATTCATTCGGCTGAAGTGGGATGGGCATAGTTGTTTGCGAAGTGCTCCAGGCTCAGATGAGGTCAAGGTTCTCATTTTTTACGCCGTAAATGATCCGTTGTGTTTTTTGTTGTTACATTTCTTTGCTGGAAAATATACATTATTTTCTTTCGCATTGTGACATGCAATTAATGATAGAAATGAAGCACTATAATGAATTCCAATGGAAAGCGAATGGAGAGTAAAGATGGTTAAAAATCATCGTTAAATTTCTAGAGTAGCGTTAATCCTGATTGCAGATCTCGGTTAGCTCGAGATTAAACTAATCTTGGTATTAAAACTGTTGTTGGAAACGGCAACTTAAAATACCATCTCTACTAAGAACGTTATATTCATAATTAAAGTACCAAATAAAGTGAGTTTTAAGATATTAGAACTTTAGTCAATATTTGAAATTTCATAACGCGTATGTCTCTAGAAACGGTTTTTATTAGAGATAATATTTTTATTACACGCATAAATGGAAAACCGTTTATTTTATTACCGCCCGACTGAAGACTAATAACAGAAGGAACTGTTCAAATAATTCACATAAACGTATTTCTTTAAGAACATAATTCGTCTCTAACATATCAATTTCTCATTCAATTTTTCTCTCAAAATATAAACAAACACACGCCTTTGATCAAGCGAGGCATCAAAATCAGAACCGCTGCAATTTTGCGGTGCATATTTGATTTTTGCTAAAAGCCCTTAGCCGGCTAAAAGCTGGTCTGTATTACTCTGCGGTCGCCGCCAAAGGCTGTGTTTAGCCCAAAAAGGTTTGGTCTAGCTCAAAATTTTGTAAAGCACAATTTTATTAATAAGTCTTTAAGCGATAGAGCACTTAGACATAATTAACGCTTGGATACTTAGTGCACTTTAGTCTTTTGAAGTAATTTAAGGCAAGAAAATTTTATGTATCGTACACATATTTTTTAACACATTAAAAATATTTTTAGTTTAGCACGGAATACGCAGTGATATGCAAATCACAACAGAGTTTCGACCAAAATGCATAACATCATGGCGGCAAGTGCGAGAGCAAATCCGGGACAAAAGTAGTGGATAATTGCACTCGGAGCTCTAACACCGTAACCTATTTCCTCTATCAAATCGTGTTTCATGTTTGTTCTATTTATGCTGCTATTTAAATCTTATTTTAATTCGATATCTATATACTAAATACTATTACATGGATAATAAATGCTGTTATTTAAAATGAACATAGAATACAGTAATCATCATCAACTGTAACCGAGGCTTTGAAACCAGTCAGAACCGTGACTAACGTTATTGTAAAAAAGCTTTTATTCTAACAAACACTACATTTTAAATATACGTTTAATTCAATTAATTCAAAAAGACCCGGAATTATGAAAGCAAAAATAATGTTATATAATTAGAAATAATAACACATATTATCTATGAAGCACTCACAATTTAACGCATAGGTCTCATCGCTATAATAATGGGGTGAAATGTGGAACGGGTACAAGTTGATAGACGAGTGTACAATTTTTAAAATGGATGACAACTTGCTTTGCTTTGTGAGTGACTCCGCTGTGAGTGACTTCGCAATTTGGTTAAGCGCTGCAGTCATTCATTTGTTGATGGATTTGCCTTTTATACGTGTGTAATAGATTTTGTTTCTATGTAACTGTAGAATTGTTCCATTAAAAGTAGTCCGAAAGTATTTTAATTTGTTTTAAACAGCTAAATCTCAGATTACAATTGATTTACGTCTAAATGCGTGTATATTGAGAAATAATTTATTTAAAACACATCAAATACAACGAATATTATTTTTATTTGAAATATATATAAAAATAGGATAAATATACAATATATAATAAGGAACAAAGACGAGAATATTAAATCGAGTTGTGCATGATGCAACAGCCCGGGGCGGCCATGTCTGTCTCCGGGGCCCGCAACCCTCTGTCTCCGGAGTTTTATAATTAACTTAAAGTATTTATGAAGCTGTCTTCGGCAGGAAATATGAATGTAATCTGATTAGTTACTGTTAATAAAAGTAGCTTGGGCGGGTTCTTGTCAATAAGTAAGTAAGTATTTTTTTATATAAACAGATTCAACGACAAGTCATTCAATTACTTATATATTTCGTAGTTCGGTTTGATTAATAAAAATGTTTTCAATAAAGAGACAAAGAAAAAATGTTTTCTATCCACGACTAGCATTCAGCGTCACTTGACCATTCTAATTTATGGGATGTCGACGCCACAGGCGCTCCCCAACGAGTTTAGACCATTGTATCGGCCTAGAATAATATAGTCTATGGACTATTTCTATACATATTCATTAATTTGTGATCCGACAATGGACGCATGGCCTAGTTTGTATTTATGTTGAAAGTCAAGTAACGTTCATTAAAGTTAAGATTGATATCCATGAAGAGATTTTTGTCGGATATTTATAGAAAATTCGATTTAACACTCATAGCTATTTCATTTAAATAAACTTTCTCAAAGTAAAAATCACACGTGATTTTAAACGTAACCGATAACTAATCTCGGAACTGAATAATTGAAGTTGGCAAATCTAATTAAAACTTTGAGGAACCCAGGATTAACTAATTAAATACAACATCCATGTAACATTGGGTGTGAAACACCTTATTCATACATTGCATGTACCTCGTACATCATTGATGATGTATTGAATAATATAATGTGATTATTACTTTTAATCTTAATCTGAATAATTGTATGATTGCTGTATGTAAATGTATGTAAGATGTGTGATGCTCGTAGCACGTAGCATTTCGTAACACACTGTAGACCGTAAACCAAACATTTTGTATAATTTTGTCACTTCTATCCAAATTTACTTTTATTTATTATAAGCAATGATGTGGTAGTATAATAAAATAAGTATTATGCTAAAACAATATAAAATATACAGTAAATCCGGTAAATTATATAAAAAGAATAAGGTTCCTTATAGCTATGTACCAGAGTATCGCATAGTAAATAACTTAAAATGCTCAAGTTTAACAGTCTTGCAATCGAAAGTGCCAACTTTACGATCGAACCTGTAATGTATTGCCAACGTGACGAAACTTACAATTATTATGCTTTTAGTGTTTTTTTTATACTATTATGACCTCAATATACAGACTTTTTTATTGTAGATACTAAAACAACATACAATTTAGAAGTGTAGTTAAAATATACATTAATTTTAAAAAGGAGAGAATGTAATTTAGAGGTACAGTTAAAATATACATTAATTTTCAGTATATTTAATTGAACTATTTTAAGTTTAATTATTTATTAAGGAATAATTTATTATAATTATAAAATAATTTATTATTAAAACAACGTTTTCATATGAAAATTTAAATAAGATTTTACTTTTAGGTATGTTTTTTAGGTATTATAAATCACAGAGAAAATACTGTAAATAGCTAATTTATTACAACTTGAGGGTGGTATTAAAAACTGTTTATGTATAAATATCCTTATACTGACGTATACATAAGGTTTTCCATTAGTTTACATGTGTGAGTGTTTATTCGTATGTGGGATGGGTAGGTTTTCCATAATAACAAAATTTTAGTCTAAATAAATTGTTTAAATCACTCTCTTCTTTGTAATATTTAGATATGAATTATATTGGATTATTAATTCAATTATGTTAAGGTAATTCAATATAATATCCGTCAGTAGATAATTAATCTTCCCTGTGCTAACACCTCACCCTTCAATCCAAATACACATATGCATATTCGACTAATTCGCATAACTTTACATAATGCAGTATTCACATACGATTAGACGATCACTGAACAAACTTACGGAGTTAACTAACACTCAACAAATATATGCACGGATCTGTTATTTTAACGATAATATAAATGTTTAATTCAAATATAATAAATACTTGTAATAGATGAAACATTATATCAATCACAGAATTTACAAATCAATCTTTTAGGCGAGACAAAAGAGGTATGCAGGGACCATAGCGTTTTTCGCTCTGGAAATAAATTAATATATTTCATGTTTTTTGTTGTTTATCTTTCCGAAATGTAATTTAATTTAAATCCACCTACAGTTGTTTATATTCTATTCTATATAATTTCCCCAAACCTCGTTTTCAATGATACAATCCGATACTTGAGAGTGACGAGCGGTCATATACTGGTATGAAACATTAATTTGGTTGTTTACGATGCTGTGTTGCACCAAATTAGGCCATTAGGCTGGACATGCATCGATCTAACACGTTTGCACTAAATATTAATAGCTATCAAGCTTTCAATTTAATTAATATTTAGAGATGTAATCATTTTGTATTAGTTTTTTGTACTTGTTGCTTCTTGCTTTTCAAAATGACATCTATATAGAATAATAAAACATTTCTTTTACATTTTTCATTTTACATTTAAAGCTTTGATGTTTTTTTTATTCTTTTAAAGATAGTCTGTCATTATTATAGAATAACAATGTAGATTTTAATATTGAAGTATGTTTGTCTAATTACAATATAATTTTTTGTTAAATACATTATGTTATATATGTTTACATTTTATTTATGTTTTATTTTATTTATTTGTTTTTCATATCAGTAAATTTTTAACTGGAAATAATTGTGGCGATAATGTGTATTTTAAAACCAAATCAATATATAAATATCGGTATTTTATTGTTATTAATATACTTAATGAAAATTACTAAAATTTAACATATTTAAAACAACCTTTAAAATTCTAATTCAAAAGAACGTAACAAACAGCAAGCGAAAATAAATACTGTTTAATACCGCCACATTACAAATAAAATGGAATCATCAATCAGAAGATTATCGTATGTTTGAACACTAACACGGTCATGTATTAGCTTTATCTGTTATTAGTGGTATGTTTTTGTGGATTCACAATACTTTATAATAATTAATTAATTGCAATAAGGTTTTCTAATGTATTAATTTTGTGTATGAATAAATAAAATTATGTTATTTAACTGCGATTAGTGATAGAATCAGTAATATATAAAACCATCGACGCAAATGGTTTTGGAGTAAAACAATCATGGAGGTTTTCATCAGATCACAAGTGCTCAGGCCGAATGTAATCACGAGCGATCAGTTATGTGATAAGCGAGTTTGCATTTGCATTGCAGATAGCTCACAACGCAATACGAATGTATTTGTTTTAACGATGCAATGGAAATGGTTTAACGTTTTCATTTGTTTTGTGTACACTATACTGATACATTATCTAAATTATATTACAATAAAAGATATTTATTTGATGGTTAACTCTAAAAATATAATGCTATAGTTAACAATACGATAAGAAATATATTTGAAGTGTAAGAGCATATCAAATATATATTTTGTTTGATTTTGACAACATCCCAGAATGATTTTGAACACCAACTTTTATTTATCTAAAACTGACTTAAACATATACTTAAACCGTTATGCTTGTGTGGTGTCAGTGAATAAGCGATGCTACGTTGTAACACTGTGAAACATTGTTAATACATTGTATCTCTTTTGCACAGGCGTTTAAAGGGATGTTTATATTTACTGCATATAAAATATAACAGTTCATAGTGTATGCCATACTCTTTAAATTTTTATGAGAACTGCAAAAATGTCAGCTTCTGTTAGTAATGAATATACTTAGTCTTGGCATAAATATTGCCACAAACATTGTATTTATTGCTATTACAATGTTTTAGTTACAGTTAGTACATATATACTATTCTTGGTTATTGAATTTGGTGTTCTTAAGGAGTTTAACTACCTACTCAATAATGGTGTCATGACACACTACTATTGATGTTTTGATCTTTATCACAAAAATGGCTCCGTTACTCCTTCTTAGCTAACGCCCCATTAAAATATCATTGAAGTCAGATAATGCCCACGTTCTACTAATTGGGAAGCTTTTGTAAAGCTTTCAGCATAAAAATGGTCATTGTGTTTGTTACAACATTGTTCAATTGTAAAAATTGTCTCATCCGTAAACAAATGTTTTCTGCGACCTCTCTTTGCTTACCGCTTAAGTAGTTGTTTTGATTTTACCACTATATACTTTTTATATTATCAGTTCAGAACCATTGCGTTTCTTATAGGCTGCAAGTCCTAAGTCATATTTTAAAATACAGTACGTGGTTCGAGGTGCTATCTTCATCTCCCGCGATAAAATCTTTTCCTTTCGGACAGGATTCCATAGAATTCTTACTACGTGGACGTCTAGATCTTTCTATGTTTGAAATAGGGATGGTTTCATGGTACCTTTCAATAGGCCGGTACAAAACATTTGACTAATTGACTTAGAGGATTTTAAAAATTTATTTTATGTTGTTTTAATTATGCAAAACAGCGGTTCCGTTCTATTTATCACCTCATTCCATTTTAATATCACAAAATATTTTACAATATATTGGTGTGAAAATAGGAAAAAACCATGAACATGAAATAGTATAAAAATGACAGATTCCAAATTCAAAAGTAGTATTTTTTTATTTTTAATTGTAACATGGCTAGACTAAGTATTCCAAGTGATTGTGTTAAATGAACAGCTTTTGTCGTGTTCATCTATTGTTTATTTGTAGGTGTTGCAATCAAGGTATCAATTAATATTTTGTTCGGTGTAGTCTTTGTGACGTATTTGTCATTCGACAGACGAACATCAACGGGAGCTACGCCGCCTCCAAAGGGAGTTGAGACAAGCTCTTGACACTTTTAGAGATGGAGGCTGGGACAAGAAGCTTTCAGAGCTCTCTCCTTCACATCAGGCTTACTGGTCATTGCAGAGAGCCCTGAAAGCCGAAACTGTCTCGGTAATGCCCCCGCTCGATAGACCTAACGCCACGCCCGCCTTCGACGACCGAGACAAAGCGGAATGTCTAGCCGACAGCCTAGTGAGCCAGTGTAGCATTAGCACGCAACCGGTCGAACGCGAACATGTCGAAGTCGTCGACAACACTGTTCGAGTCATGTGCTCTCAACCACCAGCAGATCCCCCCATAGAGGAAACGAACCTCGAAGAGGTGATGACCCTAGTTAAGGCGCTTCACGCCAAAAAGTCGCCAGGATCAGATAGGATCACCAACAAAGTGATCAAACTCCTTCCGCCTCCTTTACTTTACCTAATGGTTAATATTTTTAATGCTCTACTGGCCGGTTGCCGGTTTCCGGCCCAGTGGAAAGAGGCAATAGTGATAGGCATTCACAAACCGGGTAAGCCCCGGAATCTTATTAGGATATTCTACATGCAATGCGTGTCCAAGATTTAAAAAAATATTGATACATCGGGTTAAAGTTATACTAAAACTTCAGTAATTTAAGAATCCCTTTTTCTGATCCAACTTTCATATTGTTATTTTTTTTATTGTAGGACCATTTATTGGTTTCTACCCAGCTGTATTCACGTTGATTAAATGTGTAATCTATGTTTTTCGACTGATAATAACCAAAACCTATCATTTTTCTGTACAAGAGAATCAAATACACTTATTGCGTTAATAACATTAATATGATAATTATATTATTTATAATGACATAATAACATATTATTGGGTTTGATTGTGTTTTTCATAGAGGTTTTCATCAGTCACAAGTGCTCAGACAGAATGTAATCACGAGCGATCGCTTACGTGATAAGCGAGTTTGCATTGTAGATACGAGTAGCTCACGATATAATACAAACACGAGAGAAAAACTGAGGATTCGATTTTATTTTTAAATCCTTCTTAGAACAGATACTTTCAAATAACCACTGCTTAAATGTTAGTTATTTCTTTTTATATTATACTTGAGAATTTGTAGAAATTATATAATCTATCGTGAAATTTATCAAACTATTATTTCAATATTTATACAACAGTATGTAAGAAAATAATAAATTAGGTAGATATGTTTAAGTACAATATAAGTATAAGATACGATAAAAAAACTTTAAAACTGAAAGAAATATGTTAACATTTTTCCTTTTATATAAAATTTTATTAACATAATAAATTAACCTTCACTATTCTATCAGCTCGCTTATGAATTTAAATGTATATTGACTAACACATATTTTGGCAAACTAATCGGAGTTAACTATCTGTGATCAAATAGTGCCAGTTCGATTTGTAATTTTAGTCTAAAGTACTAATACTCATTAGCAGGTAGTACTCGACTTTCAAGCAATAATAAATAAAGAAGAAAAAATAATGATAACGAGCAGGACTTATACCTGTGTTTAGTTAAAGATAACTAAATGTTTTATAGGCAATGGTATGTAATAAATTAAATATTTTTCATTATCTACTACCATATGGGTGGTAGTTTTTACCATCAACATGTCTGCAAGTAGGTACTTAAGACATATAATACAGACAGACAGAAAATACACAATCATATTTCATTGCCGAAAAGTAAGAAGAGTGCTTATATATAAAAGTTTATTACACATTACTTATTAAACATTCAATTAAAAGACTATGTTTTATTACTATTTATTTATTTAAACTAACTAAACTTCGTAAACATAAAGTCATTTCCAATTATATTTCAAAGTACATACCAAATGATTAGCACTTAGTCATAAATATATGACGATTTGTATTTTGCCACAAATAATATGCAGTTGTTAATCAGAATATTATCGCATATGTGAATACTAACACCATTTATCAATTTTATCCGCTCATATTTGATTTGCTAAATGAATATTTAATGATTTATTACATATCAATTGGTACTAGAAATAATCAGGCTGCTTAATGTCCTAATCATAGCTATGTATGATTTTATATATATGGTATATGTTTTGACTTTAATCAGCGAAAAGGTTTTCATAAACGCAAAATGCTATGTATGCGAACTATCGTTTATGTAATACGCGCGTTTGGATTACAAATTGTTCGAAATACAATGTGAATGAATGTAGAAATTGTTCCTAGTTGTGATATATATTTTAGTAATTAATGTCTTGTTTTATTAATGTTTATAAGTTTAAAGTAAGCTTAACATCTGAGTTAAGGTACTAATTGAACTATGAAATCCTATTACAAGTAATATAATATTCGAAAGCTAGACTTATAATTAAAAAATAATATATATTGTCAGGTTTTAATGGTGGTTATTATATAAAGTAGTTAAGTTTATCAGTGCATAATAGTTAATATTTAGTTACAATTAATGAAATAACATGTAAAATATTTCGAAGATCGCTTATATTAGTACAAAATATAAAAATCATACTTAGCTAATTATAAAGTTAACTGGTACTTGAAACATTACAGAAGCTTAACAAATATTTATTTTACATTAAATAAAAGTTATTCAACAACATCTTATAAGATAATGCGAATGATTGAACACCATGTTTTTATTAAAGGCAGTATAAGTTATTTGAAGAAGGGTATAAATAAAAAATAATAAGGAAAAATTTTAATAATATATTTTAGGGTGTCATATCCTATCTACAAGTTTGGCATCAACAAGAAAGAGTTGCTGCAACAAATTAAAAAATTAATATTCATCTGACATGTATAGCATACGGCTTTGCCAATGGAAAAATGTATGCCATAATACTTTTAGAGTAAGTAAGCGCTAACATGTCCCTCACATATTAAACACAGATTTACAAACAGATATACATATAATTCAAACTTACATGAGGTCTTTGAAAAAGTTATGTGATAATGGTATAAATACCTTTGAATGACTGAAGAAAATACCTTTTAATGACTGAAGATTTGGAACTTTAAAAGGAAAGAAATCGATATCAAAAGGTATATGAAATATTTAATAAGTAAAAAACATAATCATGGTTAAAGAATATAGAAAGTACACAATTCTTTAGTCAATTACCAATTACACGATAGATTTAAATACACAATGTAATAACAAAAAAAGAAATATTATAAACATAATTATAAAAATATCTAGCTTCTCAAAACTTTAGTCGGGATTATACAAACGGTGACTCGAAGCTGTCTTCACACATATTTCATATTGACAAAAGTGACGTTGGTTTCAGGCTATTTGTCTTAATCATCTCTTTAAAAACCTCAACGAATTTACTAACAAAAATAGTTATTCTGAGAAATACTAAATTCCTAAATGTATTTGTACGTACCATAATATATAAATATTTGTATTTAATACAGATATTTGTATTTAACATATACAATCATAATAATTTAATATCATAAAGATGGCTTTTGTAAATAATTCTTAACTTTAATACATGTTTATAATAATAAATATTATATTATAATATAATATTATAATATAAAAAAATAATATGTAAGTATTCATATAAATATATAAGAATTGTTTATAATTACTATAATTACTATTATAACAATTATAATTACAATTATTGTCTTGTAATTATTATTACATATATACATTTCAAAAAGTTGGTGTATTGGCTTATGTACTATTTTTATGCATTGGGCTACATGGCTTATTGACTGGGCCTATGTACTAACCTTATGTACTTTCTTTGTAAACTTTCCGTATATACTTCCCTTAGGTACTAGCCTTATGTACTGCTTTCCTTATATATATATATATATATATATATATATTTATATATATGTATATATGTATTATTACGCTCTGTCTATGAACATTTTTTATTTGAGATATTCTATAAAATTATTAATTATTTGATGTTAACATTAATTAATAACTTAACCCTAAGTTATTATACTTCTGCTAACATATCACCTTTGAATTCAAATACATTCATATTCGGCTAATTCGTATAATTCCGAACTCGCATACGATTAGATAATTATTGAACAAACTTAGCGAAGTTAACGAACATGTCATTAGATATAATATCTCCTATTTGGTACTAATGTATTTTGAACGGATTTGATACTCCTCGATTAGTCCAATAATTATATGTTACAATTTATATGTTAGACTAAATCAATAGAATATCGATTATTATTTACGAGGGAATCTTTTTGAATGCTTTACTCACATAGATGCTTCAATAATTTGAATTTCCTAACAATTATTGTTTGTAATATTATTAATAGTATTCAAATATACTGTCTATCAAGTTGAATACAGCAAGAGATTCAAGATTAAATGTCTTATTGCGGTTTTTTAACTACAAGTTATTATTATTTAATATAACATAAAAAAATACATTGTATTTATTTTTACTAAATATATATTTTAAAGTAAATCATAGCCTTATTTTTAGTTGGAGAGTGTCTTTACAGATGGGTTTATTTTGATAAGTACGGTATCAAAATAGGCCCTCTTGCCACTCCCATTTGACGTACACAAGTGAACGCTTGTATTGGTTTAAAGTAAAACATATATAAAAAAAATTGTTAAGATGCTGTAATCTCTCATTCGTAATACAAAATGAAACTACACAGCCTACTTCATCTTAATCTGCAGTTGGAAGGTAGTATAACTCCGTTCGAGGCAGCACGAATGAATGCTGTATATAGTTTGTCTTTCCAAGAAACAGTGCTTATATGAATTGAATAAAAAAAAGTGAATAAATTCTTTGGGTTTAATATTAAGCTTGTATTTTCGAAACAATTTTGGCGAACAATAAATCAAATCAATCCTACTCTGTTCTCATTATTTTTTTCGATTCAGTTTTAACGAAAAAATAGAAACGCGAAAATGTAATAAAAATGTTAGATATTTTTATTGAAACCGTATTCATAATTTTTAAATTGTAATAAATTATTTTAACGAAGCTATTAATTCTGTCAAGGTGATTATTCTGTCAATATAATTTTAATCTAAATAAACTGTTTAAGTTATCATCTTCTTTCTAATGATTGGATATGAATTATATAGGATTATTAATTCAATTATGTTAAGATAATTCAATATAATATCCGTCAGTAGATAATTAATCTTCCCTACGCTAACACCTCACCCTTCAATCCAAATACACATATGCATATTCGACTAATTCGCATAACTTCACATAATGCAGTACTCACATACGATTAGATGATCACTGAACAAACTTACTGGAGCCAACTAACACTCAACAAATATATGCACAGATCTTTTATTTCAATGATAATACAGATCTTTAATTAGAATATAATAAATACTTGTAATAGATGAAACGTTATATCAATCACAGAAATTGCAAATCAATATTTCAGGCGAGATGAAAGAGGTATGCAGGGACTGTAGCGTTTGGCGCTCCTTCGTCTCTGGCTACCCCACAAGCGATGTGGCGTGAAGCTAATTAATAATTTAATAAATATATATTTCATATTAGAAATAAATAAAATATTTTGTTTTTTATAGTTTATGTTTCTGAATTGTAATTTAATTTAAATCCGCCTACAGTTGTTTATATTATATTCTATATAATTTTCCAAATCCTCGTTTTCAATGATACTTGAGAGTGACGAGCGGTCATATACTGGTATGAAACATTAATTCGGTTGTTTACGATGCTGTGTTGCACCAAATTAGGCCATTAGGCTGAACATGCATCGATCTAACACGTTTGCACTAAATATTAATAGCTATCAAGCTTTCAATTTAATTAATATTTAGAGATGTAATCATTTTGTATTAGTTTTTTGTACTTGTTGCTTCTTGCTTCTCAAAATGACATCTATATAGAATAATGAAACATTTCTTTTACATTTTTCATTTTACATTGTTTGATGTTTTTCTTATTTCTTTTAAAGATATTATAATAATATAATAACGATGAATTTTTTAACATTGAAGAATGTTTGTCTAATTACAATGTAAAGTTTTGTTAAATACATTGTTAATATAAATATTTACATTTTAGTTATGTTTTATTTATTTATTTGTTTTCGATATCAGTAAATTTTCAACTGGAAATAATTGTGGCGATAATGTGTATTTTATAACCAAATCAATATATAAATATCGGTATTTTATTATTATTAATATACTTAATGATAATTACTAAAATTTAACATATTTAACACAACCTTTAAAATTCTAATTCAAAAGAACCTAACAAACAGCAAGCGAAAATAAATACTGCTTAATATCGCCACATTACAAATAAAGTGGAATCATCAATCAGAAGATTATCGTATGTTTGAACACTAACACGGTCATGTATCAGCTTTATCTGTTACTAGTGGTATGTTTTTGTGGATTCACAATACTTTATATTAATTAATTAGTATTGGAATAAGGTTTTCTAATGTATTAATTTTATGTATGAATAAATAAAATTATGTTATTTAACTGCGATTAGTGATAGAATCAGTAATATATAAAACCATCGACGCAAATGGTTTTGGCTTAAAACAATCATGGAGGTTTTCATCAGATCACAAGTGCTCAGGCCGAATGTAATCACGTGCGATCAGTTATGTGATAAGCGAGTTTGCATTTGCATTGCAGATAGCTCACAACGCAATACAAACGTATTTGTTTTAACGATGCAATGGAAATGGTTTAACATTTTCATTTGTTTTGTGTACACTATACTGATACATTATCTAAATTATATTACAATGAAAGATATTTATTTGATGGTTAATTCTAAAAATATAATGCTATAGTTAACAATACGATAAGTAATATATTTGAAGTGTAAGAGCATATAAAATTTATATTATGTTTGATTTTCACAACATCCCAGAAAGATTTCGATCACCAAATTGTATTTATCCAAAACTGACCTAAACATATACTTAACCCGTTATGCTTGTGCGGTGTCTGTGAATAATCGATGCTACATCGTAACACTGTGAAACATTGTTAATACATTGTATCTCTTTTACACAGGCGTTTAAAGGGATGTTTATATTTACTGCATATAAAATATAACAGTCCATAGTGTACGCCATAATCTTTAAATTTTTATGAGAACTGCAAAAATGTCAGCTTCTGTTAATAATGAATATACTTAGTCTTGGCATAAATATTGCCACAAACATTGTATTTATTGCTATTACAGTGTTTTAGTTACATATATACCATTCTTGGCTATTGAATTTGGTGTTCTTAAGGAGTTTAATTACCTACTCAATAATGGTGTCATGATATACTTTTATCGATGTTTTGATATCTTTATCACAAAAATGGCTCAGTCACTTCTTCTTATCTAATGCCTCACCAAACTAACGCTTTAGTCACATAATGCCCACGTTGTACTAATTGGGAAGCTTCCTTAAAACTTTCAGCATAAAAATAGTCATTGTGTTGTTTAAAATATTGCTCAATTGTAAAATAATCTATCGTAAACCAATGTTTTCCGCGACCTTCCTTTTGCGTACCCCTTAAGTAGTTGTTTTGATTTTACTTTTCTATACTTTTTAAAATTATCAGTTAAGAATTAGTGCATCTCTTATAGTCTACAAGTCTTAAGTCATCTTTTATAATACCAACATCATTTAAATAAAATTAGGAGCTTCAATTTGTAAAAATAGTAGTAGAGATGGTTTGTCCGTTAAAAAAATGAATTTATTAAAAATAAAGAAAAATTATTAATTATAAATAACAAAAATGATTGTATATTTGTATTGTGTACTTTTCCATATTCAACAGCTTATTCGAACAAATAAAACAAATACATATATATTCTGAATTTGACATTGTATAATCTGACATACCGTCGTAGCGACGTATTCTTTTATTTTGATAAAAATAAATATTATTTATAATAGTTTTAGAGTGACAAAAGATACAATGTATCAGCCTCTGTACTATAAAAAACAAATTGCTACTTTAATAACATTTAATATAAAAAAACTTTGTTATAAGGGATATAACGAAAAATAACATTAATCAAGCCAAAACATTATTTTAACAAAATACTTTAAAATAAAGTTTAGTGATTGGGCTACGGTATGAATATATAGAAGCAGAGAAAAATTGTATGATTTATATGATGAGAGGTAATGGAATGAAGATCCGGTGTTCTTGAATTGAGTTAGGAATTTCTCTAAAATATTTAAGAACGTTTGAGAACAAGCTAAGTCCATTTATATTAAAAATAAATTTTTAAATTAAGAAGATAAATGAAAGGCAATTTGGGATGTTTTATCTAGTTTTACTAGAAAATCTAGGGCTGCCAATGGTCCTATAAAGTAAAAAATTGATAATATTGAAATAAATAAAGATACAAAGGTGGCGGCTGTTTTTGAGACCTTATTTTTACTGAAATCCCAATAACAGTCACGCGTAATTTAAATTCTTCATCATCTTATGCAATCGCCGAATTGAACAAAAACGTTAAAGTCAATAATAAATGTTTTGTTTTTTAACCCGTTTAAATCCGAAGAAAACCGGTGATCTCTCGGGTATGTCACTTAAATAAGTTAGCATTATTATAAATTATATTTTCAACAAATATATCAAAACCGGTATATTCCCAGATTTTATGAAAAACAGTAAAGTTGTTCCTTTGTTTAAAAGTGGCATAAGATTGTATCCCGAAAATTATAGGCCTTTCTCGGTTTTACCGACCTTAAGTAAAATCTTCGAGAAAATGATTCTAAATCAGATCATCAGTTAGAGTTTGTGTATAGCAATATGCATGCATAGTTAACAATATGGTTTCACCAAAGGCAAATCAACGACTGATGCGGGTGCCACGTTTCTTAATCACATTTACGAGAAGTCGCAGAATGCAATTGGAGTGTTTTGCGATTTGTCCATAGCCTTTGATTGCATGGAGCATCGGACGTAGTTATGCAAATTTAATCACTATGTTGTAAGTAGCGCTGCGCTTGATCTGCCTCTCACCTGAATGAAAATTACGTAAATAATTTTAAATCGTCTGGTTCTCACCTAAAGATGGGTATTCCACAAGGATCTAATCTGGGCTACTTTTTATTTTTACTTTATATTAATGACTTGTCCTTTTTTGTTGAGAGTATGTGTAACATTGCACTTATTACTGATGACACCTGCTTATTTTTAAAGTTCAGCGTGATAGGGTAAATTATGACGTAGTAAACGGTACTTTGTCACGAGTCTTTCATTGGTTCGAAATTAATAATTTAGTCTTATATGCTAAGAAAGGTAAATCCATAGAGTTTATATTTCCTAATGGAAAAAGCAAAAATTTTAAATTACTCCTTAACAATAAAGTGTTAGAACTGATTGACTCAATAAATTTCTTAGGTATAACTTTAGATAAAAAGCTCCAGTGGAACCCCCATCTCTCAACACTCGCAGCCAAACTCAGCTCCGTTGTCCTTACAATTAGTAAAGTTTGACAATTAACGGACGTTAATACGGCTCGATTTGTTTACTTTAGTTATTTTCATAGTATTTTATCTTACGGTATTTTTTATGGGGCAGTGCTGCCGAAATCAATTCTATATTTATTGTACTAAAAGGAGCTGTGCGGGCTATTTATAACTTAAAGCTACAGATTCTCTGAGAGATGTTTTTAAAGAAAAAGGTATTCTAACAGTCGCTTCGCAATACACATTTAATAACATATTATATATACTCCAAACTTTTAATAGTTATATAAAAACCAGTTACAGACACGCCATAAATACGAGAAATAAAAACAAACTGGTAACGCCAAAATTTCGTCTTCAACAAGTTAATAAATTCTTCATGGATTTGAGAATAGTATATAATAAAGTTCCACAAGACCTTCGAGACCTTCCTTTTCTTAGTTTTAAGTCTAAACTCAAAAGTTTTATTATTATAACGTTCAAAAGTTTTTAATGGATCCAAATATGTGGAACTCAAGTTGTTGATTCATTTGCAGGATATATATTATAATGTACATGATCTAAGATTGTTATATTTCTTTTAAAAAGAGCAACTGTGGAGTTTCTGGCCGGCTCTTCTCAACAGAGCAGCATTCCGAGCCACTGGTAGCTTATTTACGGAATGACTACACTGATCTTTTATTGTATTGTAATAATTGACGATTCAAAAGTGTGTGTAAATGCCTACTTGAATAAAGATATTTTAAATTTAAATTTGAATTTAATACAGTATGTAGTTCAAAGTAGTATCTTCATCTCCCGATATAAAATTTTTGCTTTCAGGCAAGATTTCTTCGAATTCTATCCCTTACAGTTTTGATCGCCTATTTTCATTTTACGAGATCAGTTTTGTCACAAACAAAGAAGGTAACATACTTCTATCAATAGTCCGGTATACCAACATTTGACAAATACGCTTCGTTTGGAGGATTATAAAAATGGTATTTGTCTCAATACTTACTTTATGTCATGCAATCACAGCGATTCGTTTTATATTTATCTGTTGTTTATTTGTAGGTGTAGCAATAAAGGTTTCAGTTAATATTTTGTTTGGTGAAGTCCTTGTGACGTATTTGTTAAGTTTTAAAGCTTCGCACTTATGTTTAATAAACCATTTTTAGAGATAGAAATAGGATATTCTTGTTGTTGCGCGTACAGGATTAAACAAAAATATTTGATACATCGAGTTAAAATTATACTAAAACTTCAGTAATTTAAGAATCTCTTTCTTTATTCAAAATTTTTTATCATGTTTCTTACTTACCACACGATTAATATATTTTTTTAATTTTATTTTTTTGTTCTAATAAAGGCCGTTTTTTCTGCACACAATATGATTTATCGAATGTTGAACATTATCAAGAACTATGAACAAATACAACTTATAACATAAACGATTATATTATTTATAATGACATAATAACTAATTATTGAAATGACTGTCTTTTTCATATAGGTTTTCAGTTTATAGGTGCTCAGGCGGAATGTAATCACGAGCGATCGCTTATGTGATAAGCGAGTTTGCATTGCAGATAGCTCACGGTATAATAAAAAGGTTAATATAGTGAGAGGAAAACGGAGGATTCGATTTTATTTTTTAATCATTCTTAGAACAGATACTTTTAAATAACCACTGCTGAAATGATGGTTATTTTTTTAAATTGCACTTAAAAATTTGTAGTATTTATATAATCTATCGTGTAGTTTATCAAACTATTATATCAATATTTATACAACAGTGCGTAAAACAATAATAAAATAGGTAGATATGTATAATTAAGATCAGTATACGATAAAAAAAACAAAACTGGAAGAAATATGTTAGCATTTTTCTTCTTTTATTTAATTTTATTAACATAATTAATTTTTAACAATAGATAACTTACTTAATCTTCTCTATTCTATCAGTTTGCTTATGAATTTAAATGCAATAATAACACTTATTTTGCTAAACTTACCGGAGTTAACTGTTCTGTTCAAATAGACCCAGTTCAATTTAGAATTTTAGTCTAAAGTACTTATACGCATTAGCAGATAGTACTTGACTTTCATCAATAATAAATATAGAAGAAAAAATAATGATAACGAGCAGGATTTATACCTGTGTTTAGTTAAACGTAACTAAAGGTTTTTATAGACAATGGTATGTAATAAATTAAATATTTTTCATTATCTACTACCATATGGGTGGTAGTTTTTACCATCAACATGTCTGCAAGTAGGTACTTAAGACATATAATACAGACAGACAGAAAATACACAATCATATTTCATTGCCGAAAAGTAAGCAGAGTGCTTATATATAAAAGTTTATTACACATTACTTATTAAACATTCAATTAAAAGACTATGTTTTATTACTATTTACTTATGTAAACTAACTAAACTTCATAAACATAAAGTCATTTCCAATTATATTTCAAAGTAAATATCAAATGATTAGCACTTAGTCGTAAATATATGACAATATTTGTATGTTGCCACAAATAATATGCAGTTGTTAATCAGAATATTATCACATATTTGAATACTACACTACCACACATTTATCAGTTTTATCCGCTCATATTTGATTTGCTAAATGAATATTTAATGATTTATTACATATCAATTGGTACTAGAAATAATCAGGCTGCTTAATATCCTAATCATAGCTATGTATGATTTTATATATATGGTATATGTTTTGACTTTAATCAGCGAAACGGTTTTCATAAACGCAAAATGCTATGTAGTAGCGAACCATCGTTAACGTAATACGCGCGTTTGGATTACATATTGTTCGAAATACAATGTGAATGAATGTAGAAATTGTTCCTAGTTGTGATATATATTTTAGTAATTAATGTCTTGTTTTATTAATGCTTATAAGTTTAAAGTAAGCTTATCATCGGAGTTAAAGTACTAATTGAACTATGAAATCCTATTACAAGTAACACAATATTCAAAAGCTAGACAGAATTAAAAAATAATATATATTGTCAGGTTTTAATGGTTGTTATTATATAAAGTAGTTAAGTTTATCAGTGTATAATAGTTAATATTTAGTTACAATTAATGAAATAACATGTAATATATTTCGAAGATCGCTTATATTAGTACAAAATATAAAAATCATACTTAGCTAATTAAAAAGTTAACTGGTACTTGAAACATTACAGAAGTTTAACAAACAATTATTTAACATTAAATAAAAGTAATTCAACAACAACATCTTATAAGATAATGATAATGATTGAACACCATGGTTTTATTAAAGGCAGTATAAGTTATTTGAAGAAGGGTATAAATAAAAAATAATAAGGAAAAAGTTTAGTAATATATTTTAGGATATAACTCTACAAGTTTGGAATCAACAAGAAAGAGTTGCTGCAACAAATTAAAAAACTAATATTCATCTGACATGTATAGCATACGGCTTTGCCCATGGAAAAATGTATGTTATAGTACTTTTAGCGTAAGTAAGCGCTAGAATTTTAATGACTGAAGATTTGGAACTTTAAACTGCTAGAAATCGATATCAAAAAATATATAAAATATTTAATAAGTAAAAAACATAATCATGGTTAAAGAATATAAAAGTATACATTTCTTTAATCTATTACCAATTACACGATACATTTAACTACACAATGTAATAACAAAAATAGAAATATTATAAACATAATTATAAAAATATTTAGTTTGTCAAAACTTTAGTCGGGATTATACGAACGGTGACTCAACGCTGTATTCATTCACACATATTACATATTGACAAAAGTGACGTTGGTTTCAGGCTATTTGTCTTAATCATCTCTTTAAACACCTCAACGAACTTACTAACAAAAATATTCTCAGAAATAATAAATGTCTAAATGTATTTGTACCTACCATGTTTGTGTTAACATATACAATCATAATAATTTAATATCATAAAGATGGCTTTTGTAAATAATTCTTAATTTTAATATATGTTTATAATAATAAATATTCTATTATAATGTAATATTATAATATAAAAATTAATATGTAGGTATTAATATAAATATATAACAATTGTACATAACTACTATACAACTATACAACTTAATTAAATAATATAATATTTATAAAAGAGATTTAAGTCAATTATTTATTGTCATAGAATAAAATGCAAATTCGATGTGTTAATACAATTACAAGTATATAAGACAACTACATAATCGAAGTACATAATTCAAGTACTTAAGCCACGTACACAAGTCAAGTAACAGGAATTATACGAATTAGCCGAATATGAATATGTTTGAATATATTGTTAATTAATAATTTAACAGAATATATTAAATTAATAGACAAATAATACAGAGAGTAATTCTTTTTTACAATTTATCAAGCTGTCCTTATCATTTTTTCGTTATTTTTTTTTAATCTTTGCTTGTTTTAATCGTTTTTACCAACTGGTTCCAGTATTTTACTTAATTTTATAGTCAAAAGCTACATTAAGGTTTGTGTTACTGAGCGTAATATTGTTTTATTAACTTGTAATATATATATATATATATATATCTCATAATAAAATATGAAAAAAGCAATTAATAAGATTCTTCTGTTGGCTTTACATTTTTTAATAACTAACATGTCTTTACATATAAGTAAAAATAAGTAAAATAATGGAACTAGTTGACAAAAACAATTAATACAAGCACAGAGTTAAAGAAGGACGAAAAAATTATAAGGACGACTTGATACTAATAAATTGTAAAAGTGAATTACTCTATTGCCTTTATTATTTATTTTACAATTTTTTATTTAATATATTATATTAAGTTATTAATTATTTGATGTTAACAGTAATTAATAACTTAACCCTAAGTTATTACACTTCTGCTAACATTTCACCTTTGAATTCAAATATATTCATATTCGGCTAATTCGTATAATTCCGAACTCGCATACGATTAGATGATTATTGAACTTAGCGGAGTTAACGAACATGTCATTAGATATTATATCTCCTATTTGGTACTAATGTATTTTGAACGGATTTGATAGATTTGATCCTCCTCCATTAATCCAATAATTATATATTACAATTTATAAGTTACACTGAATCAATAGAATATCGATTATTATTAACGAGGGAATCGTATTGGATGCCTTACATATAGATGCTTCAATAATTTAAATTTCCTAACAAATATAATAAATAATATTTATATATTTTCTATCAAATTGAATACAGCAAGAGATTCTTTGAAACACCAACATTTATATTAATTAAAGGTTAAAATAAAA
Organism: Melinaea marsaeus rileyi; assembly: GCA_918358865.1. Classification (NCBI taxonomy): domain Eukaryota; kingdom Metazoa; phylum Arthropoda; class Insecta; order Lepidoptera; family Nymphalidae; genus Melinaea; species Melinaea marsaeus. The sequence goes on along the minus strand of OU911088.1, from coordinate 25,394,933 downwards.
TCATATGTTACCCTTATTACAGAGTAGTTTGTTAATATTGTTATTACTCAGTGTAATGACGCCGTATCATATGAACGCTAAAAGCTTTGCTAATTTTCATAACATATCTTTTAAATAGATAATCTCTCACAGTAATGGCAGCATTTTGCTAATTTAAACATTTGTTTGTTCCTTCAAATCTAAATAAATATTATGTGTTTTTACAAGGGTTTGAAGTTTTGTAAGGGAAATGTCTTATTGCGGTTTTTTAACTACAAGTTATTATTATTTAATATAACATGAAACATTACATATATATATTTATTTATTTTTAAGTAAATCATAGCCTTACTTTTAGTTGGAGAGTGTTTTTACAGATGGGTTTATTTTGATAAGTACGGTATCAAAATAGGCCCTCCTGCCACTCCCATTTGACGTACATAAGTTATCGCTGGTATTGGTTCAAAGTAGAAAATATATAAAAAATTGTTAAGATGATGTTATCTCTCATTTATAATACAAAATGAAACTACACAGCCTACTTCACCTCAATCCGCATCGTTCGAGGTAGCCCGAATGAAAGCTGTAGCTGTAAAAAATTATCCTTACAAACAATAGTATTTATCTGAATAAAATAAAGTGAATAAATTTTTGGGGTTTAATATTAAGCTTGTATTTTCGAAACAATTTTGATGAACAATAAATCAAATCAATCCTATTCTGTTCTCATTATTTTTTTCTTCGATTCAGTTTTAACGAAAAAATAGAAACGCCGAAAATGTAATAAAAATGTTAGATATTTTTATTGAAACCGTATTCATAATTTTTAAATTGTAATAAATTATTTTAATGAAACTATTAATTCTGTCAAGGTAATTCAATATAATTTTAATCTAAATAAACTGTTTAAGTTATCATCTTCTTTTTAATGATTGGATATGAATTATATAGGATTATTAATTCAATTATGTTAAGGTAATTCAATATAATATCCGTCAGTAGATAATTAATCTTCCCTGTGCTAACACCTCACCCTTCAATCCAAATACACATATGCATATTCGACTAATTCGCATAACTTCACATAATGCAGTACTCACATACGATTAGACGATCACTGAACAAACTTACGGAGTTAACTAACACTCGTCAAATATATGCACAGATCTGTTATTTCAATGATAATATAGATCTTTAATTAAAATATAATAAATACTTGTAATAGATGAAACATTATAACCAAAACAATATATAAATATCGGTATTTTATTATTATTAATATCCTTAATGATAATTACTAAGATTTAACATATTTAAAACAACCTTTAAAATTCTAATTCAAAAGAACGTAACAAACAGCAAGCGAAAATAAATACTGCTTAATACCGCCATATTACAAATAAAATGGAATCATCAATCAGAAGATTATCGTATATTTGAACACTAACACGGTCATGTATCAGCTTTATCTGTTATTAGTGGTATGTTTTTGTGGATTCACAATACTTTATAATAATTAATTAGTATTGCAATAAGGTTTTCTAATGTATTAATTTTATGTATGAATAAATGAAATTATGTTATTTAACTGCGATTAGTGATAGAATCAGTAATATATAAAACCATCGACGCAAATGTTTTTGGCGTAAAACAATCATGGAGGTTTTCATCAGATCACAAGTGCTCAGGCCGAACGTAATCACGGGCGATCAGTTATGTGATAAGCGAGTTTGCATTTGCATTGCAGATAGCTCACAACGCAATACAAACGTATTTGTTTTAACGATGCAATGGAAATGGTTTAACATTTTCATTTGTTTTGTGTACACTATACTGACACATTATCTAAATTATATTACAATGAAAGATATTTAATTGATGGTAAACTCAAAAAATATAGTTCTATAGTTAACAATACGATAAGTAATATATTTGAAGTGTAAGAGCACATAAAATGTATATTATGTTTGATTTTGATAACATCCCAGAATGATTTTGAACACCAACTTGTATTTATCCAAAACTGACTTAAACATATACTTACCCCGTTATACTTGTGCGGTGTCTGTGAATAAGCGATGCTACGTTGTAACACTGTGAAACATTGTTAATACATTGTATCTCTTTTGCACAGGCGTTTAAAGGGATGTTTATATTTACTGCATATAAAATATAACAGTTCATAGTGTATGCCATACTCTTTAAATTTTTATGAGAACTGCAAAAATGTCAGCTTCTGTTAATAATGAATATACTTAGTCTTGGCATAAATATTGCCACAAACATTGTATTTATTGCTATTATAGTGTTTTAGTTATATATATACCATTCTTGGCTATTGAATTTGGTGTTCTTAAGGAGTTTAACTACCTACTCAATAATGGTGTCATGATACACTTCTATCGATGTTTTGATATCTTTATGACAAAAATGGCTCAGTCACTTTTTCTTAGCTGTTTATTTTACTTTTCTATACTTTTCAAAATTATCAGTTAAGAATTAGTGCATCTCTTATAGGCTACAAGTCTTAAGTCATCTTTTATAATACCAACATAATTTAAATAAAATTATGAGCTTCAATTTGATTAAAAATAGTACTATTGTACTATCTCATGGAGATGGTTTGTCCGTTAAGAAAAATGAAATTATTAAAAATGAAGAAAAATTATTAATTATAAATAGCAAAAATAATTCTAAATTTGTATTGTGTACATTTCCCCATTCAACAGCTTATTCTGACAAATAAAACAAATACATATACCGTCATAGCAACGCATTCTTTTATATTGATAAAAAAAAAATATTTATTATAGTTTTAGAGTGACAAAAGATGCAATGTATCTGCCTTTGTACTATAAAAAACAAATTGCTACTTTAGTAGCATTTAATATAAAAAAAACTTCGTTATAAGAGATATAACAAAAAATAACATTAATCAAGCCAAAAACATAAACAAAATGCTTTAAAATAAATTTTAGTGATTGCTCTATGGTAGGAATATATAGAAGCAGAGAAAAATTATATGATTTATATGGTGAGAGGTAATGGAATCAAGATCCGGTGTTCTTGAATTGAGTTAGGAATTTCTCTAAAATATTTAAGAACGTTTGAGTACAAGCTAAGTCCATTTATATTAAAAATAAAATTTTAAATTCAGAAGATAAAATAAAGGCAATTTGGGATGTTTTATCTAGTTTTACTGGAAAATCTAGGGTCCTATAAAGTTAAAAATTGATAATATTGAAATAAATAAAGATACAAAGATATCTTATTTTTACTGAATTCCCAATAACAGTCACGCGTAATATAAATTCTTCATCATCTGGTGTAATCGCCGAATTGAACAAAAACGCTAAAGTCAATAATAAATGTTGTTGCTTTTAAACCTGTTTCATCAGATGAAATAGTTAAAACCTTTAGAACCTTAAATCCGATGAAAACCGGTGATCTCTGGGGTATGTCACTTAAATAACTTAGCATTATTATAAATGATATTTTCAACAAATATATCGAAACCGGTATATTCCCAGATTTTATGAAAAACAGTAAAGTAGTTCCTTTGTTTAAAAGTGGTATTAGATTATATCCCGAAAATTATAGGCCTTTCTCGGTTTTACCGACCTTAAGTAAAATCTTCGAGAAAATTATTCTAAATCAGATCATAAGTCAGAGTTTGTATATAGCAGTATGCATGCATAGTTAACAATATGGTTTCATCAAAGGCAAATCAACGATTGATGCGGATGCCACGTTTCTTAATCACATTTACGAGAAGTCGCAGAATGCAATTGGGGTGTTTTGCTATTTGTCCAAAGCCTTTGATTGCGTGGAGCATCGAACGTAGCTACGCAAACTTAATCACTATGTTGTAAGTAGCGCTGCGCTTGATCTGCCTCTTACCTGAATCAAAATTACGTAAATAATTTTAAATCGTCTGGTTCTCACCTAAAGATGGGTGTTCCACAAGGATCTTGGCTTCTTTTTGTTTTCACTTTATATTAATGACTTGTCCTTTTTTGTTGAGGGTCTGTGTGACATTGCACTTATTGCTAATGACACCTGCTTATTTTAAAGTTCAGCGTGATAGGGTAAATTATGACGTAGTAAACAGTACTTTGTCACGAGTCTGTCATTGGTTCGAAATTATTAATTTAGTCTTAAATGCTAAGAAAACTAAATCCATAGAGTTTATATTTCCTAATGTAAAAAGCAAAAATTTTAAATTGCTCCTTAACAATGAAGTGTTGGAACTGATTCACTCAACAAATTTCTTAGGTATAACTTTAGATAAAAAGCTCCAGTGGAACCCCCATCTCTCAACACTCGCAGCCAAACTCAGCTCCGCCCTCCTTACAATTAGTAAAGTTTGACAATTAACGGACGTTAAGATGGCTTGACTTGTTTACTTTAGTTATTTTCATAGTACGAATATTTTATCTTACGGTATTTTTTTATGGGGCAGTGCTGCCGAAATCAATTCTATATTTATTGTACTAAAAAGAGCTGTGCGGGCTATTTATAACTTAAAAGCTAGAGATTCTCTGCGAGATGTTTATAAAGAAAAAGGTATTCTAACAGTCGCTTCGCAATACACATTTAATAACATATTATATATACTCCAAACTTTTAATAGTTATATAAATACAGTTATAGACACGCCATAAATATGAGAAATAAAAACAAACTGGTAACCCCAAAATTTTGTCTTCAACATGTTAATAAATCCTTCATGGGTTTGAGTATACGCATATATAATAAAGTTCCACAAGACCTTCGAGACCTTCCTTTTCTTAGTTTTAAATCTAAAATCAAAAGTTTTATTATTATAACGTTCAAAAGTTTTTAATGGATCGAAATATGTCTAACTTAAGTTGTTGATTCATTTGCAGGATTTATATTATAATGTACATGATCTAAGATTGTTGTATTTCTTTTATAAAGAGCAACTGTGGAGTCTCTGGCCGACTCTTCTCAACAGAGCAGCATTCCGAGCCGCTGGTATCTTATTTACGGGATGACTACACTGATATTTTATTGTATTGTAATAATTGACGATTCAAAAGTGTTTGTGTCTAAATGCCTACTTGATTAAAGATATTTTAAATTTGAATTTGAATTTAATACAGTATGTAGTTTAAGGTACTATCTTCATCTTCCGAGATAAAATTTTTGCTTTCAGGCAAGAATTCTTCGAATTCTATCCCTTACAGTTTTTTATCGACTATTGTCGTTTCATTACATCTATCAATAGTCCGGTATACCAACATTTGACTAATACGCTTCGTTTGGAGGATTATAAAAATGGTATTTGGCTCAATACTTACTTTATGTAATGCAATCACAGCGATTCGTTTCTATTTATCTATTGTTTATTTGTATGTGTAGCAATAAAGGTTTCAGTTAATATTTTGTTCGGTGAAGTCCTTGTGACGTATTTCTTAAGTTTTAAAGCTTCGCACTTATGTTTAATAAACTTATTTTAGAGATAGAAATAGGATATTCTCGTCGTTGCGCGTACAGGATTAAACAAAAATATTTGATGTATCGGGTTAAAATTATACTAAAACTTCATTAATTTAAAAATCTCTTTCTTTATTCAAAGTTTCGTATCATGTTTCTTATTTAACACACGTTTAATATATTTTTTTAATTTTATTTTTTTGTTCTAATAACGGCCGTTCTTTCTGCACACAATATGATTTATCAAATTTTGAACATTACCAAGAACTATGAACAAATACAACTTATAACATAGACGATATATAATTATATTATTTATAATGACATAATAACAGATTATTCACGTGACTGTTTTTTTCATATAGGTTTTCAGTTCATAGGTGCTCAGGCGGAATGTAATCACGAGCGTTCGCTTATGTGATACGAGGGTCAAACTGAAAGTTCTTAGAAAATCAAAAACTAAGCATTCTAGCAAGTTATTAGTTTTATTGTAACTTTTCAAAATAGCGTCCATTTACATCAATACATCGCTGCATTCTATGGAACCATTGAGAAAAGCACCTTGCCCACTCGGCCTTAGGGGTCTCTTCGACGGCGTTTTGAAACGCAGCCACTGCTTCTTCGGCGTCTATAAAACGTTTTCCTCGAAGTTTTTCTTTTATTTTCGGAAATAAATAAAAATCGCAGGGTGCGAGGTCGGGGCTATACGGCGGGTGACCCAGTAATTCCACGTCTGAGGTCACCAAATAGTCGATCGTTTGCCTTTCGGTGTGCGACGAGGCATTGTCGTGATGAAGGAGGATCCTGCTGCGAGGTCGTTTCTCTCGAACTTTTTCCAAGACAAGTGGCAAACAATTGTTAGTATACCACTCTGCATTAACCGTTTTCTGATCCTCTAAGACTACTGTCGCGTAATGACCTGTCTTTCCGAAGAACGAGGCCACCATCTTTTTTCCAACACTTCGACCTCTCTTCACTTTAGTTGGCAACTCTTCGGAAGGAAACATCCACTGAGCAGACTGTCTTTTGGTTTCCGGATCATAACAGTAAATCCAGCTTTCGTCACCCGTTAGTATGTCGAACACAGCATTTGAGTCACCTCCGTTAAATTTTTGGATCATTTCTCGGCACCAATCAACACGGCGGAGTTTTTGAGCCTCGGTCAAATTATGCGGTATCCAGCGGGCACAAAGCTTCCTGACCGCTAAATGTTCATGGAGGATTTTGTGCACTTCACTCATACCTATGCCTAGACTTGTCCGAATCTGCTGATAGGTCACACTTTTGTCAGTCTCTATCATACGCCGCACAACACTGATGTTATCTTCAGTCGTCGCTGTAGAAGGCCGTCCCTCACGCAAATCATCGGTGAGATTAGTTCGACCACGTTTGAATTCATTAAACCAGTTGTAAACTGTGGCACGAGATGGGGCTTCATCGTGAAAAGCCAATCGAAGTCTATCATAACTTTCTTGTTGACTTAAATGACATCGAAAGCCATAAAAAATCATTGCACGAAAATTTTCTCGGCTTAAATTCATTCTGACGTGCACAGACAATTTTCAATTTGCCGCCAAATCGTAAAACAAATGACAAATGAATGAAATGTACACTCAATAATATTGGTAAAGAGTTCTATTTTCAAAATTTAAACTATTTTTTTTTATATAATGCTTTTAAGTGGCCAGTTCTAAAAACTTTCAGTTTGGCCCTCGTAAGCGAGTTTGCATTGCAGATAGCTCACGGTATAATACAAAGATGAATATAGTGAGAGAAAAACTGAGGATTCGATTTTATTTTTAAATCCTTCTTAGAACAGATACTTTTAAATAACCACTGCTGACATGTTGGTTATTTTGTTTATATTGCACTTAAAAATTTGTAGTAATTATATAATCTATCGTATAATTTATCAAACTATTATATCAATATTTATACAACAGTGCGTGAAACAATAATAAAATAGGTATATATGTATAATTAAGTATACGATAAAAAAAATTAAAACTGAAAGAAATATGTTAACATTTTTCTTCTTTTATTTAATTTTATTAACATAATTAATTTCTAACGATAGCCTTAACCTTCACTATTCAATGAGTTTGCTTATGAATTTAAATGCAATACTAACACTTATTTTGCTAAACTCACCGGAGTTAACTATCTATAATCAAATAGTCAGATCTAATCAGTAGAATTTTAGTCTAATACTCATTAGTAGGTAGTACTCGACTTTCAATCAATAATAAATATAGAAGAAAAAATAATGATAACGAGCAGGACTTATACCTGTGTTTAGTTAAACGTAACTAAAGGTTTTTATAGACAATGGTATGTAATAAATTAAATATTTTTCATTATCTACCACCATATGGATGGTAGTTTTTACCATCAACATGTCTGCAAGTAGGTACTTAAGACATATAATACAGACAGACAGAAAATACACAATCATATTTCATTGCCAAAAAGTAAGAAGAGTGCTTATATTTAAAAGTTTATTACACTTTACATATTAAGCATTCAATTAAAAGACTATGTTTTGTTACTATTTATTTAATGTAACTAAACTTTATAACTATAAAGTCATTTTCAATTATATTGGAAAGTAAATATCAAATGATTAGCACTTAGTCATAAATATATGACGATATTTGTATGTTGCCACAAATAATATGCAGTTGTTAATCAGAATATTATCGCATATGTGAATACTAACACCATTTATCAATTTTATCCGCTCATGTTTGATTTTCTAAATGAATATTTAATGATTTATTACATATCAATTGGTACTAGAAATAATCAGGCTGCTTAATGTCCTAATCATAGCTATGTATGATTTTATATATATGGTATATGTTTTGGCTTTAATCAGCGAAAAGGTTTTCATAAACGAAAAATGCTATGTAGTAGCGAACCATCGTTTACGTAATACGCGCGTTTGGATTACTAATTGTTCGAAATACAATGTGAATGAATGTAGACATTGTTCCTAGTTGTGATATATATTTTAGTAATTAATGTCTTGTTTTATTAATGTTTATAAGTTTAAAGTAAGCTTAACATCGGAGTTAAGGTACTAATTGAACTATGAAATCCTATTTTAAGTAACATAATATTCGAAAGCTAGACTTAGAATTAAAAAATAATATATATTGTCAGGTTTTAATGGTGGTTATTATATAAAGTAGTTAAGTTTATCAGTGTATAATAGTTAATATTTAGTTATAATTAATGAAATAACTTCTAAAATATTTCGAAGATCGCTTATATTAGTACAAAATATAAAAATCATACTTAGCTAATTATAAAGTTAACTGGTATTTGAAACATTACAGAAGTTTAACAAACAATTATTTAACATTAAATAAAAGTTATTCAACAACAACATCTTATAATGCGAATGATTGAACACCATGTTTTTATTAAAGGCAGTATAAGTTATTTGAAGAAGGGTATAAATAAAAAATAATAAGGAAAAAGTTTAGTAATATATTTTAGGATATGACTCTACAAGTTTGGAATCAACAAGAAAGAGTTGCTGCAACAAATTAAAAAACTAATATTCATCTGACATGTATAGCATACGGCTTTGCCCATGGAAAAATGTATGTCATAATACTTTTAGCGTAAGTAAGCGCTAACATGTCCCTCACATATTAAACACAGATTTACAAACTGATATACATAAAATTCAAACTTACATGAGGTCTTTAAAAAGTTATGTGATAATGGTATAAAAACCTTTGAATGACTGAAGAAAATACCTTTTAATGACTGAAGATTTGGAACTTTAAACTGCTAGAAATCGATATCAAAAAATATATAAAATATTTAATAAGTAAAAAACATAATCACGGTTAAAGAATATAAAAGTATACAATTCTTTAATCTATTATCAATTACACGATAGATTTAACTACACAATGTAATAACAAAAATAGAAATATTATAAACATAATTATAAAAATATTTAGCTTGTCAAAACTTTAGTCGGGATTATTTGAGCGGTGACTCGAAGCCGTATTCAAACATATTTCATATTGACAGAACTGACGTTAGTTTCATTCTATTTGTCTTAATCATCTCTTTAAACACTTCAACGAATTTAATTACTAACAAAATAGATATTCTGAGAATTAATAAATACCTAAATGTATTTGTACCTACCATATTTGTGTTAACATATTTAAGTATATAATTATAATAATTTAAAACCATAAAGATGGGTTTTGTAAATAATTCTTAAATTCAATATATGTTTATAATAATATATATTCTAAGTTATTGTAACTTATAAAATTTAACAAATACAATACATTTTGAGTTATAAAAACAATAATATTATTGCATTATCTACATAATAAAATGTTATACTATAGAAAATCAATATGTAGGTATTAATATAAATGTATAAGAATTGTATAAAATTACTATACAATTATACAACTTAATTAAATAATATAATATTTATAAAAGAGATTTAAGTCAATTGTTTATTGTTTTAGAATAAAATGCAAATTAGATGTGTTAATACAAGTATATAAGACAACAACATAATCGAAGTACATAATTCAAGTACTTAAGTCACGTACACAAGTCAAGTAACAGGAATTATACAAATTAGCCGAATATGAATATGTTTGAATATATTCTTAATTTATAATTTAACAGAATATATTAAATTAATAGACAGATAATACAGAGTGTAATTATTTTTTACAATTTATTAAGCTGTCCTTATCATTTTTTCGTATTTTTTTTAACTCTTTCCTTGTATTAATCGTTTTTGCCAACCAGTTCTAGTATTTTGCTTATTTTTATTTACAAAATCTAGATTAATATTTGTGTTACCGAGCATAACATTATTTTGTTTACCGTTAATATATATCTCATAATAAAATAGGTGAAAAAGCAATTTTAAGAGATTCTTTTCAGATTGCTTAACATTATTATTTTTAATAACTAACATGTCATAATAGGAATCAAAGCTGTGTTCATACAACTACATATGTTGTATATACACCAAGTAGTTGTGTGTACGCATACATTTAATTCATAGTCATACCTTAGAAGTGAATCAGCTCGTGCAAAGTTTACCATATCAATTATATGGTACATATCATAATTATAAATGCAAAATTACCAACAGTATATAATGTCTTTGCAAATCCGTGCTTGAAATCATCAAATGCAATAAATATACTTTTTAATAGATTTATTTTCTACAGTTTGCGGTTCTATGTTTGTAGTTACCGACTCATAGTAAATTATAATGACAATTATAAATACATTTATTGCCTTGTAGTCATTATTACATAATGTGATCCGTTGTATGCATTTAAAAAACTTGGTGTATTGGCTTATGTACTATCCTCATGCATAGGGCTACAAGATTTATTTACTCGACCTATACAAATGTCTTATTGATTAGGCTTATGTACTTGGTTTATGTACTTCCCTTATATACCTTCCTTATATACTTGCTTTATGTACTAGCCTTATATACTTTCCTTATATACTATGAACACAGCTTTGATTCCTATTATCAAGAATATATGTAATGACATGTTAGTTATTAAAAAGAAAAGCAAACAGAAGAATTTTAAAATTCCTTTTTTTTAATATTTTATTATGAGATATATATATATATAACAGGTTAATGAAACAATATTATGCTCGTTAACACAAACCTTAATGTAGTGTTTGAAAATAATAAAAATTATTAAAATAATGAAACTAGTCGGCAAAAACGATTAACACAAGCAGTTAAAAAAAGACGAAAAAATGATAAGGACAGCTTGATAAATTGTAAAAAATAATCACACTCTGTATTTATTATCTGTCTATTAACACTTATTTATTGAATAATATATTCTATAAAATTATTAATTATTTGATGTTAACAGTATTAATAACTTAATATATAGAAGTAGAGAAAAATTATATGATTTATGTGGTGAGAGGTAATGAAATCAAGATCCGGTGTTTTTGAATTGAGTTAAGAATTTTTCTACAATATTTAGGAATGTTTGACTACAAAATAAGTCCATTTATATGAAAAATAAAATTTTAAATTCAGAAGATAAAATAAAGGCAATTTGGGATGTTTTATCTAGTTTTACTGGAAAATCTAGGGTTGCCAATAGTCCTATACAGTTAAAAATTGATAATATTGAAATAAATAAAGATACAAAGGTGGCGGCTGCGGATTACTGAAATCCCAATAACAGTCACGCGTAATTTAAATTCTTCATCATCTGATGCAATCACCGAATTGAAAAAAAAACTTTAAAGTCAATAATAAATGTTTTGCTTTTAAACCGTTTCATCAGATGAAATAGTTAAAACCTTTAGAACCTTAAATCCGAAGAAAACTGGTGATCTCTGGGGTATGCCACTTAAATAACTTAGCACTATTATAAATGATATTTTCAACAAATATATAGAAACCGGTATATTCCCAGATTTTATGAAAAACAGTAAAGTTGTTCCTTTGTTTAAAAGTGGCATAAGATTGTATCCCGAAAATTATAGGCCTTTCTCGGTTTTACCGACCTTAAGTAAAATCTTCGAGAAAATGATTCTAAATCAGATCATCAGTTAGAGTTTGTGTATAGCAATATGCATGCATAGTTAACAATATGGTTTCACCAAAGGCAAATCAACGACTGATGCGGGTGCCACGTTTCTTAATCACATTTACGAGAAGTCGCAGAATGCAATTGGAGTGTTTTGCGATTTGTCCATAGCCTTTGATTGCATGGAGCATCGGACGTAGTTATGCAAATTTAATCACTATGTTGTAAGTAGCGCTGCGCTTGATCTGCCTCTCACCTGAATCAAAATTACGTAAATAATTTTAAATCGTCTGGTTCTCACCTAAAGATGGGTATTGCACAAGGATCTAATCTGGGCTCCTTTTTATTTTTACTTTATATTAATGACTTGTCCTTTTTTGTTGAGAGTATGTGTAACATTGCACTTATTGCTGACGAAACCTGCTTATTTTTAAAGTTCAGCGTGATAGGGTAAATTATGACGTAGTAAACGGTACTTTGTCACGAGTCTTTCATTGGTTCGAAATTATTAATTTAGTCTTAAATGCTAAGAAAACTAAATCCATAGAGTTTATATTTCCTAATGTAAAAAGCAAAAATTTTGAATTGCTCCTTAACAATGAAGTGTTAGAACTGATTGACTCAACAAATTTCAAAAAAAAATGAAAAATAAAAACAAACTAGTAACGCCAAAATTTCGTCTTCAACAAGTTAATAAATCCTTCATGGGTTTGAGTATACGCAATTATAATAAAATTCCACAAGACCTTCGAGACCTTCCTTTTCTTAATTTTAAGTCTAAAATCAAAATTAAATTGATTAAGATTAAGATATTTTAAATTTGAATTTAATACAGTATGTAGTTCAAGGTACTATCTTCATCTCCCGAGATAAAATTTTTGCTTTCAGGCAAGATTTCTTCGAATTCTGTCCCTTACAGTTTTGATCGCCTATTGTCATTTTACGAGATCTTTTTTGTCACAAACAAAGAAGGTTTCATTACATCTATCAATATTCCGGTATACCAACATTTGACTTCGTTTGGAGGATTATAAAAATGGTATTTGTCTCAATACTTACTTTATGTAATGCAGTTTGTATTTATCTATTGTTTATTTGTAGGTGTAGCAATAAAGGTTTCAGTTAATATTATGTTCGGTATAGTCCTTGTGACGTATTTCTTAAGTTTTAAAGCTTCGCACTTATGTTTAATAAACTTATTTTAGAGATAGAAATAGGATATTCTCGTCGTTGCGCGTACAGGATTAAACAAAAATATTTGATACATCGGGTTAAAATTATACTAAAACTTCATTAATTTAAAAATCTCTTTCTTTATTCAAAGTTTCGTATCATGTTTCTTACTTAACACACGGTTAATATATTTTTTTAATTTTATTTTTTTGTTCTAATAACGGCCGTTCTTTCTGCACACAATATGATTTATCAAATTTTGAACATTACCAAGAACTATGAACAAATACAACTTATAACAGAGACGATATATAATTATATTATTTATAATGACATAATAACAGATTATTCACGTGACTGTTTTTTTCATATAGGTTTTCAGTTCATAGGTGCTCAGGCGGAATGTAATCACGAGCGATCGCTTATGTGATAAGCGAGTTTGCATTGCAGATAGCTCACGGTATAATAAAAAGGTTAATATAGTGAGAGAAAAACTGAGGATTCGATTTTATTTTTAAATCCTTCATAGAACAGATATTTTCAAATAACCACTATTTAAATGTTGGTTATTTTTTTTTATATTTCACTTAAAAATCCTTAGAAATTATATAATCTATCGTGTAATTAATCAAACTATTATATCAATATTTATACAACAGTGCGTAAAACAATAATAAAATAGGTAGATATGTATAAGTACAAGATAAGTATAAGATACGATAAAAAAACTTTAAAACTGAAAGAAATATGTTAATATTTTTCTTCTTATATAAAATTTTATTAACATAATAAATTAACCTTCACTGTTCTATCAGCTCGCTTATGAATTTAAATGTATATTGACTAACACATATTTTGGCAAACTAACCGGAGTTAACTATCTGAGATCAAATAGTGCCAGTTCGATTTGTAATTTTAGTCTAAAGTACTAATACTCATTAGTAGGTAGTACTCGACTTTCAAGCAATAATAAATATAGAAGAAAAAATAATGATAACGAGCAGAACTTATACCTGTGTTTAGTTAAACGTAACTAAAGTTTTTTATAGACAATGATATGTAAAAAATAAAATATTTTTCATTATCTACTACCATATGGGTGGTAGTTTTTACCATCAACATGTCTGCAAGTAGGTTCTTAAGGCATATAATACAGACAGACGGAAAATACACAATCATATTTCATAGCCGAAAAGTAAGAAGAGTGCTTATATTTAAAAGTTTATTACACATTACTTATTAAGCATTCAATTAAAAGACTGTGTTTTATTACTATTTACTTATGTAAACTAACTAAACTTCATAAACATAAAGTCATTTCCAATTATATTTGAAAGTAAATATCAAATGATTAGCACTTAGTCATAAATATATGACGATATTTGTTTGTTGCCACAAATAATATGCAGTTGTTAATCAGAATATTATCGCATATGTGAATACTAACACTTTATCAGTTTTATCCGCTCATATTTGATTTGATAAATGAATATTTAATGATTTATTACATATCAATTGGTACTGGAAATAATCAGGCTGCTTAATGTCCTAATCATAGCTATGTATGATTTTATAGATATATGGTATATGTTTTGGCTTTAATCAGCGAAAAGGTTTTCATAAACGCAAAATGCTATGTAGTAGCGAACCATCGTTTATGTAATACGCGCGTTTGTATTACAAATTGTTCGAAATACAATGTGAATAAAGTGAATGTAGAAATTGTTTCTAGTTATGATATAAATTTAGCTAATTATAAAGTTAACTGGTATTTGAAACATTACAGAAGTTTAACAAACAATTATTTAACATTAAATAAAAGTAATTCAACAACAACATCTTATAAGATAATGATAATGATTGAAAACCATGTTTTTATTAAAGGCAGTAAAAGTTATTTGAAAAAGGATATAAATAAAAAATGATAAGGAAAAAGTTTAATAATATATTTTAGGATATGACTCTACAAGTTTGGAATCAACAAGAAAGAGTTGCTGCAACAAATTAAAAAACTAATATTCATCTGACACGTATAGCATACGGCTTTGCCCATGGAAAAATGTATGTTATAGTACTTTTAGCGTAAGTAAGCGCTAACATGTCCCTCACATATTAAACACAGATTTACAAACTGATATACATAAAATACAAACTTACATGAGGTCTTTGAAAAAGTTATATGATAATGGTTTAAATACCTTTTAATGACTGAAGAAAATACCTTTTAATGACTGAAGATTTGGAACTTTAAAAGGAAACAAATCGATATCAAAAAAATATATGAAATATTTAATAAGTAAAAAACATACTCATGGTTAAAGAATATAAAAGTATACAATTGTTTATTCTATTACCAATTACACGATACATTTAACTACACGATGTAATAACAAAAATAGAAATATTATAAACATAATTATAAAAATATCTAGCTTGTCAAAACTTTAGTCGGGATTATACGAACGGTGACTCGAAGCTGTCTTCACACATATTTCATATTGACAAAAGTGACGTTGGTTTCAGGCTATTTGTCTTAATCATCTCTTTAAAAACCTCAACGAATTTACTAACAAAAATAGTTATTCTGAGAAATACTAAATTCCTAAATATATTTCTACGTACCATAATATATAAATATTTGTATTTAATACAGATATTTGTATTTAACATATACAATCATAATAATTTAATATCATAAATATTGCTTTTGTAAATAATTCTTAATTTTAATATAAGTTTATAATAATAAATATTCTAGTATAATATAATATTATAATATAAAAATTAATATGAAGGTATTCATATAAATATATAAGAATTGTTTATAATTACTGTAATTACTATTATAACAATTATAATTACAATTATTGTCTTGTAATTATTATTACATATATACATTTCAAAAAGTTGGTGTATTGGCTTATGTACTATTTTTATGCATTGGGCTACATGGCTTATTGACTGGGCCTATGTACTAACCTTATGTACTTTCTTTGTAAACTTTCCGTATATACTTCCCTTATGTACTAGCCTTATGTACTGCTTTCCTTATATATATATATATATATATTTATATATATGTATATATGTATTATTACGCCTGTCTATGAACATTTTTTATTTGAGATATTCTATAAAATTATTAATTATTTGATGTTAACATTAATTAATAACTTAACCCTAAGTTATTATACTTCTGCTAACATATCACCTTTGAATTCAAATATATTCATATTCGGCTAATTCGTATAATTCCGAACTCGCATACGATTAGATAATTATTGAACAAACTTAGCGAAGTTAACGAACATGTCATTAGATATAATATCTCCTATTTGGTACTAATGTATTTTGAACGGATTTGATAGATTTGATCCTCCTCCATTAATCCAATAATTATACGTTACAATTTATATGTTACACTGAATCAATAGAATATCGATTATCATTTACGAGGGAATCTTTTTGAATGCCTTACTCACATAGATGCTTCAATAATTTGAATTTCCTAACAATTATTGTATGTAATATTATTAATAGTATTCAAATATACTATCTATCAAGTTGAATACAGCAAGAGATTCTTTCAAACACCAACATTTATATTAATTAAACGTAGTTTAAAAATAAAATCATACGTTACCTTTATTACAGAGTAGATTGTTAATATTGTTATTACTCAGTATAATGACGCCGTATCTTATGAACGCTAAAAGCTTTGCTAATTTTCGTAACATATTTTTTAAATAGATAATCTCTCACAGTAATGGAAGCATTTTGCTAATTTAAATATTTGTTTGTTCCCTCAAATCTAAATAAATATTATGTGTTTTTACAAGGGTTTGAAGTTTTGTAAAGGAAATGTCTTAGTGTGTTTTTTTAGCTGAAAGTTGTTATTATTTAATATAACATGAAACATTACATATATATTTATTTTTATTAGATATATATTTTAAAGTAAATCATAGCCTTATTTTTAGTTGGAGAGTGTCTTTACAGATGGGTTTATTTTGATACATATGATATCAAAATAGGCCCTCCTGCCACTCCCATTTGACTTACACAAATGATCGCTGGTATTCATTCAAAGTTTAAAATATATAAATAAAAATTTTGTTAAAATGCTGTTATCTCTCATTCGTAAAACAAATCGAAGCTATACAGCCTACTTCATCTCAATGTGCATCGTTCGAGGTAGCACGAATGAAAGCTGTAGATGTAGCTGTAAAAAAATATCCTTACAAGCAATAGTATTTATCTGAATAAAATAAAGTGAATAAATTCTTTGGGTTTAATATTAAGCTTGTATTTTCGAAACAATTTTGACGAACAATAAATCAAATCAATCCTATTCTGTTCTCATTATTTTTTTCTTCGATTCAGTTTTAACGAAAAAATAGAATACCGAAAATGTAATAAAAATGTTAGATATTTTTTATTAAAACCGTATTCATAATTTTTAAATAGTAACCGATTATTTTATTGAAACTATTAATTCAATATAATTTTAATCTAAATAAACTGTTTAAGTCATTTTATTCTTTCTAATGATTTGATATGAATTATATAGGATTATTAATTCAATTATGTTAAGGTAATTCAATATAATATCCGTCAGTAGATAATTAATCTTCCCTGTGCTAACACCTCACCCTTCAATCCAAATACACATATGCATATTCGACTAATTCGCATAACTTCACATAATGCAGTACTCACATACGATTAGACGATCACTGAACAAACTTACCGGAGTTAACTAACACTCAACAAATATATGCACAGATCTGTTATTTCAATGATAATACAGATCTTTAATTAAAATATAATAAATACTTGTAATAGATGAAACATTATATCAATCACAGAAATTGCAAATCAATATTTCAGGCGAGACGAAAGAGGTATGCAGGGACCGTAGCGTTTGGCGCTCCTTCGTCTCTGGCTACCCCGCAAGGGATATGGCGTAAAGCGAAATAAAAAATAATTTAATAAATATATATTTCAGAGTAGAGTTAGAGGACTCTGACTTCCCGGCATCAGCCAGTCCGAGTTACAGGTACGCGACCCTGACTTGCTCGAGCTATTTGCTTACAATCCCTTGTCTATCCGTGTAAGCAATATCCCCCCTTTCCTTTCTTTTCCCTTGAATATACCTACCCCCATCCCATTCTCCTCCAACCGACCGATGGCGGTATATCCATCACAATCAGTGCAGCTCGAAGTAATATAGACTGGTGTCGGGCAGCAGCGCCACCGGTGTGAGGAGCTGCGCACTGCGCTCGCCAACCCGTCTGCCAAGCGTGGCGAGTATGGCAAATTCTCCCCTTTAAATATGACAGACGCAAACAGGACCAGGCCCCCAGTACCCGGCAGTCCCACTGTTCCCGGCTTCGGTAGCGGCCGTAGTTATGGTGGGGCAGGGGGTGCTAAGAATCTCCGGATGGGATCGGGCTACCACCCCAAACGACACCTGGCCCTGGTAACACACAATGTCCGCACTTTGCGGACTGACGACAGGATTGCTGAGCTGGAAGAAGAGATGAGTAGGTTACGCTGGGATATATTAGGGTTATCTGAAGTCCGTAGAGAGGGGGAGAACACGATAACCCTCAAATCCGGAAACCTGCTATACTACCGGGAGGGCGACCAACAGTCCCAAGGAGGTGTCGGGTTTATGGTCCACAAGTCCCTCATAAACAACATTGCAGTCGTTGAAAGTGTGTCGAGTAGGGTCGCGTACCTTATACTCAGAGTTTCTAAAAAATACTCGTTGAAGGTCATACAGGTCTACGCACCGACCTCCGCACACCCAGATGATGAAGTAGAGGCTATGTATGAGGATATCAGTCGGGCCATACATACTACAAAAACTCACTTTAATGTTGTTATGGGGGACTTCAACGCAAAGCTGGGCAAGAGAAGCGACGACGAGTTGAGAGTAGGACAATTTGGATATGGGCAGCGGAACCCTAGGGGACAGAGGCTGGCCGATTTTCTGGAGAAAGAGGGACTCTTTATGATGAATTCCTTCTTCCAGAAGCCGCCTCAAAGGAAGTGGATCTGGTTAAGTCCCGATAGTTCCACTAGAAATGAGATTGACTTCATCTTGACCACTAGACGCCAGATATTCAACGATGTCTCTGTGATCAACAACGTAAAAACAGGGAGCGATCACCGAATGGTAAGAGGCACGCTGAATCTCAATATCAGGCTGGAACGATCTCGGTTGGTGAAGTCTACGCTCCGACCATCTAAAGCTCATATTCAAGATCTCGAAAGCTTTCAACTTGAATTATCGAACCGCTTCGCTTGCCTAGATGATTGCGCATCCGTGGACCAAATTAACAACAGGTTGGTAGAAACTGTCCATACGGTCGGAGGAAAATTCTGCAGACCCGGCCGTAAGAATAGACCCCAAAAACTAGCCAACGAAACTCTCAAACTTATGGCGGAACGACGCGCGTTGGCACTTCAGTCCCTCAATGATACCGAGACTTATATGCAGCTTAACAGACGCATACGGAAATATCTGCGACACGACATCCGTATTTTCAATACTAACCGTATTAAAGATACTATAGAGCGGAACCAAGGCTCCAAAGTGTTTGCGCGAGATTCGTCAATTGGGCAAAGCCGGTTATCGAAATTGAAATTGGGGGATGGAAGCACAGTGTCGCGTAGGGCTGACATTTTGAGGGAGGTCGAGAGGTTCTATGGACACTTATATACCTCGGTCGCTAAACCTGTTGATAGCTTAGCAGAAGACCCAAGAGCGGAGCTTACCCGACACTATTCCGATGAAATCCCGGACATCAGCTTGCACGAGATCAGTGTGGCCCTAAAACAGCTTAAAAACAACAAGGCACCAGGTGAAGACGGTATCACATCAGAGCTTCTGAAAGCGGGCGGATTGCCAGTACTTAGGGTCCTTCAGAAGCTCTTTAATGCCGTTCTGCTTGAGGGTGTAACGCCGGAAGCATGGAACAGAAGTATGGTGGCCCTATACTTCAAAAAAGGCGATACTACTTTGCTGAAGAATTACAGGCCCATCTCGCTTCTGAGCCATGTTTATAAGCTGTTTTCGAAGGTTATCACGACTCGTCTCACGAGCAAGTTTGATGACTTCCAGCCTCCCGAACAAGCCGGTTTCCGAAAAGGTTTTAGTACCATAGACCACATTCATACGCTGCGGCAGATTATACAGAAGACCGAGGAGTATAATCGGCCATTATGCTTAGCGTTTGTGGACTATGAGAAAGCCTTTGATTCGATCGAAACGTGGGCGGTACTGTCGTCTCTTCAGAGGTGCCATATTGACTATCGGTACATCGAAGTGTTGAAGTATTTGTACACAAACGCCACCATGTCAGTTCGAGTCCAGGAGCATTGCACAAACGCTATTCCTTTACAGCGAGGCGTGAGACAGGGAGACATTATCTCTCCGAGACTATTTACCACTGCACTGGAAGACGCTTTCAAGCTCCTTGAATGGCATGGACTCGGCATCAATATAAACGGCGAGTACCTAACTCACCTTCGATTTGCCGACGATATAGTAGTAATGGCAGAATCCCTGGAAGACCTCAGCATTATGCTCGGCGATCTTAATGGAGTCTCTCAACAGGTGGGCCTTAAAATGAATATGGACAAGACGAAAATTATGTCGAATGTCCATGTCGCGCCTATCCCGGTATCCGTTGGGAGCTTCATTCTCGAAGTTGTCGACGAATATGTCTACCTGGGACAAAAAGTCCGATTGGGCAGGTCCAACTTCTAGGGAGAGGTCAATCGACGAATCCAACTAGGATGGGCAGCGTTCGGGAACTTAAGGAGCGTATTTTCGTCCGGAATACCGCAGTGCCTTAAGTCGAAAGTCTTCGACCAGTGTGTGTTACCAGCGATGACCTATGGAACCGAGACGTGGCCTCTAACAAAGGGACTCTTAGAGAGGCTAAAAGTCACTCAGCGTGCGATGGAGAGGGCTATGCTGGGAATTTCGCTGCGAGATAGAGTCAGAAACGAGGAGATTCGCAGACGAACAAAAGTAAGCGACATAGCCCAACGGATTTGTAAGCTGAAGTGGCAATGGGCTGGGCATATAGCCCGCTCAAGTGACGGCCGATGGGGAAAAAGGGTCCTTGAGTGGAGGCCACTTACTGGCAAGCGAAGTAGAGGACGACCGCCAACTAGGTGGACAGACGACATAAAAAGAGCAGCTGGAAACCAATGGATGCGGGCCGCTTTGGACCGATCGCGGTGGAAGTCAATGGGGAAGGCTTACGTCCAGCAGTGGACGTACGACAGCTGATAATGATGATGATGATATTTCATATGAGAAATAAATAAAATATTTTATGTTTTTTATTTTTTATTTTTCCGAAATATAATTTAATTTAAATCCGACTACAGTTTTTTTATATTCTATTCTATATAATTTTCCAAATCATCGTTTTCAATGATGCAATCCAATACTTGAGAGTGACGAGCGGTCATATACTGGTATGAAACATTAATTTAGTTGTTTACGATGCTGTGTTGCACCAAATTAGGCCATTAGGCTGGACATGCATCGATCTAACACGTTTGCACTAAATATTAATAGCTATCAAGCTTTCAATTTAATTAATATTTAGAGATGTAATCATTTTGTATTAGTTTTTTGTACTTGTTGCTTCTTGCTTCTTGCTTTTCAAAATGACATCTATATAGAATAATAAAACATTTCTTTTACATTTTTCATTTTACATTTAAAGCTTTGATGTTTTTCTTATTTCTTTTAAAGATATTATAATAATATAATAACGATGTAGTTTTAACATTGAAGTATGTTTGTCTAATTACAATATAAATTTTTGTTAAATACATTGTGTTATATATGTTCACATTTTAGTTATGTTTTATTTTATTTATTTGTTTTTGATATCAGTAAATTTTCAACTGGAAATAATTGTGGCGATAATGTGTATTTTAAAACCAAATCAATATATAAATATCGATAATTTATTATTATTAATATACTTAATGATAATTACTAAAATTTAACATATTTAAAACAACCTTTAAAATTCTAATTCAAAAGAACCTAACAAACAGCGAAAATAAATACTGCTTAATACCGCGATATTACAAATAAAATGGAATCATCAATCAGAAGATTATCGTATGTTTGAACACTAACACGGTCATGTATCAGCTTTATCTGTTATTAGTGGTATGTTTTTGTGGATTCACAATACTTTATAATAATTAATTAGTATTGCAATAAGGTTTTCTAATGTATTAATTTTAATTTTAAAATAAGGTATGTTATTCAACTGCGATTAGAGATAGAATCAGTAATATATAAAACCATCGACGCAAATGTTTTGGCGTAAAACAATCATGGAGGTTTTCATCAGATCACAAGTGCTCAGGCCGAATGTAATCACGAGCGATCAGTTATGTGATAAGCGAGTTTGCATTTGCATTGCAGATAGCTCACAACGCAATACAAACGTATTTGTTTTAACGATGCAATGGAAATGGTTTAACATTTTCATTTGTTTTGTGTACACTGTACTGATACATTATCTAAATTATATTACAATAAAAGATATTTATTTGATGGTTAACTCTAAAAATATAATGCCATAGTTAACAATACGATAAGAAATATATTTGAAGTGTAAGAGCATATCAAATTTATATTATGTTTGATTTTGACAACATTCTAGAAAGATTTCGAACACCAACTGGTATTTATCCAAAACTGACCTAAACATATACTTAAACCGTTATGCTTTTGTGGTGTCTGTGAATAATCGATGCTACGTTGTAACACTGTGAAACATTGTTAATACATTGTATCTCTTTTGCACAGGCGTTTAAAGGGATGTTTATATTTACTGCATATAAAATATAACAGTTCCTAGTGTATGCCATACTCTTTAAATTTTTATGAGAACTGCAAAAATGTCAGCTTCTGCTAATAATGAATATACTTAGTCTTGGCATAAATATTGCCACAAACATTGTATTTATTGCTATTACAGTGTTTTAGTTATATATATACCATTCTTGGCTATTGAATTTGGTGTTGTTAACGAGTTTAACTACCTACTCAATAATGATGTCATGATACACTTCTATCGATGTTTTGATATCTTTATCACAAAAATGGCTCAGTCACTTCTTCTTAGCTAATGCCTCATCAAACTAACGCTTTAGTCACATAATGCCCACGTTGTACTAATTGGGAAGCTTCCTTAAAACTTTCAGCATAAAAATAGTCATTGTGTTGTTTAAAATATTGCTCAATTGTAAAATAATCTATCGTAAACCAATGTTTTCCGCGACCTTCCTTTTGCGTACCCCTTAAGTAGTTGTTTTGATTTTACTTTTCTATACTTTTTAAAATTATCAGTTAAGAATTAGTGCATCTCTTATAGTCTACAAGTCTTAAGTCATCTTTTATAATACCAACATCATTTAAATAAAATTAGGAGCTTCAATTTGTAAAAATAGTAGTAGAGATGGTTTGTCCGTTAAAAAAATGAATTTATTAAAAATAAAGAAAAATTATTAATTATAAATAACAAAAATGATTGTATATTTGTATTGTGTACTTTTCCATATTCAACAGCTTATTCGGACAAATAAAACAAATACATATATAATCTGATTAGTATAGTATAATCTGACATACCGTCATAGGGACGCATTCTTTTATTTTGATAAAATAAATTTTATTTATTATAGTTTTAGAATAACAAAAGATACAATGTATCTGCCTTTGTACTATAAAAACAAATTGCTACTTTAGTAGCATTTAATATTAAAAAAACTTCGTTATATTAATATAACAAAAAATAACATTAATCAAGCCAAAAACATTAACAAAATACTTTAAAATAAATTTTAGTGATTGGGCTACGGTAGGAATATATAGAAGCAGAGAAAAATTATATGATTTATATGGTGAGAGGTAATGGAATCAAGATCCGGTGTTCTTGAATTGAGTTAGGAAATTCTCTAAAATATTTAAGAACGTTTGAGTACAAGCTTAGTCCATATATATTAAAAATAAATGTTTAAATTCAGAATATAAAATAATCCTTCATGGGTTTGAGTATACGCATATATAATAAAGTTCCATAAGACCTTCGAGACCTACCTTTTTTAATTTTAAATCTAAAATCAAAAGTCTTATTGTTATAACGTTCAAAAGTTTTTAATTGATCCAAATATGTTTAACCTAAGTTGTTGATTCATTTGCAGGATATATATTATAATGTACATGATCTAAGATTGTTATATTTCTTTTAAAAAGAGCAACTGTGGAGTTTCTGGCCGGCTCTTCTCAACAGAGCAGCATTCCGAGCCACTGGTAGCTTATTTACGGAATGACTACACTGATCTTTTATTGTATTGTAATAATTGACGATTCAAAAGTGTGTGTAAATGCCTACTTGAATAAAGATATTTTAAATTTAAATTTGAATTTAATACAGTATGTAGTTCAAAGTAGTATCTTCATCTCCCGATATAAAATTTTTGCTTTCAGGCAAGATTTCTTCGAATTCTATCCCTTACAGTTTTGATCGCCTATTTTCATTTTACGAGATCAGTTTTGTCACAAACAAAGAAGGTAACATACATCTATCAATAGTCCGGTATACCAACATTTGACAAATACGCTTCGTTTGGAGGACTATATAAATGGTATTTGTCTCAATACTTACTTTATGTCATGCAATCACAGCGATTCGTTTTATATTTATCTGTTGTTTATTTGTAGGTGTAGCAATAAAGGTTTCAGTTAATATTTTGTTTGGTGAAGTCCTTGTGACGTATTTGTTAAGTTTTAAAGCTTCGCACTTATGTTTAATAAACTATTTTTAGAGATAGAAATAGGATATTCTTTTTGTTGCGCGTATTTATTTATTTATTTATTTATTAAATTCTTCATTGCACAATACATAAAATAATGCACAAAAGGCGGGCGTAATGCCACAAAGACATTCTCTACCAGCCAACCTTAGGATGTACATGAGAGAACATTGGTAGGCGTGCAAAAAAAAACACAAAAAAAAAACTAAAAAATATTAAAAAAAAATAATCCAGAAATAAAACTACGATCATATAATATAATAATAAATACAATACATTAAAATAATACTATATTATATACATACATATATATATATAAATATATATTAATTATTATATATATTAATATACACAATAATAAAATATCCATAATTTATACATATATACATGCATAACATACACATTATAAATTATTCATTGAAATAAAGTTGTTTTACTTGGCGTTTGAATGAGTCACGAGACGGTGCTTTTCGTATATGTTCCGGTAACTCGTTCCAAAGTCTGACGGCAGTTAGAGCAAATGAGTTGGATAAGAAACCAGTCCGATGAAGAGGAGTGTGGAGCAGTAAATTGCTAGAAGAACGTAGTAATCTGTCATGTACATGCTAAGAAGGAGAAATTGCATTTTAAATATGTAGGAGTAGAAGGATTGAACAAAATTGAGTAAAGGAGACACAAAATTCGTACATTTCGTCGTTTACGAATTGGCAACCACTTAAGTTTTGTTCTATAGTCAGAGACATGGTCAAACTTACGAAGGCCGAAAATGAAGCGGATACACGTATTAAGGAGGCGATCTAATTTATTTAGGAGTATTTCATTGGCATCGACATAGCACACATCAGCATAGTCAAGGATTGGTAGTAGGAGCATGTTAACCACCTGTATTTTCGCTCTATAGGGTAGAAAATTTTTTAGCCTCAATAATGGGTGAAATGATTTATAAAATTTACGAGACAGTTCATTAACCTGATAATGCCAACTAAGAGAACTGTCCATAAAGATTCCTAAATTTTTTACTTCGGAAGAAAATGGTATTATGTTGTTGTTATAAATCACATTCGGTAAAGAATTTGAGTCAATAAGGGCCAACTGGCGGTAACTACCAATAATGATTGCTTGGCACTTACAAGGGTTAACTTTTATACCGAAGTCATTAGACCAACGCAACATTCCCTCGAGCGCCGCGTTTATTTCGTGAATTGAGTGGTCAATTGACCCAACTTCTGTGTGTATATAAAGCTGCAAGTCGTCGGCATAAAGATGATAACGACAATTTAAGATAGAGGTAATGGAGTTAATAAAAAGAGAAAATAATAGAGGAAACAAAATACCGCCTTGGGGGACCCCAGCAACTACATCGCACCAATCAGAGAGGCTCTCATCAGTGCGAACGGCCTGCTGACGCCCTCGAAGATATGAGGAAAACCATTTGTTTGCAGAAGCCGAGATATTGTACTTGGACATCAACGTAAGTAACAGGTCATGGTCAACAGCGCCGAATGCGTTACTGAAGTCTACCAGTACAAGAACGGTAACACATTTGTTTTCCATTCCAAGGCGAATGTCTTCAGTGACTTTTAAAAGTGCTGTACTTGTGCTATGTCCAGTGCGGAAGCCTGATTGCAACGGGTCCAGCAAATTGTACTTTGAAAGGAATAGGGAAAGCTGGGAGTGAACGATGGATTCAATTATCTTGGATAAAAACGGTAATATTGAAATGGGACGATAATGAGAAGGTAAGGTGGGATTAGAGATTTTTGGAAGTGGTAGAATGTGAGCTTTGCGCCACAAATATGGATAAGTGTTTGAGGAAAAGGAAAAGTTGATTATTTTGGAAATAGGAGTAATGAGTGTATCCATAACAAATGTTATCATAGTACGATTTATTCCGTCACAACCAGTAGCTTTTGATGTTATACAGGATTAAACAAAAATATTTGATACATCGGGTTAAAATTATACTAAAACTTCAGTAATTTAAGAATCTCTTTCTTTATTCAAAGTTTTTTATCATGTTTCTTACTTACCACACGATTAATATATTTTTTTAATTTTATTTTTTTGTTCTAATAAAGGTCGTTCTTTCTGCACACAATATGATTTATCGAATGTTGAACATTATCAAGAACTATGAACAAATACAACTTATAACATAAACGATTATATTATTTATATTGACATAATAACTAATTATTGAAATGACTGTCTTTTTCATATAGGTTTTCAGTTTATAGGTGCTCAGGCGGAATGTTATCACGAGCGATCACTTATGAGCGAGTTTGCATTGCAGATAGCTCACGGTATAATAAAAGGGTTAATATAGTGAGAGGAAAACTGAGGATTCGATTTTATTTTTAAATCCTTCTTAGAACAGATACTTTTAAATAACCACTGCTGAAATGTTGGTTATTTTTTTATATTGCACCTGAAAATTTGTAGAAATTATACGAGTATAATCAATCGTGTAATTAATCTAACTATTATATCAATATTTACACAACAGTGCGTAAAACAATAATAAAATAGGTAAATATGTATGATTAAGATAAGTAAACGATAAAAATTTTTTGGTATTTCCAGATCGGTACGACATGGGTACCTTCAAAATAGGCGTCTACTCCTACCTACAAGGCCGGCAACACTCTTGTGAATCCTCGGATGTTGCAAGAGTTCATAGGTGGCGGTGATCACAAGTCGGCTGTGACCCGCCAGCTCGTTTGCCCTCCTTTACCATAAAAAAAAAACTTAAAAAAAAAACTTTAAAACTGGAAGAAATATGTTAGCATTTTTCTTCTTTTATTTAATTTTATTAACATAATTAATTTCTAACGATAGATAACTTAACTATCTCTATTCTATCAGTTTGCTTATGAATTTAAATGCAATACTAACACTCATTTTGCTAAACTCACCAGAGTTAACTAGCTATGATCAAATAGACCCAGTTTAATTTAGAATTTTAGTCTAAAGTACTTATACGCATTAGCAGATAGTACTCGATTTTCATCAATAATAAATATAGAAAAAAAAATAATGATAACGAGCAGGACTTATACCTGTGTTTAGTTAAACGTAACTAAAGGTTTTTATAGACAATGATATGTAATAAATTAAATATTTTTCATTATCTACCACCATATGGATGGTAGTTTTTACCATCAACATGTCTGCAAGTAGGTACTTAAGACATATAATACAGACAGACAGAAAATACACAATCATATTTCATTGCCGAAAAGTAAGAAGAGAGCTTATATTTAAAAGTTTATTACACATTACTTATTAAACATTCAATTAAAAGACTGTGTTTTATTACTATTTACTTATGTAAACTAACTAAACTTCATAAACATAAAGTCATTTCTAATTATATTTCAATGTACATACCAAATGATTAGCATTTAGTCATAAATATATGACGATATTTGTATGTTGCCACAAATAATATGCAGTTGTTAATCAGAATATTATCGCATATGTGAATACTAACACCATTTATCAATTTTATCCGCTCATATTTGATTTGCTAAATGAATATTTAATGATTTATTACATATCAATTGGTACTAGAAATAATCAGGCTGCTTAATGTCCTAATCATAGCTATGTATGATTTTATAGATATATGGTATATGTTTTGGCTTTAATCAGCGAAAAGGTTTTCATAAATACAAAATGCTATGTAGTAGCGAACCATCGTTTATGTAATACGCGCGTTTGGATTACAAATTGTTCGAAATACAATGTGAATGAATGTAGAAATTGTTCCTAGTTGTGATATATATTTTAGTAATTAATGTCTTGTTTTATTAATGCTTATAAGTTTAAAGTAAGCTTAACATCGGAGTTAAGGTACTAATTGAACTATGAAATCCTATTACAAGTAACACAATATTCGAAAGCTAGACTTAGAATTGAAAAATGTCTAGCTTCAATTGGGATTATTCGAACGGTGATTCGAAACCGTATTCACAAATATTTCATATTGACAAAAGTGACGTTGGTTTCAGGCTATTTGTCTTAATTATATCTTTAAGCACCTCAATGAATTTAATTACTAACAAAAATAATTATTCTGAGAAATACTAAATTCCTAAATGTATTTGTACCTACATACATATAAGGGAAGTATATAAGGAAAGTACATAAGGGAAGTATATAAGGGAACTACATAAGGAAAGTATGTAAGAGAAGTACATAAGGGAAGTACATAAGGTTAGTACATAAGACTAGTACATAACAGAAGTACGTAAGTCAAGTACATAAGCCCAGTAAATAAGTCATGTGCATAGGTCAAGTAAATAAGCCATGTATATAAGCCCTATGCATAAAGATAGTACATAAGCCAATACACTAAGTTTTTGGAATGCATACAACGGACCACATTATGTAATAATGACTACAAGACAATAAATGTTATTATAATTGTTAAAATAGTTTAGTATCAGTCGGTAACTACAAATAGTGAAGAGCTAACTGTAGAAAATAAATCTGTTGAAAAGCATTGCATTTGATGATTTCAAGTACGGATTTGCAAAGAAATTATATACTGTTGGTAATTTTGCATTTATAATTATGATATGTACCATATAATTAATATGGTACACTTTGCACTAACTGACTTACTTCTAAGTTATGACTATGAATTAAATGTATGTGTACACACAACTACTTGGTGTATATACAACGTATGTAGTTGTATGAACACAGCTTTGATTCCTATTATGAAGAATATATGTAATGACATGTTAGTTATTAAAAAAAGTAAAGCAAACTGAGGAAAATCTTATAAAATGACTTTTTAAATAACTATTTTATTATGAGATATATATAATATTATGCTCGGTAACACAAATCTTAATCTAGCTTTTGAAAATAAAAATAAGTAAAATACTGGAACTAGTTGGCAAAAACGATTAATACAAGCAATTAAAACAAGACGAAAAAATGATAAGGACAGCTTGATAAATTGTAAAAAAGAATTATACTCTGTATTATCTGTCTATTAACTTATTTATTTAATAACATATTCAAACTTATTTATTTAATAACATATTCTATGAAATTATTAATTATTTGATGTTAACAGTAATAATAACTTAACCCTAAGTTATTATACTTCTGCCAACATTTCACCTTTGAATTAAAATATATTCATATTCGGCTAATTCGTATAATTCCGAACTCGCATACGATTAGATGATTATTGAACAAACTTAGCGGAGTTAACGAACATGTCATTAGATATTATATCTCCTATTATGGTACTAATGTATTTTGAACGGATTTCATATATTTGAACCTCCTCGATTAGTCCAATAATTATATGTTACAATTTATATGTTAGACTGAATCAAAAGAATATCGATTATTATTTACGAGGGAATCTTTTTGAATACCTTACTCACATAGATGCTTCAATAATTTCAATTTCCTAAAAAATATAATAAATAATATTATTAATAGTATTCAGATATACTGTCTATCAAGTTGAATACAGCAAGAGATCTCTCAAACACCCTCATTTATATTAATTAAAGGTTAAAAGAAAATCATACGTTACCCTTATTACAGAGTAGTTTGTTAATATTGTTATTACTCAGTATAATGACGCCGTATCTTATGAACGCTAAAAGCTTTGCTAATTTTCCTAACATATCTTTTAAATATATAATCTCTCACAGTAATGGAAGCATTTTGCAAATTTAAACATTTGTTTTCATTCAAATCTAAATAAATATGTGTTTTTAGAAGGGAAATTTCTTATTGCGGTTTTTTTACAGAAAGTTATAATTATTTAATATTATTTCTACTAAATATATATTTCAAAGTAAATCATAGCCTTATTTTTAGTTGGAGAGTGTCTTTACAGATGGGTTTATTTGGATAAGTACGGTATCAAAATAAATTATTTTGATAATACGGTATCAAATGGGAGTCACAGGAGGGCCTGCCACTCCCATTTGACGTACACAAGTGATCGCTGGTATTCATTCAAAGTTTAAAATATATAACTAAAAATTTTGTTAAAATGCTGTTATCTCTCATTCATAATACAAATCGAAGCCATACAGCCTACTTCATCTCAATCTGCATCGTTCGAGGTAGCCCGAATGAAAGCTGTTGCTGTAGCTGTAAAAATTATCCTTACAAGCAATAGTATATATCTGAATAAAATAAAGTGAATAAATTCTTTGGGTTTAATATTAAGCTTGTATTTTCGAAACAATTTTGGCGAACAATAAATCAAATCAATCCTATTCTGTTCTCATTATTTTTTTCTTCGATTCAGTTTTAACGAAAAAATTTAATTTAACGAAAACGAAAAAATGTTAGATATTTTTATTCAAACCGTAATTCATAATTTTAAAATTGTAACCAATTATTTTATAGAAAATATTAATTCAATATAATTTTAATCTAAATAAACTGTTTAAGTCATTTCCTTCTTTCTAATGATTGGATATGAATTATATAGGATTATTAATTCAATTATGTTAAGATAATTCAATATAATATCCGTCAGTAGATAATTAATCTTCCCTGTGCTAACACCTCACCCTTCAATCCAAATACACATATGCATATTCGACTAATTCGCATAACTTCACATAATGCAGTACTCACATACGATTAGAGGATCACTGATCAAACTTACCAAAGTTAACTAACACTCAACAAATATATGTACAGATCTGTTATTTCTGAATACGAAAGTTATAATAAAAATTATACTATTGTTATGACATGAAATAATTTTGAGCCTCACCTAACTTTTTAAAATCTCTTTCTAAAAGTACATTTCAAAATTGTATTATACGCATACACTATTACGTTAAAAGCTGTTCTAATATTTAATATTTTTTACCTTAGATGTGATGGTTATGCAATTAGATCATACAGCCATTATGTAATAGAACTAGAGTTGTATAAAGCAATTGGTATAAATGGTTTTGGCGTAAAACTATAATGGAGGTTTTCATCAGTTCACAAGTGCTCAGACAGAATGTAATCACGAGCGATCGCTTATGTGATAAGCGAGTTTGCATTGCAAATAGCTCACTGTATAATACAAACACGAGTATAGCGAGAGAAAAATTGGATTGAACGATACGGGAGGAATTAATTAGTTGTTTTTTTTTGTTATCACTTGAGACACCAATTAAGGTTACTTAAAACTAATTAATCTTTTAATAAATATAATTTAAGTAAAATATGTTCGCACATTTGCAAGTTAGTTTTAGTTAAATAATGTATAAAACAATAGAAGATAATATAATGTATATCTGTTTATAAGATGTAAAAGAAAACAAACATACATCTTGTTACTCTAAAGATAAACAGTGAACATAAGAACGGCGAGAGTACATTATAATTTATTATGTATGCAATTCTATACATCAATGAAGTTATTACTTTCTGAAACCTAGTTTCTGTACAATTCATACAACATTTTAAAGACTGCTTTCACATGATGTGTAGTGTATAATATAAAATAATATATTGGTTATTAAGAATACAATACAAACATTCTATTGAATAATTTCAAAACATTTACATTTGTGAAAGGTGAAAGTTGCGTATTGTATAGGTGAATACTTGATTACAAACTAAACATCACACGCGTTTAAAGATACAAATTACATTATTAAACCCAACAAACCAGAACAACAATACACGTGTCACAAATGTTTGACTTATAGAACCGAACCTCTAATGACTTTGTAATCCTGTCAATACGATTAACAGGTATTGGCATGTGAAAATTAATCTAATCTGTTTTAAGGTAAAGTTGAAAATTGAATACCATAAGTGAGTGGGTTAATACGTGACATTCACGGTTGTAAATGGTATTTATTTATACAAACATTTTTATATTATATTAGCTAAAACGAATGAGTATATACATGGTATGTGTTATCGTATTTAGACAATTGTAAATATTTGCTATCTACTTTACTATACTATTTTGGTGTCTTAAAAGAAGAAAAAAAATATTGATTTTGAGCGCGAGTTAGCGCTTAAAGTAGCTGGAATCGGTTAAAGTAGGTCTACCACCAGTAAAATAAAATAAATGAATGAAATATTTAGATTTGAGTGGATTTGATCCAGGCTGTACATTGCGTATGCAATTGTTTACATGCCACGGTGCAAGTTTGCAATGCAGATTGACCAGTTCACTGAAAATGCAAATACCGTAGCCATTGTGAGCGGCGAGTGTTATGTGTAATCGTAGGATTTCATTACGGGGCCTTTATTGAATTATTTTGAGGTTTGATGTTTGGATTATCATATTTTGTGTGATTTGTGATCCTTAATGGATTCACTAATATCAAATATTTGATAACGTCGGCCTTTATCGGAGCCAAAGATAACAGAATTGTAACCTTATCTTTTATACCTTTTAATAGGTTGACATGATGCCAGAATAAATAATATATTAGCGTTGGGTTAACAATTTAGTTCAGTATTGCTCTCATATAATATTTACAGAATAAATTCAAATTTGAACTGTATCATGAGTAAGACATATAAAATAATTTCATCTTATAATATGGAAATGTTTGTTTGTCTGTCTGTCCTTATATTTTACAGTATAGTCTACATCATTACACATGTGCTATATAATATGTATGAAAGCGTCTGTACGTTGGTACCGTGGTTACAATTAACATTGCACCATAACAACGCTGGTGGAAAACGCGACCCCTTTAGTGTGGTCCAATGAATACATACGTCACTGGCTTTTACAATAATATACATATATATATATATATATATATATATATATATATATATATACATATATATATATATATATATATATATATATATGTATATAGTATTGTTATTGTATACGTTTTTTAGTAGTAATATAAGTAAACTTACTTATATTACTATTCAGTAGTATATTTGTTATTTTTCTTAATTAGAGAACTAGTTAATGTCGGCAAAAGTCTGTTGTTGTCAATTTACTTACTAATAATATTACTATGTACTTGATTTTTAAATTTAATAGATTATGGCATTAAAATGTGTATTAATAAATGTGTGCAACAAGAGCGAATTAAAAAAAAGTATTAAAAACGAAGCATGTTATACCTTCGCTTCGTTACTATTTCATTACCTACAGTTCATATCCAAATTAGAAATCGTGATTCACAATTGACAAAATATAAATGTTAACTAAACTCAGCAGCCCCATTCTTCTGTTAATCCCACGCCAGTACACCTTGACGATGTCATTAAACCGTATGATAATGGTGACGAGGATATTAATAATCATTTCAACTCATTAGTTGGAACTAGGCGTGATATGTTTTGTTCATTGAATTGGAAATGTGCTTAACCACTGTACTTTAGATTTAAATATATTTTTAATACTATTTAGTGCTTAATGTGTTAATGTGTTAGAGACTTTCTCACTAAAATGTGTATCTCATGTAACAAAAAAGTGTTGTGTAAGGGAGATATTATTACTATTATTTAAGTAATACTTGCACCCAGATGTATTCTGATAGATTAAATATTTGAAGTGCTAACAATATTTTGAGCATTATTTAGTAATTAGAAATACCAACCCTATAACTATAGAAGACATTTGAATTATTTTATTCTACACATATTCTATGTTAAGGAATTAAGAATTATTTCACGAGATATAATTATTTGATCTAAAATTTCCTTTAAAATAGGAAGTAGATAATATTATTCGAATTGGATTGCAGCCAGATCTGGATTATTGGGTTGTTCTTTGATTGGTTTTAAATCATTTGTTTTGGCTAACATTTAATAATTCAATTCAGGCGAAACTTAGATCAAAATAATTTATCTAAATAAAAACAAATATTTATATCCAAAAATCATAATGAAATGTTAGATTGACAAAATATTATTTATTTTATATATAGTTATTCTATGTGAATTGCTTCTTCAAGAACCCTTGACTGATGGTTGGGCGTGACGGGATCCCATGACAAATGTGACCGAGTCGAATGTCCACGACCGACTGCGAATTTGACACGTGTGGTACTTGCTTTATATAATAAATGTGTAAATAAAGCCTTAAAATAAATTTACTATAATAATTCAATTATAATATTGATGATGCAAAAATAATAAAAGGAGAGACCATAATCGTATAATATCCTAACCTCAATAGACTCGAGTTTGAATAAAACCCGGTAATAATTCAATAGAAATATTTTGGCAATGCAATTAAGTACACACAACGTGCGTCAGACATTACAGGCCCTCGAAAATTCCTCTATAATTGCGTATCCCTGGTTATTTATGGTTTGTACAATTTTTATAGGCTCGTGTGTTTAACGGGTCTGCGGAGAACGATTATGAAAGGAGCTATGATCTTTGTTGAACCCCTACTTTTAAGATGAGGGGTGATTGGTGCGGTATGTGATATTGAGCTGTTGGTATAATTTAAACATATAGTAAACAAAAACAAACATTTTTAGACTATTTTGTTAGTCATTTCATTAAGAGCTATGAAGGCTCTGTTACAGTGGTATTTGAATGACAGTTTTGTACTCTGGATTGAGGCAGTATTTAATTAAATATTTCTAATATTAGGTACTTTTTGGTGTAAATAGTCTCATAATCTAGAACATTCGAGGTTTGAATTCTGATGCTATTACTTTCTTTATTGACATGTAAAATTTATGATAATGATCATAAAGCGATTTTAAAGGTGTCATAACTATAAAAAATTATAATTATAATATGGGTTAGACCAATATTTTGCATTTAGACCTTACACAGAATTATAATGAATAAATATAACAGCTCTATATAGTTTGTAATATGTTGTTAGTCACCCTTGTTGCATTGCATTCTTTCATAAGTGGAACGGGAAGAAATATGGGATAATTTATATTAAATTATATGGTAACGGTCTGACGTCAGCCAGAGCTTACGTACTCTTATAATTCTATATCATTATAGATATCGCCTTCTGTACTATGTCTTGCCTTCAAATAGTTACTTGTTGCTAACATTATAAGTATTATTAATGAACCGATACCATGGAATTAAGAACTTTGCTAAATTAAGTGTTATCTTCATAAACCCTCTTGTTAACTGTGTATATAAGATAAGATATAATTATTAATAAAAATTTCACCGTCCAACAAAGCCAAGAGGAACGGCGTCTTATCGCGATTGACATCTGAAACGAGGCCAAGTTTTCTCATAAATTTCATTAGATAAGCGAAAATATTGTCTTCGCTAAAATTTACCTCTTCAATAAGTTTTACTTAGATATAATATATAGGTAGTTGCTGAGAAGTATTTTAAAATTATTGATATAATGCTGTGCTTTTTCCTGTCGGTCGGATCTAATTTGCATTTATACATGAACAAGATCATTGTGGTAGAAAGGGAAATAACAAAATAAATATCATTCAATTCCTTTATTTTAGCCATAGAGTTATATATCGGCAGACAGGACGCCCAAGCTAACGCGTCAGCGCGACAAACATAAATCAGTCCTACACTCGCACTCCATTTGCGCGTGAAATCGAAGTTCTGGCTACTGAGCGGTGTATTTGTATAAACTTATTTATTTTTTACGATTTTTGTATATAAAGAAACTACACTTCTGTTTTAAAAATTGTATCTATAAATAATATCAGGTGGTTTAAATGTTTCTTCATATTTTTTTTAATTCTTTTGAAATAAATTATTTACAAATGATGAATAGCGACACTTGCTTCATCGTAGCCTCTGACTGATGGGACTGTAATTTAAATAAAAAATCAGTGGCGGGACGTGTCTACCCATAGAGCCCGACAAGTGAAAAACTACAACGTTTCCTTTGTTAAAACGGCCATAACTCTAAACGCGGTCGAGTTTGCATTTCCGCGTGAAGATGAGTCTGCCGCTTCTGTGAAATTTATATGTCTAGGAAATTGACCGCCATTTGCATTCGCTCTATTTTGTTAATAAATAAATTTGTGTGGGAGTGTATTTTAAAAAGGTTTTGAAAAATCTAAATCATTTACATTTTTTTCAGATATATATTTATCGATAATACGATGAACGTTAATTAATTTTTGCAAGTAATTAATAACACATGAAAATTTTTCTTATAGTATAGTAATAGCTTTCATATTTGTTGCAAACTTGTAATTATTATGAGTATAATACGTTATCCGAACTCCACTTAAGTACTTCATTAATATTAAATATCAACGTAACCATAAAAATGTTTTAAAAAGAACCTATTTAGTAATTTTAGCAAATATTAATAAAAACAACAATACCTCACTATCATCAATTATGACGACAGAACAATAAATTCACAAAACTTATCCTTCAACTGAAATTACGATAAAAAAGAATTATTCTTACAATTT
The DNA here is from genome assembly GCA_918358865.1 of Melinaea marsaeus rileyi. Lineage (NCBI taxonomy): Eukaryota > Metazoa > Arthropoda > Insecta > Lepidoptera > Nymphalidae > Melinaea > Melinaea marsaeus. The sequence goes on along the minus strand of OU911088.1, from coordinate 25,357,492 downwards.
TCCTCAATGTTGAGTTTATATCAAATGGAAGTCATTCCAACAGGATCGCCCTTCGACGTTGACAAACCTTTCTGAATGAAAAAGATGTATTTCTCTTCGATAAAATTCAAGCTGACGGCCGCCTATAAATCCATTCCTGACTCCCGCTTGGTTTCAACTTGGAGTTGTAACTCACCAATTTGAGATACCTTCAAGTATAGTCAATTGAGTTAAGACATTCTGATTGAGGACGAAATTATCTATATTCAGCTTAATTTCCTGGTTTACATATTATTTTTAAGCCTTTCGCATCACCATTCGCCATCTTTAAAAAGTCGTTCATATCTTTGTTTTATTTTCGATAGATTGAAGTTGAATTAAATGATTCTTAAAAAATGATGAGGCGCAAAGTCCCTTCACCATGTTTGTGTGAAAGATTAACTGAAAAAGCAGAAAAATATTAAATTTCTTAAGGTAAGATAAAAATGGCATCTCAATTCTGATAAAGACTTTAAAATATATAAGGCACCATTGTTTGTACATTATTGTCCCCTCGAAGTGTGCAAGTTAGGGTGAGAACACATAAATAACGAAGAAACTTAACGCCAAATTAAACCACAATTTGGTAGACAGGGTGAATAAATTTACTTACAATATGTTTAGGCTCAAACGTGAAAATTATTTGTACCTATTGTTTATCATTTATTATATTTAATTATTCACACATAAAACATACAACAAATTCAAATATATATATATATATATATAAAGAAAGTTCACTTAAATCTAAGGGACTATAAAGGGAGACCTTTATATAAATAAAAGTGTATGTAAAATGAAGTTAATAATGTTTAGAATAACTATATAATATAAAAAATAATTGAACCAATTTAACTTTTGTTACTATAGCCAAAATTTATTGAAACAAATTAATAATTTATAGTATTGTTTGAATTCACCGAACTATGACAAATGTTGAGTATGTGGAAAATAATTCTATCATCGTCCCACATACAGGGCTTACATAAACTTAAATTACACATTTTAATATATACACTCCGACACTTATAATAGAGACAGACATCACTCTGCCTTATTAAACTGTGTAAGCTTGATATAATAACTATTTATATGATAGTGATATGCAGTGAAAGCAAAATGGGAAAATGCTATTCGTATTTCTATATATATATATATATCTCAATTACACGACAAATTTCAGCGTCATCTAGTGGTGAGTTCCTGCGAAATGTATTCAATTAATAAAAATACACTATATATATATATATAATTATTGTTTATCACAAATACGGTAATAATTAAATTTTTCTTCGCCATGTACAATGTAATAAGTGACAATAAAACCGAGATACAATATGTATAGATATTTTTTTATTGTAACATAAATAAATCTAAAAGCCGGTACATGGACCGCTTATTTGTCTCAATGCGATCACGTGCCAATTTTATAGCCAACCCGTAAATTGAATCCGTATATAGTACTACATTGTACCTATTACTGTACAAGTATTGTACATAAATATAATAACATTCCGACTTACTCAATTTACAAAGAAAAAAATGTTTATATTATGTATATCAAAATTCATTTACAACACGCTCTTCCACTCAAAATTATTCATAATTTGAATACCTATCACACATAGCATTACCTTTGTGTGATATAAATGTATAGTGTGTGTGTGTGTGTGTGTGTGTGTATTGTAAAGCCAATCAAAAGTTGCAAAACACCGCTTCAATAATATATACAGTAAGAAAGTTAAAGTTGTTCTAAAGTTCATGAACAGTGAGTGACCCTTACTTCAATTAGTTATTATCCGAATATTATCAGGAACTGCAATTACGAGTTCAAATATAATAAAACTTCCCTCCGGTCATAACTCAGAACACTCGGAGGGACCGAAGGACTATTTAATATTTCTTCAATAGTCCAAATTACGTTGTTATTCGCATTATTTGTTGTTGGCTCCCGGGTTAAGGACAGAGTAATGAATAAACAGAGTTAATAAATTATTAATTATTTTCTTTTCAACCATCACAAGTTTAATCATAATAATTACCATTATATTCTTTACAATACCTTTAAAAAAATATATTTTAGTTTTTGACGGTTATTTTAAATAATATTAAACATAACCGGTTTGTAAACCTATTTTAATTAAGCTACAAATTTTTAAATATAAGAATTTATTTATCTTAAAAACATTTTTATTAGTGAATTTAATAATAATCTACGACATGACCTTCAAATTATAGACCAAGAGACGTAGTGTGAAAAGTGGCAGATGTTGTTAACGCAATTTGGATAATCGTTTGTGTAAATAAATGGTCTCGGAACTTGATTGGGGCAACAACTGAAAGGGATCTCCTTCCTAATGTGAGAGCAAAGTTTTACTGCACATCTGTTACAAATTATGTCCTTACTTTCCAGCTGTGTTTATAATTTACTATTTTATATATTTCTAAAGATTTTCCATCCACTATTAGCCCCTTTCAATCAACGGTGTGATTCATTACCGTTATCTATCACGATAAACGCGAGGCGAGCTAAAATAAATTGATTTTATTCAAATTTCTATTAAGGCTCTGTGTTCTTGGAATCGCAGTCTTGTTACTTTTGAGTTGAGATTTACGATATTTGGATGTGGTATTTTTAAAATATTTATTTTGTTAATAAAAAACGATCATTCATAAAGATATTCGGCCTAATGAGAGCCGGTTCCAAATAAGGTCCATCTTTACCAACTTCCTGAACTTAATATTTATATCTAAACTGACTTTTTTCCAGTATCCAAACATAAAAGAGCACCAAGGTCCATTGCTTTCGTGTTGGTCATTTTGTCAATGGCTCTTTATACAACGTTAGGATCGGTTGAAACGTGTCAATTAATAAAATACATTATTAGTTGTTCAGTGTTTTTAGTAATAAAACCTATTATAAATTAATATTATATTAATAACTTGAGAAAGTGCATTTACGGGGCCAAAATTGTTGCTTTTTCATCCTGATTTTGTTTGTTTTTCTCAGGGCATATCTAATTGCCTAACAAGGACTACCCTATAACCTCCAAATTAGGCCTGGACCTTATTAGGGCTACTAAGTTATAAAACTACTTTCGAAATTTACCTATCCATTCTATGTTACCAAACAGAATAATATATATAAATAAATAAACATTGTGAATGTTCGTTTACTTATTATCTTTTAATACTTATTTGTCTTATAATCTTAAGCTACAATGGTTGTCATGATTGATATTTTTTAAATACTTAATAAGGTCCATGCTACGATTATAGAAGTGTAATGTCCAAGTTTTAAGACTGAAAAATCATGATTGAAATTGACTGATTAGTATATAATAATATATAGGTACACTATCATTTAAAAGTAGGATATATATTAGCTATACACTTTCTAAGACTTAGTAAGGACCATGACACTTATTTCTATAAATTTCTGTTTTTATTATTATTCGAAAGTTGCGAACTTAATAGAAATTTACAGTCAATTCTTTTTTTATATTTTTAGATATTTCTCTGATATAAAACGTCTAAAATATTGCAGCTCAATTATGGACCTTATTAATAACCCTAACACCCAATAAAGACCAGAGACTTTTAGAAAACTCTTTTTATAAGTAACTGATCATTAGTGTCTTCTGATTGTACAATATATATATTTAAATATTATTTTAAGTTTAAGTTTATCTGATAATGATGTCTTATAAGTAACGCATATCCCATAATTTATTTATAAGGACTAGCAAAACCAATCCCTTAACTTAGACGTTTATACTATTAAAAACTTTTTTTATTAAAAAAAAATATAAAAATACCACCTCCATTATTTCTAGATCGAGGAAGTTTCAACTGAAAGCTTGTAATTGAAAAGTTTTCCAGCGCAGAGATGTAAAGTGATTTATAAGACAGACGAATGTCCGAGGACCTTTTTATTAATTCCAAACCTTGTTACAATGCTTCGGAAAAGTTTAAGAGTAATTCGGTTTAAACATTAATTGTTATTACTCATTTCACTTTCATTTTTTCTTTTATAACAAAAACAAATAACCTATCGACATTATAAAATGTTACTTGGTAAATATGTCCCTTGCAGTCATCATTAGGATAGCTTAAGGCTGAAGTGTAAGTGTATGAAACGATTTCATACTTCAAACGTACTTTTGCGACGCATGAGTTGCGAATTGAACTTCCGTTTACACGATCAAAATACTTAATCTAAAAAAAATTTTATGCAATGTGATTTTGATAGTTTATGAGATGTTTTAAACAACTAAGTAAGTGCTATAAAAACTTACATACAATACATATATAGCTATTCATTTATTAACTATAATTGACATAAACATAGTTAATAAGATGTAAACGTTAATTTCTCCTAAAATTCAAAATGAAGTAAAATTAAATTAATTCACAAAATATATTTTTAATATATTCATGTAATTCGGGCAAACAGTAACTTGAACGGTAAATCACTGATATCAGCTTTATTAAAATAATTTACAGTCAAAATCAACTTTGAAGCGATTAAACATTTTACGAGCGGCATTTGTTTTTAATATTATTAATAAATGTTCTTTTACAACCTTTTATTTAATGTAACAACAAAAATAATTTATATAATGTAGAGTAACGTAAAAATTTACTCTATATAAATATTTATTTATATAGAGTCTACTAGTTTAGTTATAGATGGTAGAGTCTAGCTGTAGATATAAAACTGCAGGTTATATAGGGTTTGGCTTGATCGGGTCAGTCCATTCACAGGAGATTTGTTATGTCTTCGTTAAACGTGAGTGAAGGAGACAGATGGGTAAACACTCTCTTTCTTCCTTGTATCCTAGATATGCAGACCGACTTCTTATTTGTCCCCCAATGATACGAAAAAGAAAATTGAGCTATTACGATTTATTTAATGCTTATTAATTTTGTAGGTGGAACCTAGCTATAGCCTTTTCACTGTGAGTCATATATAAGATGGCTCGACTGCGGCAGTACGCCGTTTAACCGAAGATCGGCGTCAAGTACCTAATATAGCTAGTATCAAAGTGGGCTGAAAAATACAGTACCCCTTTCCCTCTAGTCTATTTTAGACTATTTCATCCCTTCCATTCGTCGAGGGTCGTAATATATATTTGCAATTGCTAATATATGTCGATAGATAATTATCGATTTGCAATTAAGTATATGTTGCAATGTGGTGGTGGCATTCGTCGTGCTGTCTGTTTGTTACCCTATATATATAATACAAAAATACCTATATAAAAACCTTATAAAAATATGTTTATATACTCCAGATTATACATACTTATTTAATAAAAATCCTGACCATTTCTTTTAAAGTCATAGGAATTTACCAAGATTCCAATTATCCGATGTAAGTAAATAAGTTGTGAAGTCTCATTTGCAATACTAATTAGTTTTCTCTGAGAATGCCCTTACACTGGAACACACGGCCACTTAACTACAGATAAAAGAGTTCTCGAATAGTTTCTCTGAAGATTCTTAATATATTGAACAACTTCAACCATCCTGTAGATTTTTTATAACAAAATAAACAGGATTCTTTTAAAAAGTTTCTTAATTTAATTTAATATTTTAAATCAAAATGATTACTTAAATAATATTTTTTGTAATAAATCTTTTATCTTTTCCCAATATAACATTCCTTTTCTAATACTTTATACCATATTATCTTTCACCAGGTTATAAAAACAGGGAGAATTCTGAATCGAATTAATACTTGTTGCTTACATCTGTTTCCATTAATTAATTTCCGTATTAATCGCGAAAAAAGATGGCGGCGGAGTTAGAACGAAATTACTTTTTTACGGCTTCTTGGGTTGTGATAATTTATCGTTGCGGCGGGTCCGTAATACATTTCTTGTTATCCATCATCGCTGTGTAATGTGCCCATCATTTTGAATATATGTGGGCAACTTCCCATAACTAACCTTTAGCTTGTATAATGTTAAGAAACACTTTAAATATCATATAGGTTCAAAAAATCATTTGGGGATGTTTCACAGAGGTCTGAGATTCGATGCCTATCCCCGTTTTAGAATTTTGTATAATATTATATACCTACATATATAATTTTTCGTACTGTATAAAGTTTATTAACTGTGTTTCAAAATTTATTTCTAATGTTTAAGTATTAAAACTGGTGATAAATCACCAGTTAAATTAAGCCTTCATTTAATTATACCGTTATTAAAATTAGTAAAACATTAACTTGGAATAAAACATAACTAGTTATCATTATTATGTTTAACATAAAATACAAATATTGTAGTAGAGGTATTTATTGTAATTTTAAAATTTTAAAAATCTATCAATATTTCAGACACCATAATACTGATTTTGTAATACCTTTAGTTAATATTATGTAAAAATAACATATAAAAATATTAATTGAAATATACAAATACAAGTTTTCATTAAAATCATATGAAACTGTATACGTTACTTACATAAAAATTCATTTTTTTTTAATTTTCTCTGTCTGTCTGCCTGTCTGTTTGTTCCGGCTAAACTCTGAAACGGCTTGACCGGTTTTAACAGTCAAGGAATTTTACTAGATAGCTGATGTTATAAAGTATGAACGAAGTATGGTACAGCTAGTATGTAGACATTTTAATACTCAATTAATACAATTTGTCCTCATATATCCAAAACTTATAGTTACCTTATTGTTGCTTTGTCATTAATTAATATAAATTGCTATATTATTGTAATGATTTATAGTTACTGATTCGGTTTGTTCAGTATATGTCATATATTACATACATATATATACTAATATGTTAAACATGACATCTCATGTTAAATATTGTTTATAATTATGAACTAGGTGTGCACTCGACTTCGTTCGCATGGGATATGTTTTTTTAAATGAAAGTAGTGTTTGTTATTCCTTATAACATATATCCGCCCGTTAAAGTATTGTTAGAATATGTCAAACCTTTTCACATTTTACAGATTAGCAGAACTAGAGAGAGAGATTGAAAAAATATGTTTTTTTTATATAACTAACGCATACTTTTATGTGCATTTAGTGAAATGCTGTTAATTTGGAATTACAAACAGACACTTCAATTTTATATATATGTATATACTAGGATTCGACAACCGTGCGCGGCGGGTGTTGCGCTGAGCCCCTCTCCTTCCTCCTTTTCTTGATAACTTTTGAATGGCTAAACATTTTTTCAATCTGTTTTCGCTATAACATCCGCGTTCGGCTCAAACATACATAAGAAAATTTTTAGCTAATTATCTCGTGTCATTCTGGAGACAACTAAACACAAAAAAAGGTCTCCCAAACGGTTAAGAGCTTCGCTTACGCTCAGCTCAATTAAATATTCAAATCAAAATGGCGAGATGTTACTTTATTTTTGTGTTTCTTTCTTATTATCTAATAATAAAGGTTGTTATTTGATACGGGGTTTAATTTTAAAACCTATAATACATAACATTAAATTCGGGTTCTTTTATCTTATATTTTTAAGTTATTAATGAAATATTTTATTTTGTATATATTTTTAATTACATTAACTAACAATAATATAATAAGAAAGTTATTAATATCTAAATATAATAATGTTTTTATATTGTATATTATTTTATACGAATTCTTTATAAAGGACAGGTCTAAGATGGAGTAGGGCTTTGCGTGATCCCCGTAATTGTTTCCAAGAAGAACGTTTCAAAGAATCCTTAATTACATATTACAAGAAATATGTTTTTGATTATAATATAGCCCTTGATTAATTATAGCGTTGCTTATTTATTACGTGTTATGTCATTATGTTATCGTCAAATTATTACCCTACCCGTTATCAAAGGTTACGTTAGTGCAACCTTATCCTACACATAGTAAGTAAACATTCATTACTTAACATTTATTTATTTATTTATTTATTTAGCTTCACGCCACATCCCTTGCGGGGCAGCCAAAGACGACGGAGCGCCAAACGCAACGGTCCCTGCATACCTCTTTCGCCTCGGCCACACATCAACCTCTTCATACATACCCTCCGCGGGGTCCTCGTGCTTTTTACGTGACCTTCCTCCAGTATCATAGATACAGTGTTTTAGAAGGTCACTCGAGGCTCCCCCTGTCTCTCTTACCGCTCACTTTTTCTGTATAAACCTTTTTAACCATTCTTTCATCACATTTATATACATTTTTTATCTTATTGTTATATATTTGTTGAGTTTGTCATTAAAAATTATATTTAAGATTATAAGAATTCTACCTATAATTGTTATAAGCGACATCATTTTTGGTATTTTGTAAATTCCTGTGCAAATTATTGAAAAAATATTCCATTGTTATCACAGGGAAAATTGTGTTATGAAGAAATTGTGTTCTAATTAAACAGAAACAAAATTATTTCACTTGCTTAAATCTAGATTCCTTCTAGATTACATATATTTTTTTCAGTATACATGTACATGAATATGATTATTACAATTTGCCCTGTGACGATTTGATGGTTATTTTATTCTCTAACAATATTTATTTAGTAATATTTGTTAAAATGTGAACAGATTTAGGTAAATACCGTTATGTACGTGGTTATACGAAGCTTCGATATTCACAGAATCACTTCATCCATCGACAAACACGGGATATGTTTTCACTGTGATGCGGTTTTGAATGTGAATATTTTCAGTAACACCACTACACTTGTGGTTATTAGGGCGATGTTATCCAGGAAAAACGCAAAACTAACTTGGTTACGTAAAAGGTGTTTAGCATTTGTCATGGCGCGCTCTTGTTAAGGAAGTGACGTAGGTCCCTGACGAGGGATCATTTTGTAAAAAAAAATATCGGATGCTATTCAAATCCTTTCCATTTGTCGCGATTTATGAGATTGCTGTAATGGTATATCTCTGTAATGATGTTAAATAAATTTTTATGATAAAATAATAAGAATAAATTATATATTTACAGTGTATACACATCTTTAGCATATTAAACCACTTAACACACTTACTGTGGCCCAAATTTTTAAAATAAAACAGTAAGTATAATGAGGAGCATTGAAATGCTATTAAATTGTGTTCCATTCAGTTTTCTCTTTGAAACGATATTAATATTTTGCAACAAGTGTAAACAATGTAAGCGGAGGAAGAGAAATATGTTTTTACCCCAATTTCCTCAAAATATATTAATCTGAATAAATTCTCATATAAGTATGTACGTAAATCAAGTACGAAGATTCAATTAGAACGAAATTCTTTACATGCCGCGTGAATGGATCCAGCTGAAAAGGACTCGTGTTGAAATAAAATGAAAATATAAAGAAAAAATCTCAACAACTTTAAAATGCGCGTGCCTTGATGATATCATATTTGTTGCTATTGAAATAAGGTTCAAATCTGCTTATCACGTAATAGGCAGGGTGCTTTTTAAATTAGCAGGATGGAAGGAAGGCGGGAGGTACAAAGGTTCTATATTCATGCAAGTCCGGGTGGAAACTGGAAAGTTAGTACAACACTCGGCACGTCATTAGAGAGTCGAGCACGGCTAAGTGCCAAGTTGGGGCTCAAGGAGACTCGTTTTAGAAAGAATGCCATCACAAAATGTATCGCGCAAGGTTACTTTGAATACATTTGATGTATGATTGGAAGTTTTTTTTTTTAATGGTATTGTAACTTATGGGGTACACGTGATAGAAGTATTCGATTTTTATTTTGTTGTAACCACTATTGTACATGTCGTCCTCAGTAACATTTTTGTAGAGTTTATTATTTATATTAATTTCTGTGCCTATTTTTATAAAACCTATAGCCTATATAGTCATTACAATCGTATCATCCCCTTCCAACTTCCCCAACTGGGGTACTAAGTACCTCCGTCTACCCTAAACAGCCCTCGAGTCCACAATTGCGTAGATCTTAGTGTTTCATTTGGCCTCGCACTCGAAACAAGTGATTTCCGATTTTTTTATTTTTAACCTGAACTTACGGCTTCCATTTTACGGTAACGTTGTGTTTTATTCGTTATTTAAGCGGATATAAAATTGAAATTTGCTTAACATTTTACTACAGAGACAAATAAAATGTATGTATGTATATATGTATGTATGTGAGAAAGCACACACTTTAGAACACTATTGATAAGTCTGACCGCATTCTTGTATTCAGTGTAGGTTTATTAATTTAACTAACTTTTATACAAAAATGGCGTAGTTAAAACTTGATACATACATATCTAACGCATTTCAGTTTCCTCATAAACTTAATGAGTGATATCTCTCGTTACTTCCAAATTCATTTATAGACCTCAAGTGGTCGTATTAAAGCATGAATTTTAGAAAAATCCGGCTCATTCTGATGACATGTGGCAGCCGGGAACGATTTCATTACGCTTTTAAACACTTACAGGAAAAGTTGCGAAAATGTATAATATCTATGCCACAGGAAATTCAACCTCATTTTGGAGGACTAGGGTTTAAAGTAGCGTATCAACATCGTTATTTGATTTGGAACATCGTGTAGAGACTGTCTGCGACTGACATGTTGCATTTTCAGTTAATTAGTGAGATTTTGCGATGTTTTAACAGTTTCAAATTGCTTGAAAGGGATATGTAGATAAGTAATATTCATATTCCATATATACTAATTCAAAGCATCGCTAGAAAAATGTTATATAGTAAAAATAATATTGATTACAGCATTTAAAATGCGATACACATTAAATGCAAAAAAGTTATAAAAAATTAAAAATATATTCAAATATATAATACAATATAATAACACGTAACAATGTAACATATATGTATATATAAAAAGATTTAAATTGTATATCTATTATAAGTTGGCAAAATAAAGTTTAATTGTATTAGAAATAATAGATTGCTTAGTATTATAGTAAATTGCTTAAACTTCGTAAAATAATACACAGCTTAATACACAAGGGATATGAAAAATGATAAAGAGAACTATAACAATTATTTGTATCTTAGTACAGAAAGAAAGTCCAAAGCAATTTCCGAAAGTCTTGCCGAAAAGTTTCAAAGTGGATAAAGTACAAAATAAATACTTTCAAAACAAAAGATAACAAACTTATACAGAACAGAGATTTTATTATTTATTTATTAAAGCACTATCAAAAATCTATATAAATATACTATATTACTAAATATATTTAATTGACTCTACTATCGCTAATTATATCGGACTTTGTCGGACTAGTTGTCCAACTAGTTTGAATTCAAGCATCCATGGGTATGGATCCCAAATTGGATCCTAATAAAAATAACGATAATGATAACCTTAAGCAGGAATAATAATAAACTTTATGTTTATTTGTACTCGTATTTTGACTAATAATATATTTCAATTGTAATTAGGACTTTTATTTATGTAACAATTTATACACAAAAAGTGAGAAAGTAGAGGAGCTTCAACGAGTTTGAGTTTCGGAATATTAAAATGTAAGAATAGACTCCGAGGAAAGTTAGGGAACGGTATTCTACCTAAGAGCATTTCGCAGTTAGAGCCACTGGAATGAATTAATAAATTTCCTTTAATATTTTTTTGCTTGTAATAATGACAGTAGAAAGCAAACATTTTAGTTATTCGGTATCGTAGGAGTGATATTTTATAAGATAGTCTTTGACGTAGTCATAATAATATCTATTTCAAATGTCCTTCGAATGTTTTGTTTTTATTTATATTAAATGCATGTAACATTTTAATGATCTAATACATTAAGTGCTATTGCTTCTTCTGTAACTTTACCTCTGTGTACTTCACAAACTTGTAAGGGGAGTAGTTAAAAATTTTCTTTTTTAAAGTGTGCCACAAACTCAAAACCCTCTAATGGAGGGAGCCATTAAGCATTCATTGATTCCTAATTTATCTTACTTTTTGGATTTTTCTTTCTTTCAAATCACCAAGTTAATCGTATTTTCTTTAAGAACCGATTCCAATTATGAAGTGTCGTAAATCTTAAATTTATTGTTTTTATCGGTAATTTGTTTGAACTTCCAATCGTAAATTGCGCAGAATAATTATTACTACAATTTTAAAATGTTTGTAAGATAATAGAAGTTGTTTAACATTTAAAATATGTAAATCTTAAAAATGCATATCGTTATTGTTAAAAACTTGTAAAGATATTTAAAATACCACCAAATGCGAAATTATTTTTTATTAACAACGAAGAAAATTTTCAAAAATGGCCTCCTAACTTTAAAGTTGGAACGTGTTATGTTTTAAAAGAATTTAAATCATATATAATCAAAGCAAACGAGAGTCTACATTTTTTCATAAGAAATAGAAGGAAATCACTTTATTGTCTATTTTAAAGACAGCTTGAGTCAGGCTTCATAACGTAATCTTAGTATTTCTAATTATCATGTCCAATTCAAATAAATGTAAACCTATTTCTGCTAAGTTAATATTTATATATACATTATCAACAAAACAAAGTAGTTTTAATAAAATAAAACTATAAAGTTTCCATATCAAAAATAATCAAGCTGCATATAATATCCTCTTTTTATAATGAATTTTCATCATATTTAGAAACAAAATTTGACAGTGCCAAAAGTCTAATGCAAAATAAAAATAAATTATATAGAAAATTAATTGAATTTTGTAATGGATGGATATGGTTATCAATATGCCCCTCCATTCCCTCAAATGCGGCTCCCTGGTGGTGAGTATCCAGACCGTGGTGACGGATTTGGTGAATATTATGGGATGGAAACATTAAATGGGGAACGAGAAACCAAGAGGTAAATAACTTCTGACTAAGTGGAATTTAACAAATATTCCATCTCATAAATAGTTTTTCAATCTATACATGTCTACATTAGCGATAATAACGATAATAAAATGAAATCGATTCTCTTATTTTATTTTACACTACTTTTTTCAGACAAAGTCGTCCTAAACAACGTGTACGTAAGTACAACCATCACGAAACGAAACGATCCAGGAGTCGTTCGAAATCATCTCGTTCCAGAACACGAAGTAATTCCCGGTCTCTATCCCGATCTCGGTCTCGACCTCGTTGCAGAACTCGTTCTAAAGGTCGGAGCAACTCACATTCTGGAAGCAGGAGATTAAATTTAACAGAACCAAGTTTCTTAGATGCCTTCAGAGTGTTGTACTTAACACGTTAGTAACTCACTGATGCATATAATTATTACATTAAAGTTTTGCAAGTTTTTTATTAAAATAATTACGTGAAAAATAACAGTAAATACTATTCCTTACAAGTAATTAATTTATTCTAGCAAGCAAGCATAAAAAGAACACCACAAAGTATTTAGCTACTAAGAAGAAGCAAGATAAAATACAAGAAATTCTTAAAAGTGATGGTCTTGGATCTAAACGTTGGTTATTTTATCCCCGATCAAAAAACTCAGAATGCATCCCTAACGAAGTCCCAGGTACAAGAGATAACTGCGATCAGCGAGTGAAGGTTGATGGCGATTTTTTCAGGAAGTATAAAAAAAGTAAGAAGATCGACGCCGATGCTCCGATAGCTAAACTGAAGCGCTGGGAATTGATTTTTTATAAAAAACTAGGATTTATACAGGCTGTTTAGTTTTGTGTATAATAAATATTTTCTTTTGATGTTTCTTTTATATTTTACTTACACGTTTGGTGTAGTAATGAGAACATTTTTAAAAGAGAAACTGTTCTGCCAAGTTAGCGTCTCAATTTCGCAAGCAATGATTTTTATTTCGTTCCAAATAAAAATGCACAGCAAGCAATAAATTTAAACATTAGCTGCTGGAGGGAGTAATGGTCCGTCCAAAACACGGGAAAACTTTTAAATTAGTACCGAATCGTGAAGTTATCGCGCGGAAAATTGACGCGTGGGAAAAACTGAAGAGTTTAGATAGTTTGTTGTGGTGTGGATAGAGGTCGCTTAAAACAGCTTGTTAATCTTATAAAAGATTTTGTGTTAGCTATCTATTTAGCATTGGTTATGATACATATTTAACTATACACGATTTTGAAAAACCTTTTGCAATGTGATTACAATAATATATTTGTATTATATTTTATTTACTTATATAACAGCAATTAAAATTTAAAAATCTTTAATATCTAGTTAATATCGACTTTAAAAAAAGTCTGTTTTTATACATATATTTGAATAACAAAACACAAAATGTTTTAAGCAAATAGAAGAACCTACATTTTGTTATATTAAAAGTTAATTTATAGTAATTCTGCTCTACACTTCGCATACTAATATTGAAGTCCCTATCACACTACTTTAGCGTAGTTACAATGCAGTAACAAGTGCAGAGATACTTAATATCTTCTCTGTGAATAATTAATTTTCACTGCGATAAAACATGGCTTGTATGTGGTTGAGTAAAATTTGTAGGATAATAAACTGACCGAACGCTCGAGAGCTTATGAAATCTTTGTGAAAACTTTTTACTCTGTTTCTTTGTTTGGTAATTGGATGAATTTTAATATTAATTATTTATAATGTTTCTTTTACTGTTCTAAGGTATTTTAATTCAGTTGTAAAATTTAATTTGCTATATAGCTTTAACCAAGCCAGACGCTTTTATGGTAAATATATTGTAGAAACATCTCAAGTTTAATTACTGATATCTTTAGTAGTGTCCTGTACCGTGCTTTTTTGTTGTGACAGACATACAGACAGACTTAATAGCCGATAGATTTTAATATATATCTTACAAATATAAAAAAAATCTCTCCATATTGTGCTATGATACATCATTTTATTTAAACATATCTAAATAAATAATTCCACCTGGCCGTGTGAAGCGAGATGGAAAATGATTTTAATGCGCACGTAGACATTCCGTCTCGACGAGCACTTCTTTGGTTATAATTTTAATTTTGCCCCACGTTTCTTTGCCCAAGGGATACCGAGCGTTGGTTCATTTTTAGAAATACTGTAATAGTGAAGCTGGAAAATGTTTTGAATTCGATATTAGCTTTCATATTTAAGATAACCGTAGTATTAAAAATATAAATTTTATAAATGTATTTTAAAAACAATACAACTATTATACTACTGAAACAAGATTTTATACAACATACTCCATTGGTGCGATTTTTTCAGTAAATGTTTATTTTTTTATTTTGTAAATATAAAACTCAACCCGTTTTGAAAAGTTTTATAATTCTTTAAAATCTCTTTGTTAAAGTTCATAATAACGAAGTCGAGAAGAAGGACGAACGAAGGTTTTATAATATTCAGTTACTAATGATACCAAATGAGAAATATTATTAATTACAAATTAATATAATTATAAATTTGAAGTAATTAAGTATTATATAATATTTAATTACATTGTAAAAGGATATCATATTTATTAAAGGAATATTCTTGATATATAATTTTTGTTCTTACTTCATCAAGTTCACATAACTAAATATAATATATCAAACCTTAAAAGGGTCAGAATCAATATTATATAGTTTTTCAATAAAGACTCTAGAAGCAATACACTTTCCACTTTAAGTACCGGTCATGTACCGATCGGGGCAAATTAATTTATGTAAATTAAAAGAGTTTAATGCCGCAAAAAATCCCGGCTCAAACGGCGCACGACGGTGGAGCCCTCAAATTGGGCAAATAAAAACATTAGATATTCTCACTTGATCAGTTTACAACCCTTCCTCGCTAATACGTTTAGTTAAATGGTGCTAGATATCGTTAAAAAAGACCCCGGATCAGAGAATTTAATGTTCCCGAAATATTCCAATTGCGGACTTTATTTGCATTTATTATAAAGATCTATTTTATTATATACTATGTTTACGACGGCGGCTTCACGTGAAATTACTACTACGTACTGTTTCAAAGAATTGTAATAAATAATAAATCTAGATTACTTAGCACTATATCTATAAAATACGATAGATTTTTTTTTAAATACATCACATATAATTTTTTTTATACACATATTATAGAAGTATTTATTGATAAGAATAGAATTAGTAATTTTATAATAGTTAAGTTCACTTTTACATTCAGACGAATATCCTAAAATATTTAGAAATATTTATAAATAATATATAATAATAATAATTTAACTTAAAGTAATAAGTTTCATCAGAATAATTGTGTTATTTAAATACGCTAAGTGTCTAATAAATGAGAACGGCAATTTTAAAGTCATAACTCATTTTGATAAGAGTTTTAATAGGAGTTAAGGGAGGGAGGGAGGTTTGTAAGTGTAGAAACCAGACAAGGGCTTTAATATTATTAATGTGTTGTTTATAGTAAGTTATATTACATTTTTAAGTAATTCACATATTTATTCGCCGTTAAAAATATTAATAATATTTTGAAGATTAATTAAAATTGGTGTTATAGAATTATATTTTGGAATTAATGAATAAATAATGAATAACGCTGACTGAATAAATACTATGTTTCATAAATAAGAAATTATTTTACGTATGATAAATTTATATTCAGTATTAAATTTACAGATATTTGTTATTCAACAAAAAGTATATACAGTTTGAAAAACATACGGTATCACAATTAAAATTTGTACAGTCCTGAGGGTATGAAATTGAAAAAATATTAGCTTTGTTATATATAAATATAGATTTTTACTAACAAAAATGGAAAAATTAAAATAAACTTATATTATATTAACTTATACCACAACTCCATTCGCATTTGAACGAATAAAGCGTCAAACCCTTATAGATATGTTTGTTTTGCCCAAAAGCCTTCATAAATAGATGTGTTTTGTATTTAATCAGAAATTTATGAAAAAAATTACTCATTTTCATACAAAGTTTGATTATGTTGTTGTGAAAAGTTTCACTTTCTTTCTAACACCATCACGGGTAGATTGTTCAATCAATCAGTTTAATTTTATTTCATGTTTTAAAGGTAATTTTAAAATTTTGGTTTTGACATTGACGGGTCAGAAAGTTCGAATTTATTTTATGATGCATGTTTGCAGAAACCATATTCTTACCCACCACGAAATGAGCGAGTCATCACATACTCACAAAATCAGTATACTTTTAAAATTAATGTACATTTTTGGGATTTATGAAACAGTTTTGAATTTCCAGTTAAAACATAATATTTTTACAAATATTTACTTATAAAAATCATGTAATAATAGAATAAGCTTCTATTTAAATTAAAACTTAAAATTCCTTTGTAACAAAAGAAATTTATTTAACAAAGTTTATAAGTATCAA
The DNA here is from genome assembly GCA_918358865.1 of Melinaea marsaeus rileyi. Classification (NCBI taxonomy): domain Eukaryota; kingdom Metazoa; phylum Arthropoda; class Insecta; order Lepidoptera; family Nymphalidae; genus Melinaea; species Melinaea marsaeus. The sequence continues at coordinate 25,340,278 of OU911088.1, read as the reverse complement.
CAGACCTTTGTTTCTTTTAGTTTTACGATGTCTTAAAAGTTAAATAATTCTAAAGACCCTAGGACATTAACATCTTATTTAAAAACATACAATACCAGTTCTAAAAAAATACTTTTAAAGTGTCCCTAATTAATATTAATACATACATAATAAAATTATAAAGAAAAAAATTAAATTTTTAATTCTAAACAATTTGTTACCTGGAAGAGATCGCTTTTAGCGGTAGTAAATTGTTTTTATTTTACTGTGTAACCCGGTTGTACAATAAAATTATTTTATAGTTATTCTTAACATTTCTGTTTTTTACGTAACATGTTTAGTAAAATAAACTTCACGTTACTCTCTGTCGGGTATTCCCCGAGGTAATTTGGATGCAGAACTTTGGTGCACTGCTAGGGGAACTGTTTCAAATTCTATGTACGCTTGTATTTCTTAATAGCCACCTTGAGGGCATGTGCATGTTTCAGCGAATCTGCGTGTCGGTGATATCTTGGCAGGGTGGGTGCGGGACAAATGAACCGTCTGAAGATATTCCCTGTAAAGTTAGAACCTAATTTGATTATAACTTGGTAACCTTATAAGACTGAAGTTATGTTACTTAGAGGTAACAGACACGATGCGCTTCTTTAATAAAATTATCTTTAATTGTGAATTCCAATACTTTTGCATATTAGGGTTTTATTATAACCTTATTTTATATAATAATAATAAAATATTGTATAAAAATTACTCTATAGATTTAAATTGAGTCCCGTTTATACAACGATACTTAAATATTTCAAATTAACAACTTAATAGCAAGAAACGATATTCAAAATGGAGCGTGCAGCTCAATTTATCATCTCAGTCGAACTCCATATAATTTTCGGGATCACAACAATTTAATTTATCGTTTCTATACCTCGCTTGAGGCGACTCGGAGCAAATATAATAATAATGGTTTCTCCATTTAAATCTTAATTTCCTCAATTATAACAATAAATGGCAGCAATTTTGACTAGTTCGCAGCACTGCTTGTGGAATGTTTATGACTAAATTATAGATTTTGGTTGTTATTAACGTGGGAATAGTAAGTTGATTATTGGATCTATATATAACTATTGATTGCTCCACAATGGTGAAGTATCTTTGTTTGGACAGACTTCGCTTAGATTGATTCCGATAATGAAATATCACAAATGTTATTCTTAGTATTATGAACTCATGTGGAAAAGTTGTCCGTCATCCTCTTATAACAAATAAGTGATCTTGTAACAAAGTGAGTGTCCAGTGCCTCCGAGATGGACAATTCATAGCAGATGCAAATAAAGAGGGGACAAAATTGTGCTGAGTCACGTGTGGTAATAGAATAAATCAATTGAATGAGATTCTCATTTGTACAATCTTCCGGTCTTTCTTTTGTCTGATCATAAAATCAAAATATATACCTAATATTAAAATTAAATTCTGAAATAGCTAAGAAAGAAGATAGTAGATTGAAAATTGAAAGGGTGGCTTGCGTGTCCAAGTCCCATTGCAGTTACTGCCCCTCAGTTTCAAGTAAACCATCAATAAAGGTCTTATAATCCCTGAGTGAATGAAAGTGAATGGTATAATACCATTCGACAGATCGATCAGAAGGGATCGCAAAATTGACAGTTGTTTGGCGATTTGTCACTGAATTGTGTAACTCGGATTAAATTACTGATTTATTGTCTGTAGGGGTTCAATTAGGGATGTTGATTGATTTTGAAATTTAATTTTATTTCGGTTTTTAATGTTACAATGATTTAAAAATACCATTCTTAATATATACAGTTTCATTGTTTAAAAATATGATTTTTAAAACTCAACACAATATTAATTATTTCCTCAAAGTTTCTAACACAAAACTCTTTAATACATTAGCATCATCTAAAATGTATACTCGGAAATGAAATTGTTATCCCCCTACGCGAGAGCAAACACTGACGAATGCAAGAGTACAGACGGTTGCATAGAAAGATCCCCTAGGGACCCAGTACCCTTCGTAAGTTTAGGGGAATTTTCATACTGTTCCTTACCCCACTCTCCCATTCTGCGTTTGTGGTGAATTTTATTACAACAATCTAAAGACTATTTTTGTTTGAATTAATTTATAATAATATTGCAAAAATTTACGCTTTGTACATTACAATGGCGCTTTGGGGCAAGTAATTTAATTGATGACGCGTTCGATTTACGAAATGGTGGGCGGAATTAAAAATTCGTTTTTTATATGTTTCATTTTAAGATTTCCTCCCCATTTTATATTGGATGGGCAGGGCAGGTTTTTCTATAAAAAACTTTTCGTTCAGTAATTACAAAAAGACAGCTCCGAGATAAAAAATAAACAAGAGAGATTAAAACGTTTATTATTTATACTTTTTAACCATATTTTTATTTATTTCATATACATTATATATTTTACATCCATTAATTGTTTGAATACGATTCTAATTTCGCAAGTTCTGCGAATTTCAATCTTTTAGTCGGGGTTACTAACTACAAAAGATTTTTCTAGAAACCTCATTAAAATAATAAATGACCTATTAGTTTTTTACAAGCCACCGTAACATAAAGATGTTTTATTATAAGAGGGTACGCGTAAAGCTATTGATCCCAAAGGATTTCTCCCCGTGTGACGTCACGCATGCCGCAAACACGCTACATTTTATGTAGTTTTGATGGGTTGTAAACCCATGAGTCATTTATGGGTTGAAAACTTTGCATCTGGTACACATACACTGTCATCGGAGTTACACAGAACTAAGATGAAACAAAGCACTAAAATTCAGTTATAACATTTTATGATTTACCAAACTGTGTACGTGTGTGTGTGTGTATGTATGTATGTATGTATGTATATGTGTGTTTGAAAAGTATTTTTCTAATATTCGACGTATAACTATTACCAATCAGAATAATAATTATAATAAAAAATATATAAAAGTCAAACAATATTTGACTTTTATATATTTTTTGTATTTTAATATCTTAGTAATCAAATTAGAATTGAAACTTTTCGAATATATGACAATAGAAAAACTTTAACTTTTTTCATAATTTATTTCTTTAACAATCATCTTTACGGGTTAACTTCAGAAATATATATTTCTTACCTATCCAAGTTTTAAGTACAACATTAATGATTTGGTGAAAATTACTATATTTGTATATTTCACGCTAAATTACAAATATTTTCATTTTCATTGCGCAAATATTTAAATAGGTATCTTTAAACAGAACATTTATTAGAATAATTTAATAGGGTTGCCACTCATTGACTAACTAACACAATAAAATCATTTAGCGCTTAGCTTATGGAAATTGTATTAAGAACGGTAAATCTCGTCGGCTATAAGTTTCAAATAAACTTGTTTTGTTCAACTAGCAGTCAACTCGGCTACTCTGGTTATGATTAACGATTCCTTCATTGTCTCGAACATTAAAGCCCCTAAATCCAGTTCGGATTTGTTTGCTTAAGGTTAAATAACCCTATTCATTTCAAAATAATGCCTATTCCTATTGTCCATTTTCAATACTGCTGTGTGTGCTTTGAAATAAAAAATACAGCCAACAATTCGTATAATAAACGTTTCGCCAACCCTAAACATACCATCAATACTCATTTATTAAAGCCGTCACGTTCCCGCTGAAACAATAACTCAATACCTTAATATTAGAAACCAAAAACCAATAAATAAACTCAAACGTAACTCACAAATGTAAACCAAACATCCTGCATCAATCACAGGAACATGAACAATTTCCTAGCAACAAAAACTGTGATAAAAACTGACGTGCAACACAAATTCAGGTCCCAAAACGTGTCGTTTATCACAAACGCGCTCGGTTAGCTATCGTGATACAGGGTTAAAAATCACTCTACATAAATCTGGGATATCTGCCTAAATGACCCGCGGTAACATTCGCGGGTTAAGCGGTTTTGTCATATATTTTAATGTGTATTATTATACCTTGATGACGTCATTTGTCAATTACTAATGTTTTGTGAAGAAAAATCTTATTTTTCAGAAATATATTTTATATAATTTTCACTTTTGTAGCAGATAATGGACAAAAAGTTTTACGGGTAATAAAATATGTATAAGGGTTTTGTAGAAGGGTTTTGTTAGAAGCCATCGCAAATAGTTCGATTTTTTTACTTAATGATTTATCTTACATTTTTTTATTTCAATACCAAATTGAGCTCCATTATTCTTATTTCAATTAAATATTCTAGTAAATTCTCAAAAGATTCTGTACAAAGTGCTTCCCGATCTTACGTTACTATGAAGTTGAAGCAAATTAATTTAAAATCACAATGCCTGTAGCTGAATCGTTTCCACTTAAATCTATTAAGAGTCCTTTAACAAAATACATAAAAAACGTGGCGTTTGAAGTTATATATTCATATATATATATATAAGTACGTAATGGAATGTAGATCCCAGTATGCACTTATAGTCAGTATTTATATGTTTAGTTTCAGCTTATTAAGTAACGCGACTTATTTTTAGACCATTTTAATCTTATTTTTATATAGCTTAGAAACAATTTCATTTTAAATTATACGTTTAATCATTTGTCTCATTACCATTCACCTGCCTCGTTTCGTACAGTCGTCTGAAGTCCCCCTAAGTCTATTAAGAGCTGCACAATCTCCGCAAATGAATCTCCCTTTTTCTTAGCTTTGAGGAGTTGGCTTTTATTTCCTCTTTAAAATCTTGTTTCGATCGTCTGTTAGTCTTATGATGTTAAGTTTTGTTCGTCTGTGTTTTCATTCAGTAATGGACGATCTTTGTCAATCTGAGATAACAGGAATAAAACAAAGCAGCTCCATTGTTGAGAAATATGTACTTTACATTATTTTGATAAGAAGTAGTCGTATGATCTACATAATTAATTTGACCATATTATTTAATACATTTATTTAATACTAGCTTTAATCCCGTTACACTTATGTATTTAAATTACGCATTTCATTTAACCAATGAAAGATAATATGTACTTTGCTATATATTGAGGTTAGGTTATTAACATATAAAATATGTTACTATTATTTATTTGGTTTAGTTGTTTCTAAATTTACCTTCTACATCCAAAAACTGGTACAATATCAGGCTAGTTATCAAATTTATTAAAAAACATGAACTTAATTAAAACAATATTATAAATTATAATTATTATACTTTTATTTTATTTTTATCTTTGAATTAATACCAGTGATCACGTCACTCACGATCACGTGTACGTCAAAAGGGAGTGGCGGGAGTGCCTATAATGATACCATACTTATCAAAATAAGTCCTTCTATGAAGACACTCTCCATTTTAAGGTTACGAAATTTCCTAACGGGTCCTGGTCTGACAGTTCATTGCTATTAATCGGTATTATTACATTTGATCTATAGCATACAGCGTACAGCGAAGGACTGGAATAGCTTGCCTGAGTCGGTATTTCCGTACACATACAATGTGGGTGTCTTCAAGAGAAGAGTGAATAGGTTGCTAAGTTAATGCGCCTTACCACCTATGACTACATTTCCACTTTCCATCAGGTGGAATGCAGTCAAGTACTAACCTAGAAAGAATAAAAAAAAAAAAAAAAGTTTCTTAAAAAATAATGCATTGTTGAAGTACCTGAGGAAATAATGAAATAAATGTTTATTTATTACTTAAAAACGATATTTTTTTAGTGCTGTAAGGAATTAAATTTCATTTTACGATCATAAGTAAAATTTAAGAACACCAAATGTTTTTACGACATTGGTAAAATGATGAATCGTACAATAAAAGTGAGTGCAATTGATGCTATAAAGTTTTACATCCCGTTAAAACAATCAAAACTCGTTGCATTATAGATTTGTCCATTTTAACAAGAGCTCCCAAACATTGTTAATGTCCACCTAACTTCTCCAAATTGAATACATCTCCAGGAGACGTGGGGGCTGTTGTATTTTGGTCCAACTGGTAGAACTTCTACTCCCGACGTTGTTAATTGATTAATTGAAGAGATGCAACGTAGTTTTATTCTGTAAACTAGTTTTTATACTTCCTGCTAAGTGGTTTACGCGAACGCCTTTAATGTCTCGTCAGTGTCAGCTATTATCGTCCCGTTTTAAAAAATAGGAAAATTCTTTACTCCTTTCTACAACAATTTAGTACTTAGTTAAAAAATGGACCAGGATTTAAAATTATCTAAGCAACCCTTTTTCATAAATGATGTTAAAGATGGTAATAAAATTAAAGATGCCTCTTTGTCTGCATCTAACACTCGAGCTGAACAGAAATAAGATAAAAAGTTTGTTCAAGAGATAGAAAATGAACAAATTTTCTTCATAGAGTCTGAATGTTTTATTTATTTTTATTCCTTATTTTATGAAAAGAATAGTTTAAAAATATTTCGGTTTGCCTTAAATTGAATTCTTACTAAGTTTCATTTTTATTAGTATCTTTAAAGTTGAAATTGTTCTTAACATTACTTATATCCTCGACTTTTCTTTGATTTTTATATTTTACAAAATTATAAATTAATTAGATATATTTTAATGAACTACTATTTTACTAGTGGTCTAGTGATAAACAATTAATTATAAAGTTCTTCCAAAAATACTACTAAACTAGACTATTAAAAAAAATTAAACCTCACTCGTATATTACGTATTAAAAGTTTACGAGTGTGTTACAAATAAACATAGTTTCTAACTGGAAAAAAGGCTACTAAACTAGACTGTTTTCCTAAAAAAAGATGACGTCACTCTTACATTATGTATTAAGAAAATTAACGAGTATTTTAATAATAAACATAGTTTCTGTATCTGGAACAAGTGACAAATGTATTGAAGTAAATAGATAGTTGTAATAGCGTCAGATGGTCACCGTGAAGATTGCCAATCACACGCCATTCGCCCCCGTCTTTATAAAGAAACGATTCATATCATTCACTGTTTTATTTGTTGAAATACTTTATGGTATTTAAGTTAATATCAACGTTATTCAATACAGTTCATAGTTTCAGGTCTATATCTATTTGATAAAGGTACTTAGCATATTTTGTTATACGAGTACATTAGTTTTTAATTAAATAAATTGTAGTTTGTAATAATTTTTTCTTCTTTCCTTCTTTTGTATTATTATTTGTTTATTAGAAATATAGAAAAATCCTAGTATTTTCTTTAAATATTTCCTTCGGAATTTTATGACGAAATTAATTTACTCTGCTTCAAGCTTCTAAATGCTTGAAGAATAAAAATAGTTTAATAAAGACAGACAAGTCGGAAAAGCAGCGTTACTTTTATAACAACTTAAGTTGAAATTAGACAAGAACGAAATTAAAAGTCGCCCGACGACTTACGAGTAGCTGATACTCTAATGAACTAACTTTTATTATCACTGGAGAGGTCACTGTTGATACGACATCTAAAGAATAGATGTTATAATTAGATGTCAAATCATATACCACAATGTAACTAAAACTAAAACATGATTTGCTTTAGTAATTTGCAACGTAATTATGAAATAGACAGTTTTATAAACAAGTAACTATATATATAGTTAGCATGTACCTTCTAATTGCAATTTGCTTTTAATTTAATAGTTTAAAGAACGCTTAAAGCTAAAAGGTGTGCTTTGTTACATTATGTGTCTGTGTTTTAATCCTGCATTTAATGTAACAGATGCTTCAAAGCTATCAATACAGACAGCATTTAGAAACTGTCAGGATTAAAATAAATTTAATACACGCTTAATGTTTCGTCATTTACTTGATTGTCTTAATGCACTATTTTGTATATAACAAGACGGAGAAGAGCTGGGAACGGAAACGTTTCAACAGTCTCATAAAAGTTGTATTTATAGGAAAACTTACATCATTCGTGATTCTTTCTCAGTGCATCTCTCGTAAATCAACATGTAAATTGTCTATTAAAATTCATAAAATGTAACCATTTTGATAAATATTTATTTATGCATTTGTTACAAATATTGTAAATGGTATTCATAGAAGACGATACTGTAAGAATAAATTAGAAGATAAAGAAAAAATACTACAATGAATAATACTTAACCATGTTGCCAAAATTATGTAATAATAACAAACATGTTACGTAAGATATGTTTATATTTTTCATAACATTACAGCAAATTAACCAACATCTTCCTTAAACAAGCAGCAAGAATTGTAATAAAGAAATACAAATAAGAAAGAACCGTAACTCATATAGCTAAAAAAATATGAAATAAAGAACGAATCGTGTCATTATAAGTCTCTTATTTTAAATTTTAAAAAAAGGAATAAGAATGATAGTTATTTTTTTTTAATTTATGAACACAACAACATCAACATGTTACATAGGTGTCATGTTATTATAAACGCAGTTAAAAGGAAAAAATCCAGGATTGTGAAATCAAAGGCGTCAATTCCGGTCACAAGTTCGCTTAACTGAATTAAAAGCTTTGACTCGTATCTCACTAACGAATCACACGTTACCGATCCTTATTAAGTGTCAGTGTAACATTAACCATGATTGCAATAGCATTTCAAAAAATTACAAAGTGTTAATCAATAAAGGACATTGAAATCTATTAGGAAACAATTTATGTAAAAATTAATGAATTGTCAAAAAAGTTATATTGATCAAAATGTAAAGTTACAATTAAGAATAAAATATAATAATATAATCATAACTGAAATGTGTTGAAATAAGTATTTTAAAAATTGTCTTTTAAAATAACAACAACAGTCAATTATACTTATAATATAGATAGTTTAAGGATGTGTTAGCATTCGCGATAGGAATTGCGAAGGCTATTCCATTCATTATGTAATTGGTGTCGAGTGTAACGACAAGCCTATTCAGAAAGTTTTGTTTCAGAGACCTCTTAAACTCCCAAGTTGCGACACACATACAATATTTGTTATACGCTACTTTGGACCACTCCCATACGAATGTCTTGGTTTAAAGAGCTTTAACATGTAATTTAAATTTATTTCGTCTTTTGTGTGAGTATAAATTTAAGCTTTAATGCTGGTTTGTGGAAGGATTATTAAAAGTATCAAGAGTTGTGATCGATGTCACAAATCAGTGAGCTGTTTTAGATATGAAATAATTGATAAATAATAAATATGATAATCCATTAACATTTTAGTTTGTATTTCTGTTGTTATAAAGTTAATAAGGGTTAAAAATTTATGAATGACGATTTACTATAACACTATGTATCCAATTGGCTCAATTTAAATAACAAAAACACATTGTTTGTACTAAATTTAGTTCTCTGTTTGAACTCAACGAAAAAGTATATATTGCCAACTCTTTTCAAGGCTGTGCCATCTCGGCTTACCTAGGTTATTTGCTTTATATGCTCGTATCTTCAGGGTTCTTCGAAATGGCGGAAGTACCAAACTTTCACCATCCTCTTTTATATTACCCCTTTAAGGCTGTATCTTTAAAGAAAATTTGAGGGTCGTAGTCCTAGTACTTTGTACCTAGTATTATATTTAGTTTTTTCTTTAATACACATTGATTAACTAAATTCAAAGGTTTCGCTTGTCTGTATAGTCTAGTCCAAATTTATATTTAAACAATACCCATCTTCAAAACATCCAGGTAACTAAACTTTACATGTTACAGTTTCTCATAGAAATTTTCATGTAACATTCCACTTTTATGTAATATATTACAAAAATAAGCTTCGAGAAAAATTTCATATTCAAGGCCTAGTAGTGTGGGCAGATATTTTAGACGGGCGGTCATGATATTAAAGGAAAACTGACGGATAAATAATAGGTTGGAAAGTTTAAGATAACATTGTTCTATATATAATAGGTATGGTACACATTATACTTTTTCTTTAGTTGTGTCAAAAGAATTAAAATATACAGAGTGAAAGGATTTTTGCAAAATATTTTACCACCTACTTTGATTTTGATTTTGAGTAAAAAAACTTCGTTAATATTTATTATTAATTATTTATCTATATTTATATATGTCACTTAAAAAGCATGAGGACCCCCCGGAGGGCATGTATGAAGAGGTTGTTGTTTGTGGCCGTGGCGAAAGAGGTATGCAGGGACCGTAGCGTTTGGCGCGTCGTCGTCTCTGGCTACCACGCAAGGGATATGGCGTGAAGATAAAAAAATAAATAAATTATCTATATTTATATATTTTGCAGATTAAACCAACTGGTATATAGTAACAAAAAAAAAAGTACTTCAACGATATAATACAATAAAAATTAAAAATCTTATAATAACAATAAGATGCAGATTCAAATCCATAAATATAGTATATTAAATATGCACTTTAATCTTGTACAACATTATTAAAAAATAAGTTGAATGCCTAGGTTGAAGTGAGTACTTCAGGTTGAGCTATTGAAACCGAAGCAGTGCAACTGCATTTGAATGCTTTGATGATTTGAATTACTGGAAGAAAATAGTTTAAATAGGTTACAGTTATTAAAATGAACTTTTAAGTATGGCGTTAACATTATTATAACAATTGTTGTTTTAATTTTGACAATACCTAACATTTCTCTGTCTGTTAATTCGCTCACCTGTTTGATAGGTGATATTTTAAGCCAAATATTTGTGAATTTTACAACAAAGTGTATTAAATATAGTAACGAATTTCACAGTTTTGTATAAACTCTGTGTGATGATAGATTTTATTATTGGAAATTCTAAATTGAAAAGACCAAAAAATATGTATTTTTTTTTATTAATATTGAATGTGTTCGCGTTACAAATTAACATAACATGTGTAAAATAAACATCAAATAAATTGTAACAGAGAGAATAAAAATGAGAGTAAGATCTGCATCTCATAAAGTTACCCCGCGTGGAAACGGAAACAAAAAACGCAAGGGCACGTCCCTGAATATATGAACGGTTACATATTTTTTGTAACAATTACGTTTTAAAGGGGATTTACATTGTATTAAACGTATAGTTATAAATACTTGTGGTGTAAACTTTTTGTATGTGGAATAAGATTGTAAAATTTGTACATTAAAATAAAATTAATACAGAAAAAAGTCATTTAAAAACGTGTTACTTATTATTTTCTTTTTAACAATAATGATTATTTTGTTTGAGTCTGAGTTTGTCGTGTTTTGTTTGTAAAAAAATCGAAATCCAAAATAATTGCTGTAACAATTTCGATAAATTAAATTGATAACAAGATGTGTCTTAACAACAAATCGCAAGTGGTTATTACTACGTATCAATGATGAACCATCATTGCAATAACGTTTAAACCTATCTAATGTTTCGAAAATGTACTTAAGAAATATTTAGGTACTATAAGTCTATTTGTACTTTTGGTGTAGCGGTTAGTGACCCTACATTGATTCGATTCCCACACAGGCCAATTATTTGTCTGAACCACAGATTGATATTCCAAGTCTGTGTTTATTTTGCCTTCGCTATATCTTAAAACCCAAATATATTATTCCTTAGTACTGGAAATGTATTCTTAAAAATAAACTTATAAAACAGGTATCTTTATTTTTTTATAATTAGCTGACGCTAAACAAAATTTTAATACAAATCTTAAAAATAACTTTTAATTGAGCTGAGCATTAGCGAAGCTCTTAACCGTTTGGGAGACCTTTTTTTTTGTGTTTAGTTGTCTCTACAATGCGATGAGGTAACAACCTAAACATTTTCTCATGTATGTTTGAGCCGAACGCGGATGTTATAGCGAAAACAGATTGAAAAAATGTTTAGCAATTCAAAAGTTATCAAATGAAGAAAGGGGAGGGGCTCAGCTCAACACCCGCGCGCACGGTTGGCGTTTCCTAGTATATTTTAAACTTTTCACAACGATTTGATCAAATCATTTTAATTTTAAAAGCAGTCGAATCGTGTCCATTGTTACAATATTTCGCCTATTACATTTATTACTTTTTCCTTTGAGTTCGCCGTTGATTAGAGACCAAAATACGTTTTTGATTTATTATTAGCTCGATCTCGTCTCATTTGAAACCATCATATCAAAGATAAAGGACAAATGGATAGAACATTTATTTATGTACGACTAAATTAGTACGGATACAACACATCAGTGATATAATAATTTTATAATTGAATATCGACTGATATCGACAAAACAATGAGAACACGTTTATCCGACAAAAGCCGACGCTCGCGATTCATCCGATTAGCTCGTCCAATAAACAACGAGCGCGCGACGTTATTAATTTTCCATTGGCGCAGATATTGACAACATTTTTTATTTAAACTTTCGAATCATGTTTAGTTTTGATAACGTATTTAAAGCAATTTAGAATGGACGTTTAAAATTTCTTTAAGTATTTTTTATTCTTAGAAATATCAGTCTTATTTGAGAGTGATATTTAAATATTAAAATTCGATTTTCTTTTGTGGCAATTGAAATCCTGGTCTAGTAATGAGTAAATATATCAAGATTCTTTCTTATTTAAATTTTATATTATTTCTCGATAAAGTAATAAATTCATTAACTCATGTATAATTTAATAATAATACATTTTTTAAACAGTATAATATAAGAATATAACAAAAAAGGTTGTCAATCTGCGCGAAGCGAGACGCTTCCTGGCTGACCCCATTGGTTATTTCCTCCTTTGTGCCATCATCACGTGACGGCTTTGGTTTGCATTTTCACTAACACTTACAGATTTATACGTTATGGAGATAATTATATTTTAGGTTAAAATATGTTAAACAAAAGGCAATAAGAAATTTGAACAACCTCAACATTTTATAAATTTTAATCCTTTAAAATATTGTATATCAACGTTCAAATGTTGATCTACCACTTAAAAACTAATTTAATGTTGAGTTAATATAAATAAAAGCAAACAAATAAGGGTACTCGAAAATAATAAATAGAACTCTGTTACAATATTTGTCGCGAATCGCAAAATGCGCTTACAACTTTGCATCTTGTTTGAGTTCTTGAGTTTCAGACGAATGCTATTTTAAACTGTTATATTCATAGCAAAATAACTCATTAACCGTGTTTCTTATGTTATACTAGTGTAGATATAAATATCAGTTATGTTGCAATATAACAAAAATATTTTTATTTATACGTAAACATTATTATTTTATCTTTATATAAAATACTATCGATAAAATAAAATCATTTATTCTAATACTATATGTACAATTAATACCAAATTTTTGAATTTTTTTTAGGCACCTTCAAAGAAGTAATAATTGTTTTATAATTTATAATAAAATAATCGTATCATGGTTAGTTTTGAATTACGTTTTTCTTCTTACTGCTAACATTTTCTTTATTTCTCAATCAAAATTGTATGGTGATACAAACACAATTTAGAAAACCACTTTGTTGTAGATGGGTGGCGAAGGTATATGATCACTGATGATGATGATTGACCGCCATTTTACAGATAATTATATTTTATACAAAAAACTACGTTAAGAACTCGACGACTAATGTGTATAATATAATAACATAGAATATAAAACAATGTATAATAATTCCATTCGAGAGCTGTGAGACCACAATTTCTCTTAATATGTATAACTATTCGTATTATTTGGGTTAACTTCAATAAGTAGGTAATTTATCTCCAATACAAAAATGTTTTATAGTGAATAACATATTTTTTTAGTAATCATTTTCGGTTCCAGCATCCTAAAAAACGTAGAAATACACATCTATCTTGATTTTATAGAAAAATTTAAATTTTCACCCCCTGTAAGGGGTGGTAAGGGGGTAATAGTGGTCATGAATTTATTTTTAGTTATCATTTTCGGTTCCAGCATCCCAAAAAACGTAGAAATACACATCTATCTTGATTTTATAGAAAAATTGAAATTTTCACCCTCTGTAAGGGATGGTAGGGGGAGATGGTGGTCATGAATTTATTTTTAGTTATCATTTTCGGTTTCAGCATCCCAAGAAACGAAGAAATACACATCTATCTTGACTTTATAGAAAAAATTAAATTTTCAGCCCCCGTAAGGGGTGGTAGGGGGTGATAGTGGTCATGAATTTATTTTTAATTATCATTTTCGGTTTCAGCATCCCAAAAAACGTAGAAATAGACATCTATCTTGATTTTATACAAAAATTTCAATTTTCACCCCTTAAGAGGTAGTAAGGGGGTGCTAGCGGGAAAACTGGCATTTAAAATTAGTTTTTATTGTCATATTCGGTTTCAGCGAACCCAAAAACCTAAGAATAATGGGGTCTCCCTTCTGGTTCATGACTTTTTTTTTTTTGTGTGCCTGTGTAATTAATACATTAATGTTTCGTTTTATGTTCATTTATTGTATTATATTGTAATTAAAATAATAATTATTAATATATTTATAGATAAATGAATACTGATACAGAAATAATTGCTAATACTTTATTAATATTTTATAAATTATAAATAAATACTGAAGACGAGACAACCTTTTTATGTGTGTTGAATAAAGTTGGTCGAGGAATAAATTTTATAACCAAGCTTTTAAGTGGCAGTCCTCTTTTACTATAATCGATATAGATAATATAATATAATGTTAGGTAATGTATATATTAATCTAATTGTTTACTGTATTGTATAAATATGGAGGTATATTTACGAAAATGCAGAATGGTATTTAAATAATACAATAGTAAATGATATAAAAGGGGTTTGTGATTAGCAATCTTTTCTCGGTGACCATTTGACACTCTTACGTCTACTTAATACTTATGACTAATTCTCTACAGAGCTTTAGTTATCTCAATTCAGTAAAGAGATTTATTCTTATTAATTTATATATTTTTTAAACAGTATTGACTATTGTGTCCTAGTTTTATCGCATTATTTTTATTGCATGTATATTAAATACTTTATTAATCATCTTAACCGATTTTTTTGTCTTTAAAAATAATAAAAAACATGTATTTCCAAAGTTTACTTCTTTTTAGTTAGTCAATGTTATATACTATGTCATTGTGTTAATTGTTATGTATGTTTAATTATAGAAAGAATTTTAGTTTTTGTAATTGTAAGCTAAGGGTAATTTTAAAATTATTCATACAATATCAACATTATATTACCAACATATTGAATAGATCTTCATACTGTATTATCCCAATAAAATAAAAGTGTCTCTTTGTTTGTACCAGATTTACAAACCACATTGTAGAAAAGATAATCAAGCGAAGCTTGCGATGCTTCTTCTGTAATCCCACTAGATCGAGGTCGGGGTCAAGAGCTAGTATATAATTTAATAATAGAATGTTTCACTTTACATTATAAGGTAAATTGTATGAGATTATTATGATTATGTGGTAAGTAAAGATGAAATAAAATTTTGATTTAAAATACTAAAATATATGGGTGTGATATGTATATATCATTATATGTATAAATATAAATATAATTGAAGATTTCCTTAACAAAAAATAAAAATGAACTTTGTATTACATTGGCAAAAATGTTTTATTATATCCTTCGAAAGATTTAGACTTTTTATAGGTATAGGACGTTTTGTTGAGGGAGTTAAAAGAAAAGCTGGTTCTCAGGCAGTTAAACCATTCATATTATTTTCTATGACTATAACCCTTTACACTTACCTTAAACTATATCGTCTCAATGTTATATAATTATGACATAAAGAAGACGTCATTATATTGAGCAAGGTCTTTTTCGTAAGAAGGGATAGGTAAAGATTTGGGGATCGGGCTCCCCATTCAATTGAAGAAACGTGACTAACAGGCACTTCTATAACACGCTGGACCTCTGTATAAGGTGGTTCTACCCCGACTAAACTAGCTGCTATACCAACTTCAAACAATTAGCTTCATAGGTTATTTCCATTTAATATAATAAGTATATATTTTTATTTATCAAATAAAAAATGTATAACCTAGCTTATTATATTTATTAATCTTGTCGTTGAATATCGTCAGTGTGTCACGTACTGACGACAGTAATTCTGTCTTATCACATCCAAAAATGTTACCTTGTTATCATTCATGTAATATTGTAAATTCGGACCAAATTAATTATAAAGATTGTAGCTTTATATTAATTTTTTAGGTTTCTTAAAATTGTCCTATTTTATTTTTATTATGGATTTATTTTTTATGTGTCTCTAAACATTTAATGCAGGTTGTAAAAATGCATTAATCCTAAAACAGCAGTAATAAGAAGAAATAATTCTAACAATGAAAACTTTATAATCCTCAGTAATCACTGGTACTGAGTTAGAATACATATAATTATCAAATATATATCAAATATACGCACCCATAACATAGCCATTACGGATTCAATAAATTAAGATCTGAGATCATTAATTCTCGCAGTACATTTGACTTCGCTTTATCTTTTGGAACACACTTATCGTCTTCAGATGGATTAAGTTAGTTCTTTAATGTAATCGACTTTTATCACAATAATTTAATCACATCTGGTAAAATAGACTTATATTGCGTTCTTAGCACATTTATCTAAAACAAAGAATAGATTTTCTGAACAAGCCAATTGTTAAAAAGAAATGCTCAATTGAGCACGTCAATGAAAATAATATTGTTACCTACATTTAGCACTTTTACATATAAGATTTATTTTTCTAACGTTTAAGGTCAGTTGAAGGCAAAGCAGAAAATTATAATAGATAGTAATTATGTTAAAGGTCAGTATTAACAACCATCGTAAAATGATCTCCAAGTCAGGAAATATATAATAAATGTGTATTATAAAAGCTGAATACAAGACATCTCTGACTTTTTATAAGTACAGAAATAATATAAAATATTTATCATTATTGTATTTATCTATATAAACAAAATTAAAATGTCTGTTTATAATTTCAAAAGAACAGCATTTTAGTAAATGCATGTGAAACTTAGGCTACTTTTAATTTAAAAAACATATTCATATTCAGCACAAAAAACAATCATTTTATCGTGTCGGTCTACTGAACTATGAAAAAAAATATCGAAATGAAAAAAGTTAAACTTGAAAAACTGCTAAATACTACTGAACTACTCGTATGTTACAACTAAATCAAAAGATTAGAGGTTGATCAATTATTAAATAACTATCTCCATAAAGACTCGTGGTCAAGTAAATCTCGAGTTGTTGGTGGTAAAATAATTTAAATATAAAATGGAATGAAAAATTTAAATCATGAATACTATCTATTTATAATATATATTTTGCAAAATAACGTTATTGTGTCTCCAAATTTAAAATGAATAAAGAATACAACCTTTTTGAAACGTCTGCACCAATAGAAAGTTATGAATGTCCTCCGCTCGTTGTTTATTGGACGAACTAATCGAATGAATCGCGAGCGTCCACTTTGTCACATAACATTGTTATCATTGTTTTGTCGATGTCAGGTGACATTCAATTATAAAATTACCGTGTATCTAATATGTTGCAATCAAATTTATTGAATGGTCATAACCGTCTATTATAAATTTTAAATACTTGTAGCCTAAATAACGGAAGATACTATAAATTTTTATAAGTATGCTATTTAAAGTATTCTCTTATATTATTACACTTTCTTACATCGTTAGTAAAAAGTATACCATACTATACAATGTGAGGACAAATATTTGCATCTCTTTACTTCGCTACCTTCTTATTAAATCTTGTAATCTTCTAAATAAATGTACTCAGTCGCTTATTTCTTCTCACTTTCTGTATCACCTTTAACACGTCTCGTTGGTTAGGGTTATTCTTTATTTATCCCGACACGTTCCTTTTCGTTTTTCGTTCCCGTTTCCACGCGAAGGAACTTTATGAGATAAGCATCTTACTCGTATTTGTATTCTCTTTGTTACAATTTATTTGATGTTTGTTTTGTACTCTGTTACAAGCACACATTAGTAAGATTAGATACAATCTCGTGAAAATATGAATATTGTATTAAAAGGTTTAATTGTCTGTTAATAAGTTAACGAGCTCAGTAAGAACGGATTTAACAACCATGAATGGTGCATGGTCGTAACTTAGGTTATGTATTAGTAAGAGATGGTTGCAACTGATAGATGGTTTAACTTTACTGCATGTATAAGTACGTTTTAAACTGTCTTGAAAACGGATTAACCACATTACGGAGTTACTTATAAAACTTTGATTTTATATTAAATCTTTTTTAATGTGTTACGAATGTTTTTTCTCTTAGTTTATAATCAGTAACAACTAGTAAGACAGTTGTTACTGATGTATTGTTTACAAATCTTTTTCAAATAATCCATAAATGACATGTATCTGCTTATGTTCTGCTCTGCTCTGCACGTTTCAAGAAATCGACAAAAATATAGAATTTACTCAGTTCTAGTCGCAAGTAAACTTCAATGAATCATGTGTTATAACATAACATATTTATCAAATAAAGTTTTAAATTAAATTCATTTATGTTTTATTACATTTACAGATCTTTACCTAAAAAAATATTATAAATAAAAAAATTACTGTCGTACTAAATTATATCAAATTATGTATATTGACACAAAGTAATTTGTTAGTAATTAATACAGTGTAATTGTATCCAAGTAAGGAAATTAGTACGGATACAACATATCAGTGATATAATAATTTTATAATTGAATATCGACTGATATCAGCAGAACAATGAGAACACGTTTATCCGACAAAAGCCGACGCTCGCGATTCATCCGATTAGCTCGTCCAATAAACAACGAGCGCGCGACGTTATTAATTTTACATTTGCTAACACTTTTTATTTATTTTGAAACTATTATCATTATTATTGCTGTTTAATGTCTTATAATTTTTTAAAAATCTTTTATCGTTATTTAATTTAATAGCTTCTATTATAACTTGTGTAGCTTACTTACTTTACAGACTCAACTATTTTAATAAGGTTTTCAATATAGTCTGGTCTAATCTCTACTCTCACCTTTATGATGGTGTAAATTTATGACTTTTGGTTTGTAATTGTATATTATTTAAATTATGAATTTATAACATATTAATTTATTGTAATCCTAATTTAGTAATAATAAAACTACCTTCGTATCTATAACAAAAAAAGTTGATTTAACATAAAATAACAATGTTCATTTGAAAGTACATGTCTATAAAGTTTTAGTTGAAATTAAAACTGTGATCGCTAACAAGACCATTTTAACTCAGGGATATTCTTATTATGTTTAATAGATATATATTTCAAATATTAATAATTATCCGAATAAAAATAAACTATTCAACTTAAAAAACTTTGCATGAAATAAAAAAATAATCCTAACAATTCGATCTTTTTCATAGCTATTGAAAAGAATATATTTTAATATTCAATTAAAATAAATATTAAATACGAGTATACCAATATGAACCGTCAAGTCTGTACATATGTTTTTAGTTTTTTTATTTATAACTCGTATTTGCATGATAAATAATATTATTTCTCCTACCGGTCGAAATTAGAAATCGAAATGAAACTTGCTGGATAAACATTTAGAGGAGTTGCTGATTATTTCATAGTTAGTGGATTTGGATGTGGAAAGGCGTATTGCTGCCGGTAACAGAGTCAACGGTGCTTTGGCTGCATTGTTGAGACGGCGAAACGTCAGCAAAGCTGCACGTTTGGCTGTACACAATGCGGTTATGCTACCAATATGGTTATGTATCTAAGATACTGGACGAAGGTCACGTAAAAAGCATGAGGACCCCCGGAGGGCATGTATGAAGGCGAAAGGGGTATGCATGGACCGTAGCGTTTCGCGCTCCGTCGTCTCTGACTACCCCACAAGGGATATGGCGGGTAGCTATAATAAAATAAAATAAATAAAATAACTTGTATAGTTTAATAACTATTTTAATAAGGTTTTCAATCTAGTCTAGTCTAGTCTCTACTCTCACCTTTATGATGGTGTAAATTTATGACTTTTGGTTTGTATTTGTATATTATTTAAATTATGAATTTAAAATAAAATTACAACATATAAGTTTATTGTTATCCTAATTTAGTAATAATAAAACTACCTTCGTAACCATATAACAAAAAAAGTTGATTTAACATAAAATAACAGTGTTCATTTGAAAGTACGTGTCTATAAGGTTTTAGTTGAAAATAACATTCTGATCTCCAACAAGAGCATTTTACCTCAGGGATATTCTATGTTTAATAAAATTCTAAATATAAATGATTATTTTAATAAAAATACAACCTAAAAAAAATGCATAATATAATGAAATATATAAAAAAATAATCCTAACAATTCGATCCTATTCATAAGTATTGAAAAGTGTTTTTTGATATGTTTAATATTCAATTCAAATATATATTAAATATACCAACATGATCCGTCAATACTGCATAGTTGTTTTTAGCTATTTTATTTATAACTGGTATTTGAACGATAAATAATATTATTTCTACTACTGATTGAAATACGAAATCGTTATGAAATATGAGATTAGCATTTGTACGAGTTAATAGTGTAGTGGTTAGTGATCCTGACTGTTGAGTCATACTCGTAGGTCGTGGATTTGATTATCACTCGGGATAGTTAACTGTATGATCCACGGACTGCAGAACTGAGTTAGGGTGTACTTTGTTTCATTGTAAAACTACCGAGATATAGAGGTTGTACGGCCGTTGTTTTAAAACATATGAGATAAAGTTATTGGACTGTTTGGTATTGTCTTTTTTATATATAAATAGATTATCACAATTTTGTTTTGATAGTACTAGGACAAATAAAGACTGCGGCAGCCAAAAATAAATACATTTTTAGTCGCTATTACACATTCAATAAATTAATTAATCATTCTCGCAGTACATTTGACTTTACTTACTTAATAAAGATAAAATACTTACTTGTACTATATCTTTCGGAACACTGACTTATCGTCTTCAGACGGATTGTGTCTTGTAATGCTATAGACCTAAAGCAGATTATTTTAAACACATTTGGTAAAGTAAACTCACATTTAGTTTTTGAACATATGAACCTACTACTTATATTAAAAAAATACTGACTGTCTGTGTGCTTGGTCCAGGTAACCTCTGTAACGGCTGAAACGGTTTTAACACGATTTTTACAGACGAATGGATGATATCAAAAGGAGTAACTTAAGCTACTTTTATTTTAAAAACGTATTCCGAGCGAACGAATTAATGGGCACAGCTAGTCAATGTGTATGTATGTTTATTAAAAAGTTTGGTAACTAAATAGTATCACTAACATTATATGCTATTACTCATACTATATTTTAAATAATAATAATATAATAGTAAAATACCATGTATTGTGTTAAATCCAAGAACTCGACCAGTTGTGTGCTTGTGTTGCGGTTGAACCAAAGTATTTAATTTCCAAACGCTGTAATAAATTAAACTGCATTCATATGTTCATTGCTTATTTTTATGTTTCATTTAAATTAAGTATATATACCAAGCTTATTTATCTATTAATAGAAGTATTATCTATTAATCATAGCTTTATAACACATATGATTCTTTGAAAAAATCTTTTATCTAATTAAAATTTCAAAGATTTTACTTTTGCAGTATTTGTTGGAAAATATATCTGGTGAAGTAAACCCAGGGTGAGAACGGCATTGTTCCATTTAAAATTTCTTCTTTAGGCTATAATGGTATATAGTCGTGTCTTAATGTGACGTTATCAGAATTTCAAGTTATTTTAGGTAGTTGCGAGTTCGTTACATATTTATAAGAAAAAGCTTTAATAATATGGCATAAATGATTAACCATGTTGTTAGGAATAAAATATAAGAATTAAACTGCACAGAAAAACTATGTTTTTACCTTGTCGGTTTACTGAACTATGAAAAACTACTAAACAGTACTAAATTATGTTACATCTAAATCAAAAGAGTAGATTTTGACAACTTATCGAATAACTATCTCCATGAAGACTCTTGTTATGGCATTGTTACTATTACTGTTACTTATTGTTATTATCACTGTTATTGCGTGCTATTAGTCCTGTCATATTAGGAGTTTTAAACTCCCAATCTGTGGAATAATTCCAAATAATTAAAAGTATTCTCTTATAGTATTATACTTTCTTACATAGTTAAAATAGGTATACTATACAATACAATGTGAGGATAAATAATTGCACCTTTTTTCCTCGCTACCTTCTTATTAAATCTTGTAATCTTCTGAATAAATTTAGCACATTTATCTAGAACAAAGAATAGCTTTTTTGAACCAGCCAATTGTTAAAGAAATGCTCAATTGAGCATGAAAACTAATATTTTTACCTACATTTAGCACTTTTACATATAAGATTTATTTTTCTAACGTTTAAGGGCAAAGCAGAAAATTATAATAGATAGTAATTATGTTAAAGGTCAGTATTAACAGCCATCATAAAATGATCTCCAACTCAGGAAATATAAATAAATGTATGTTATAAAAGCTGAATACAAGACATCTCTGACTTTTATATAAGTACAGAAATAAAATAAAATATTTATCATCATTGTATTTATCTATATAAACAAAATTAAAATGTCTGTTTATAATTTCAAAAGAACAGCATTTTAGTAAATGCATGTGAAACTTAGGCTACTTTTAATTTAAAAAACATATTCATATTCATCACAAAAAACAATCATTTTATCGTGTCGGTCTACTGAACTATGAAAAAAACATCTAAATGAAAAAAGTAAAATTTGAAAAACTGCTAAATATTACTGAACTACTCGTATGTTACAACTAAATCAAAAGATTAGAGGTTGATCAATTATTGAATAACTATCTCCATAAAGACTCGTGGTCAAGTAAATCTCGAGTTGTTGGTGGTAAAATAATTTAAATATAAAATGAAATGAAAAATTCAAATCATGAATACTATCTATTTATAATATATATTTTGCAAAATAACGTTATTGTGTCTCCAAATTTAAAATGAATAAAAAATTAAAAGTTTTTGAAACGTCTGCACCAATAGAAAGTTATGAATGTCCTGCGCTCGGTGTTTATTGGACGAACTAATCGAATGAATCACGAGCACCCACTTTGTCGCATAACATTGTTATCATTGTTTTGTCGATATCAGATGACATTCAATTATAAAGTCGTGTCTCTGATATGTAGCAATCAAATTTATTGAATGATTAAGAAGTCATAACCGTCTATTATAAATTTTAAATACTTGTAGCCTAAATAACGGAAGATACTATAATTTTTTTTAAGTATGTTATTTAAAGTATTCTCTTATATTATTACACTTTCTTACATCGTTAGTAAAAAGTATACCATACTATACAATGTGAGGACAAATATTTGCATCTCTTTACTTCGCTACCTTCTTATTAAATCTTGTAATCTTCTAAATAAATGTTCTTAGTCGCTTGTTTCTTCTCACTTTCTGGAACACATTTAACACGTCTCGTTGGTTAGAGTTATTCTTTATTTATCCCGACACGTTCCTTTTCTTTTTTCGTTCCCGTTTCCACGCGAAGGAACTTTATGAGATAAGGATCTTACTCGTATTTGTATTCTCTTTGTTACAATTTATTTGATGTTTGTTTTGTACACTGTTACAAGCACACAATAGTAAGATTAGATACAATCTCGTGAAAATATGAATATTGTATTAAAAGGTTTAATTGTCTGTTAATGAGTTACCGAGCTTAGTAAGAACGGATTTCACAACCATGAATGGTGCATGGTCGTAACTTCGGTTATATATTAGCTAAAACTAGAGATGGTTAAAAAATAAGTTTTAAACTGTGTTCAAAATGCATTAACCACATTGCTGAGTTACTAACAAAACTTTGATTTTAATAATTAATTTTATTTAATACATTACGAATGATTTTTTCTTAGTTTATAATTAATGTATAGACATAACGTAATAACTGTTTTGCTATCAATGTATTGTTTACATATCTTTTTTTAAATAATTCATAAATGCTCATGTTCTGCTCTGCACGTTTCAAGAAATCAACAAAAATAAAGAATGTACTCAGTTCTGGTCGCAAGTAAACATTAATTAATTATGTGTTTACATAATATATCTATCAAATAAAGTTTTGTAATAAATTACGAGTAATATATTTTTTATTATATTTACAGTCCTATCAAACTAAATGATATTAAATGATGTATATTGACATAAACAAAGTAATTTGCTAGTAATTAATACAGTGTAATTGTATCCAAGTAAGGTAATTAGTAGGGATACAACATATGATATAATAATTTTATAATTGAATATCGGCTGATATCGTCAAAACAATGAGAACACGTTTATCCGACAAAAGCCGACGCTCGCGATTCATCCGATTAGCTCGTCCAATAAACAACGAGCGCACCTCGTTATTAATTATACATTTGGTAACAATATTTTAATGTTTTTGAAACTATTATTATTATTATTGTTGTTTAATGTCTTATAATTTTTCTTTAATCTTTTATCGTTATTTAATGTAATAGCTTCTATAATAACTTGTGTAGCTTACTAACTTTACAGACTCGACTAGTATAATAAGGTTTTCAATCTAGTCTCGTCTAGTCTCTACTCTCACCTTTATGATGGTGTAAATTTATGACTTTTGGTTTGTATTTATATATTATTTAAATTATGAATTTAAAATAAAATAACAACTTATTAATTTATTGTAATCCTAATTTAGTAATAATTATGAACAAAAAAAGTTGATTTAACATAAAATAACAATGTTCATTTGAAAGTACATGTCTATAAAGTTTTAGTTGAAAATAACATTCTGATCGCCAACAAGAGAATTTCACCACGGGGATATTCTATGTTTAATAGATATATATTCTAAATATGAATAATTATTTTAATAAAAATACAACCTAAAAATAATTTGCATAAAATAAAGAAATAATCCTAACAATTCCATCCCATTCATAACTATTGAAAAGTGTTTTTTAATAGATTTTAATATTCAATTCAAATAAATATTAAATATACCAACATGATCCGTCAATACTTCACAGTTGTTTTTAACTATTTTATTTATAACTCGTATTTGCACGATGAATAATATTATTTCTACTGTCGATTGAAATACGAAATCGTAATGAAATATGAGATAAACATTTGTACGAGTTAATAGTGTAGTGGTTAGTGATTCTGACTATTGAGTCATGTTAAGGTGTACTTCGTGTCGTCGTAAAACTTCTGAGATATTGTGCGGGCGTTGTTTTAAAACAGAGGAGCTGAAGCTATTGAACTGTTTGCTTTTGTCTTAGTTATAAATAAATTGATTATCATGATTTTGTTTTGTTAGTACTAGTAATAAAGAGTGGGAAAGCAAAAATCGTATGGCAACTTTGATAACCACTATAGATTCAATAAATTAAGATCTGAGATCATTAATTCTCGCAGTACATTTGACTTCGCTTTATCTTTCGGAACACTGACTTATCGTCTTTAGACGAATTGAACTTATAATGTAATCGATTTTAATCACATTAATTTAAACACATTTGATAAGGTACATGTATATTTAGTTTTAAGTGAATTTATCTAGATCAAAGAATAACTTTTCATCGTCTTCTTGTCCTTATCCTAATTTTGGGGTCGGCGCAGTATATTTTTTCCTTCCATACTCTCCTGTTACTCGTCACTTCTGTACAGACTCCCTTCTTCTTCATATCGTCTTTAACGCAATCCATCCACCATTTCTTCGGCCGTCCTCTATCTGTCCATCTCTCTACAACCATCCCCAACAATCTTTTGGTTACAACTTTTATGATATGATATGATTTATATATGCATTTAATACAATTAAGACATCGTAATACAAAACTTTAAAAATAACAAAAAAGCTGACTTTTCACTTTGTACATTAAGTACATTCTCGAGATAACATGAACCAAAAACCTTTTATATATCACCAAACTGAGGAAAAAAAATTGTAAAATTTTGGAAAGTGTATTGAATGTATACTATTTATAGCTATATAATATAAGAAAACCAAATACGCATATATAAAAATATATACATGTCAACAAATAACACATGATAACAATAAAAAGCTGTTATTAAACGAATATATAGCTTCTGTAACAAGAACAAGTGACATGTGTTAAAGTAAGTAGATGCAAGAGAGTCAGATGGTCATCGTGAAGGATATTGACAATCACACGCTGCTCGCTCCCTTCAATATAAATTTAATATTTAAATACTTAAAGACCACATGGTACTTATGTAACTATTTATGGTATATATGAACATTTCGTCAAAGAGAAGTTTCAGAATAAAATTTTATTTCGTGCTGGGCTCATTTGTATAAACATAGAAGAAATATTCCAATCATATCCATAATTGTTAATATATTCGAATTATTTTAAAATATAGACGAAAATAAAAAATTCTAATGTATAAAACATTTTGGCGTTATAATAATTTTTTTATATTAAAATATTGCTGATAAAAAGGCAGAATCACTATCTAAACAATTTGGGTTGAAATTAAGTAAAACCGAAATTAAAAGTCGCCGACTAATGAACAAACTTTTATTAGTCGCTGGAGGGGTCAGTTTTTTGGAGCCAGGAAAAAAGCGATATGATAATATTTATTTTATTATTTTATATTAATAATAAAATAAAATCTCAAATGAATGTCGCCAGCTAAAACTCAATAAACTTGTTTATAAAAAGTTTTTTTTTAATATATTAATTAATTGACATTAATTGATATTGTACTTTTTAAACAATTCAGTTAAAGCATACAATTTGTGACATAAACATGAACTAAAACATTATTTTTTGTAAAGTCCACAAAAGTATTAAAAAATTTATTGCCCACTTCGTTATTTTCAAGATTATTTATTTATTAAAAAAAAGCAAGCTGTAACATATTTATAAAATCCACTAAGCAGTGATTTTCTGAAAATACGTAAGATTAATGTAACCGCTTATTTTATGGCCAGTATCTTAAGATATCTGTTATTTTTGTAGCTTGAAATTAAATTGATTAGTTTCGAAAAGTTTTACTCTCGTTAACTTGAAGATTATATGTCAAGTTAAATTAATGTTTCATACATTTGGGATGATTTTGCAATACTCTGATATATATAGAAGTAATCAAATTATATAATTAAATTTATAAAATTATAATTAAAATTCTATCATACACATAATTGTGCACCACTCTCGTTTTCGACTAACTAACTAACTATAATATTTCAATTCATCTACAGCGGTTATTTTATAACTATTGCAACTAAACATTAAGTTCGCCTTTTGTAAATACAAATAAATAAAAGGATACTTCTTCCCGATCCTTTGTGAGAGGATACCTTATCTATCTACTCTCCTTTTCAAGCCAACCATATACAATGTAAACCTAGCTGTAGTCATTTAAGACTACAGTTAGGTTAATTGTTATTTAAATAATTAAGGTTTTTTTATTTTAATAATAACTGCTACTGGAGAATTAATCTATCATCCTCTACATGATTTTAGTTTTTAGGTAAATGTAAACAATTCTCGGAGTACAAAGTATCCTCTAGTTAACAATAACTCACGGCGTTAAAATGTGTTTTGTTGTATTTAATGGTAACCCAAATCAGTTATGTTTTCCCGGGAAAAGGACTGAATTTCCAAAGTAAAAAGTATATTATATATTAACATACACAATAAACTTTAATTGCAACAAATGGCGTAAATTTTAGATAAGACTCGAACAAATAAACAGATAAACGGACAAATATTGTAACTCTTATGGATCTATGTTATGTACTGAATATAAACCATGTAGTTTAAAACAAATAATTACCTTTTTGTTATATGTATAGGCCAATTTATATTTAGAATATATTCACAAAATATCGTAAGAGCTGGCAACGTTTGCGTCACAACAAAGTCTAGGTAAAAGTTTTATTTATGGGAAAACTTGTAATATTCTTTCTTAAAACACTCCTGTACTAAACAACATCTCTGGCACGTAAATTGACTATTAAAAATTCATGAAGATGAAAACACTAAAACGAAATGAACATTAATATATTTTTTATGCAATTTGATAAAAAATCATCTAAAAATAAGGTTACTATTCTTTTAATACTTTCTATACTGAAACTTTTTCAGAGAAACTTTAGTATTAGGTACTTTCCAATAACCAATTGTATTTTTAATTGAGAAACTAAATGAGTTAAGTAAAATTCCTTGCAGTGAAACTATTTCAATTAAGAGCTTCGTAATGATCGATTTAAAAGTTGAAAAATTTTACTTTTAAAGTTAGGAAGCCGTTTTACTTTAACACGGTCATAACTGCGAAAATTTAAAAAGTTAAGAAAAAAGTGGCTTTAAGAAAACTAGACGATTTTTTTAAAAGTAGATTTCATATTTACTCAATTATTATTGTGCTTATACGTTTATGTATATACTGTATTGAAATACAGAAGAAATAGTGTTAGTGATAGGAAGTTAAATTAAGGTGGAGGAGTCTAACTGTAGTTATTTGATTGCAGCTCGTATTGATTTGGCTCGACCGGGAAAGGACCACCCTTTCACGGAAGATTGACATGTAGTAAACAAATTCATATGATTATGTTCCGTCGGTCAGTGAGAAAATCCGGAAGCCCAAGCTCTCTCTCCCCCCCACCAAAAATGAAAGAGATACCTCCAAAAAATATATTGATATATATTTTTTGGAGGAATCTCCGGAAGTATAGCCAGTACCCTCCTAATGGAGGGTACCGGCTTAGACGAAGCCGGAAAACCCCTCCCCGAGCAAAATCGGGAGAATAATTTTCGGATTTTGCTTGGGCTACCTATCGTATCTGTGCATAGACATGGACGACTACATCAGAGTGTACGCCTCTATAGGTCCCATTGTGGTAATGCAGAAACGTCTGGTAAATAATATTCTTGATGCTCCTAATTACACAAATTTTAAAAATACCCCTAAATTGTTTTATTCACATACATTTTATTACTCTCAATGTATTAAAAAAAAAAGAAATGTATTTGCAGTTTTCAATATCTTATTATAAAAGTAACTATACTCATTTGAGTATTGCAACAGGGAATGGGTTAACAGGCCCATCAAACCAGGTAACATTTCTTTTTGGTCAGTTGTCATATTGGAGAGAGTATGGGGGAAGGGGATTGGGCGCCCGACGCTCGGAAGCTATCTTGGAGTCCCTTTCATAAACCATTAGGAATAGAATTATCTTGCTTCAATCCTTAATTCTATCATCATTTCTAAAACAGCTACTTTATAATTAGGAAAAAGATGGCTAATTAGATACTAAAGAAAATGTGTATTTTTAGTATTTATAAATGAAACTCGTGACAGTTTAAAATTTATAAAATGTTTTATGTTAATGAGTATTTATTTTTAAATAATGTTCAAATTTCATTTGCTGCTAAAACTACTCATGAAACTAAATAAATTTTAATCAGTTAAGTTAGAGACAAAGAAATATTCAAATATTAAAATGACAACATTTTTTTTTTTGTTATGCACACAATTTTTTTTTTGTGTGTCTCTGCTGTTAGCTCTACTTGCCATGACAGCATCGCCGGTGGAATGGACGGGTGCAGAGACCCACCCCTGAAAAGAGGGAGCCTGAAGGGCCCCAGGGCTGAGGGCGTTCTGAGGGTGCCTCCTGTAAGGCTTGGACCACGGCTCAGGACGCCGTTAGGTGGGAAGCGAGGGTTGGATGTGAGTTAGGACTTGACACTAACGTCTTCCGACGGCAGAACGCCGGAGCAACGTTCTTGGGTGGGGGCCTCGTCTTCGCCGGCGAAGACGCTATGTGTGTGTGTGTGTGTGTGTGTGTGTACGTAAGTGTAGTGTTTATGTTCGCTTTGCCGCTTTTACGTAGCGTTCTCTAACGTAATCGCGTCGTCCGGGATCGTAATCGCGTCGTCGGGATTTATGCACACTAGGATTTTCTGTCTTGATACAATTGATACACTCGTATTACTAATTCAACAATAACAACATTTATTATTGAGATAATGTTAATGAATTAAGTAGTAAATGAATTTCAAAATAAGCCACATACAACATGTTTCTTTTTTTGTACCAAAATCCTGATATTTCTAGTTTTCCCGTGGAAATGAAAGAATTTCCTAGAATAAAAAGTATCGTGTATGTTGACTGAGAGCACAAGCTATGTGTACATAATCTCAAAGTTATATAAAAATGTGAATTAAATTTCGGCTCACATTTGAAACTATTTATATTTCTTCTTTTTACTTTTTATCTATTTTTGTTACTTTTTATAATATAATTAAATTATACCTAACCCACTAGTAACATCGTATCGTCATATATGTTTAAGATAAATCTTAGAATATTCAAGAAATGAAAGCTTTTATCAAATCAGAACCATTTGTTTATGGCGTGGCTTTCAGGAAGTTATGTTTTATGTTGAAAGTTCTTTCATTCTTCTTATTCAAAACTTTACGTTGAAAAAAATTCTAGTACGTTAAGTGCAAATGCATATTTTGCTCGGTGAACAGCCTTTATTTATATTTGTATAAACGTTAATTCAATCTGTATCAATTTATTTAAGACTGCAGTCACTTTTAGACGTACATACTCATAATTGAATGTATTGTTAATAAATTATGAATTCAGATTGACCTGGATCATACAATATAAATTTGTGGCTCCGCTGTATTATAGCCGGCAGTACACTGTCATTTGTGTCTGTAATAAACAAACTATCATACAATTTATTGTAATATTAAACAGTAGGCCCTGCACTAATAAATAATGGAACGGAAATTGAGGCAGTAAAGTTCAAAATTGATTTTCCTTCAAGTTTTAAATATAATTTATAAAAACATTATACGAGCTTAATTTACCACTTACCGATGTAAATGTGGAGACGATCCCACATTCTGTTTTGAATTGAGATTAAGCTTGTGTACATATTTTAAATAAAGTTTTATATTACCTATTATTTTAAAACTTTGAAAGTAGGTTATATGACAAAATGTAGAAACTATTTTATTTAAATTCAGCTACTTATTATATTTTAGACTTATCATAGTATCTCATTGTATAATATAAACTAGATTTCATTGAATAAACTATAAATGTGAAGTCAAACGTTCCTAAACGACCTAAGTTTTAATTACTCGACACATTTTCCTTCGTACTACACGCATATAGATTAGGAATTATGTAAAACAATAGCTAATTTAATGCTAATTTGAATAGCTTAATTAAATATTGATTGTAGTAATGTAGTTGTTAAGTATTATACGAGTACGATAACATATCTTCCACTGTACCACAGGGTTAGACGTAAAATAAATTATACACCTTTTTGACCCCCGCAGAGATATTTAAGATGCGTCTAGTGTAATACTTATACTTTTGACTTTCAAATATTTTAATTAAAATTACTAATTATTACTTCATTTTAAGTGTTGTTTAGTTTTTAATGTAGATTAAAAATTCGAATATGTTAAAAACTCTTAACCGTTTCGGAGACCTTTTTTGTGTTTAGTTGTCCCCAAAATGCGACGAGATAATTAGCTAAAAATTTTCTAATGTATGTTTGAACCAAACGCGGATGTTATAGCGAAAACAGATTGAAAAAATATTTAGCCATTCAAAATTTATCAAGAAAAGAAGAAAGGAGAGGGGCTCAGCTCAACACCCGCCGCGCACGGTTGGCGGATCCTAGTATAAGAAATTAAGGATCATATATAAATACATATTCACGGAATATACCGATTATCTTAGTATAAAAAACTTCAAATGAATTTATTAATGTATTTATTTAAAATAAGCAATAATAATTTTCGTTTTACGTTAATAAATATTAAAGTACCTTTGAATCTATGAAGGCTTTAACTAAGTAAAGTTCCGCGTAAGACTGACTAATATCTAGGCTAATAATTTAATAAACATCAATATTGTAATAAAAATTAAATTACTCCCGCTCTGTAGGCGGAGTGTCCAATTTAACTCAGACGCCCGGAGTTTGTTCATTAGGTTTAACAAGATCCATGCCGTTACCCTTTGAGACGGCTGATATAACTTAATACACTTTTAAGTGTAACATTTCAAGATTTTATAATTTTTAATTATAAATTTTATGTTAATAGTAGGTATTTTGGAACTAAATATTTAATAAAACTTCAAAGCATCTGTGCTTCAGTGATTTAATAAAAAGTATTTAAGTTTGTCAAATAAATAAATAAGTGTATCTATGATTTAGAAAAATCAAAAAAATTTTAAGTTGGTCCGTCTGAGTAACTGAGTGAATCCAGCCAAGTGTATTTTGACTAAATTTTACGGTTTTTGGTGAATTTCTGAAAGAGTGATTTAAGGTAAAAATATTATTACGTCATCAACAAATCCTAGAGATTAACTGACAAGGAAATAAGTGTTACAGTTTTGGTTTTTGCAAGGATATTAATCCGGTTTGATAAAAAGGATAGGATTGTAAGAATCTTTTTTGTCTTTGGTCGAAGGAATCTTTAACACATAAAATATATAACACGCAGATTATCTGTGCAGCTAGACTGTGCCCACAAAAAGATACATTTAATTCAATTTTTTTTGCAAAAGTTTTTAGTTGTCCGTGAATATATTAGTAATAAAAATATACCAAAAACACAGCCACTAAAACAGCAATGGCTTTAAAGTGCTTTTGAAACACAATTAAACGATAAGAACCATTGACCTGCTCAAGTTCTGCAAACTTTGAACCCTATAAATGTGGAGGAAATATTTCATTACTATAATTGAAATACTATAAAAAATCTGAAGTAGGTACAGCATGTGGCAAATATTAACTGTTAGGTGATATTGAATATTTTTGAATACTCTCTTGATATAATATGTTTTAAAAACTAAATTGGATTAGCAATTGGCAAAGCAACGTTATTTTCATATGCATTATTAAAGTATCCCCTTACTAACTCTTAGCTAGTACTTGCAACATCTTTTTCAAAAAAATGGGCGCCGAATTGTCCGAATATTAAAAATCACTCGAGCATTATTGAATTGCTCTTTCCAATTATTTGTTGCTCGGCCTCTGTGGTAGCGTTTTAGTATTTTTTATATATGGTTTTTGATATAAAACAAAGAAATGAAATTGAATTAAAAACTGATATTTAGAACAACTATAAAACCAATTTCAGAATTATTAAGCTTAAATAATTAATTTTCTAGTAACATTTTTTATAACTCGTTTACTTATTTTTCTTAGGGAGTAGAGGTTAGCTGTCACTTTCGGGTTAGTACGACCTTGTCACAAAAGATTCACAAAAGTTGACTGAGGGATACTCAAATTTGTGGTTCTTGCTGTTCTACATACGAACGAATCCTTCATTCTTCCAAATTAATCGTGGCATTTATATATTTATCTATGACCAATGGCATATATTATTGATTTATATTTGAAAATCAACAAAATATAAATACATATTTAATATAAATATTTATAATTTCATAAATCGCTATAACTAAGGATGTACATTTACCAGTCGATATGAAGTTTCAAATAAAGGCCAGTGAGTAATAATGGTTTTAAAAACGATTTGGTTTTCTGTATAAAGGGTGCGCTCATGTGATTATTTAAAAGAGATTAATGGATCGTAGATATGATAAAAATATTTATAATTTTATGTACATTCGAGTTTACTTTTGTTTTTATTTTATAATATTTATCCTGTTATTAACGCTATATAAATATTATTTACTTATTTCTGTATTGATTGATAATGAACAATTTAATATCAATTAAAAATAGTAAAAAGTTCTACTCATTCTTAAACACATTAGAGGAAGGAGTAAAGACATTTAATTATCCAACAGTGTGTAATTCTTATTTTTTTTTTATAATTATTAATTTCCAATCATTAAATCTTTTACCTGTATAAAGCTTCACATTTTAGAGTGAGTATAGAGTGAATATATATATACTCACTATAGAGTGGATATATATATATATATACTTAATATTATATAGTTTTTATAATATTTGTAAAGTACCTAGTGAAGCTAGTTTCCTTTTAAGGCTCAAATTAGTTCGAAATCTATGTTAAAATTGTTTAGTTATGTAAGATATATATAATGTGGGTTAGTTACTAAACTAATTACGAAAAATATTTTAATATATTGTAATATTCTATTGAAATTATTGCATAACCAATTAAAAAACTCTTATTCCGAAGAGTTATGCTGTCAACATTTAGAATTACCGCATTAGTTCAGATTATTCAATGGCTAACACAGGTATAAGTGTAAAAACACGCGTTACATATTTCATATTCTTTCTCAGTTTATTATCTTTCCGATGTTCCAAAGTTATCTTTCTATACGCTCACGTTAAATATCGGTACGCTTTAATATTCACGGAGCGGGATCATAAAAAATATTCTAACCTAAACCCGCCCAACAAATAAGCAATATTTACGCGAAAAAATACACTTTTAGGCCGACGTTAAGCCTTATATCAACCTTTTAAACAGGCTGAAATGGGCTCTACAGGCCCTTTGTAGCCCGTAAAGTTACAAGTCTTAAGTTATACAGCCTTGGGATCAGCTGCTTTCTTTAAGTAAGGGTTGATTAACCTTGGAAGACTTATGTTTTTAATTTAAATTTATTAAGAATATTTTGTTTTCGTCTTTTTTGGTTTGTTTTTTTTGGCATATTGGCAATATGATGTGGAGGAAATATAGAAAACAAATTAATAATTATTTTCACTCACCCACTTTTCTAAAATCGAAGGATAGATAGGAGAAAAAAGTAGAAAATTATTTGTAATTTAATATAAAAAAAATAAATTATGTAAAACATCGAAAACAATTATGAAAGGATTACTTATTAATAATACAAATAATATCTTTTAAATCAAAGTAAAAGGATTCCTTTAATTTTACATATTTAAATATTGTATAAGTTTTTCCTTCAAATACATCTATATACATCTACGTAATATATGATATAGTTCGCGTGGCAAAGTAGGCAACCGGATTGAGCGTGCTCAGTTCAGCTATGAATTTAAACCTTCCAGGGTCACACTTAAAACAACAACAAAATTAAAAAAAACAATATTAAAAACAGTCCCGCAGTTTCAGAGGCGTTTACAAACAAAAATATAAATAAAGAACCAGTAAGGCATTAAATTGTAATATAATTTGTGAGGTATTTTATTTAAAATTGATTTTAATAACATTACAAAGTATATTGTGTAATAAAAGTGTCGCATTCCGAAGGGTAAGCAATAAAAAGTAGCGCAATCGTCAAAGGTAGCGGAATTTAATTGCAAACCCTCAGCGTGCTTTAAGCCACTTGGCTTTGTGCACCTACCCACATATTGCAAATATTTAAATTTTTCTACCAACAGATCCATAACGGCTGTACAGCACTCCAACATGTCTGGAGTATTAAAATTACAAACTGTAAATTAATTTTCAAATATTATAATGAATAACATTGCTAGTTTTTGTCTGAAAAAAAATATATTTTTTAACTAAATTATTAGCGCCAGTAATTAGGTTTTTTGGTTAGTAGATTATAAACAAAATTATCTAAATATTGCATCATATTCGCCAATCAACAAGTTTTCTCTGGCATTTATAACATGATTGTACAAATACAATATCAATCGGTAAGTCGTTCTGAAGCTTCACTACGATACATTACAATTGACTCTTATTTACGACTATATATACTTTAAAATATATGTACCAGAGAGTTTAGTGCATTAATATATAACATTGGACGCTAAGAGGTAACGTTAACACATGTCGACTATAAATTGTTTAAAACGAACATTAATAACACCTAAACTATTAAAGCGACAACCCGCTGTTCAGACATGTTTTATATTTAATATTAAGTGACTTGAATATTTAATTAAGATTTTATTTATTGAATTGGTTAAATATTTTTAAGTTAAGGGTGGTTTAGGTTTAAAAGAAAATATTAAATTTTACATATCTGTTAAATTCAAATCAGTGATATTGTAGTCTGAAAAATATATCACTTTTTTTCATAAAAACTGATTTAAATTGTAAACAGCAGTGACGGCGTGTATTCAAATTGAATTAGGCAGTGTGTCGTTTGCATAATAAATAGTTAAAATTCGTTCTGTTTGCTTGCATTTACTGAATAACGGAAATTGGTTGAATGTACGAAATAATTTAACGATTGTCCGTCCGTGTTTACAGTCGAAAAATGTTTTATATTTAAAACAATAAATTCACTTTTATGTAATTTATAATGCAGTATAATAACGCTTATGTGTTATAATATTATAAGATGTGAATGTAGATAAAGTTTTATTAGATTTTTTTGCACTTAAGTGTTTAGGATTTTTATGTACCTATAAAGTAAGATAATACTGCCTCATGTTGTTTTAATCTTTTATCTTTACCGAAATTGTGACCCATGTTATAGAAAATCGTTTTAAAAATATTAAATTGCCGACGAGAAAAAGCGATATATAAAGATGAAAAAAGATACAATAATATTAATAAAAATGTTCCTTTTGAATAAAGGAAGCAAGAAAAAAAAGAAAAAGCAAGAAGCAATGTAATATTACAATTATAATTTGAAAAAAAATTGAGACAACAAATATATACATACAACTAGTAATAAAGTGTATACATACTCGTACTAATACCGTATTTCTTACGCTTGTAACTTGAACCAAAAACGCGAGAGTAGACGATAAATCTTGCCTTTGTCGCCGGCAGATGGCACTCGTGTCCAGGTTTTTGCTGCCATAACTCCGTAACAAAGAGCACTCCACACCTGACTTGTCCTTGGGGATTCTGTTTATGTTCTCATTTCGTTAAAGAACATGAATGTTATATCTTTTATTATATATTTATGAACGTATCATTTTAGTTTTACAAATTATTCAGTCTTATTTTATTTAACAAACAAGACTGACTGGTAGAGCTCTGTGAAAGTAAGTTGTATTTATTATGTGTTCACTATATATAGACATAAATATAGATATTTTTATTGTTCTTTTGTCCTTAAGATAAAATTTATAAGATTGGTTTTAATTGTATCCTAATGCTACCCTGCGTATTACTGTTTTATCTCAAATGGAATCATGATATTTCTTACATAAAATTGTGTAAAAAGTAAAATTTACGAGTTATGATGTAACAGGTAAATTATTCGGGTTTATTATTATACCGTATATATAATAAACCCGGATTGTATTCTTAGTATAAAAAAAAGTAAACCCCAGTTTTTGTATCTCAAAAATTTTAAAAATTTCTTATTTTAATACTAGGTAATAAAACTAATTAGTAAGTAATTTTAATTTCCTTGTCAGAGAGCGTCCTTTTACGAACTAATGTAAGGTTATTATAAACTAATTAATCGTTCATAATCAAGCAGCGTATCGCCGGGTGGTCTAATTAGTATATCAGATTTTTTGTCCCGCTCGCCCTACGATTGTCTGAATGGGATAGACACACAAATTCCCCGAGGCGAACCTTCGGAAGCGGTAGCGGATTAATTAATTGAGAGCCATTTTGGACGCCATATTTGTTTTGATTCTGGGGTATACTCATAAATAAAAAATATTTTTTATGGGCTCCATAATATACATGTAGATGTTATCTTTAATTACTATAGGAATTTACATTTTTATATTCGCCTTTAAATAATTTTTTAAAAGCTGTTATAAACTCTTTACTGAGTTTTGTAAATATATTACGACTTACTTTTAACATTTGATTAATATTTTTATTATATACATTTATTTGTATAATCTTTTAAAACTTTTTGCACACATTTTATTATTCATATACACGATTTATCATTTTAAACACGACCGTAGAATTATTATGCTTTGAATACACTCTGCAAAACAAGTCTGTGTTTTTGAATATTATTTAGTGCAGAGTGGACCCTAGGGTATTGTGTTAAGGATTAAAACAGCGTGTTAAATTATTACGTATATTAACATAAATATACAAAAAGCCCTCAAAACACGCCTGTTACAAATGTAAGTGACAAATGGACGAAGTCTAAAAGCTTTGCAAAAGCTTGTGATATCTTTTGTACAGCCATGACTTCACAGTAGTTAGTTACGTCTAACAGCTCTTGATATTAATGTAAAATTTAATACTTATCACCATTTGCTCTTTATTTCATGTAATCTTTTATTTTTAGTATTACTAGATATTCACTGAGCTGAGCGTAAGCGAAGCTCTTAACCGTTTGGGAGACCTTTTTTTGTGTTTAGTTGCCTCCAGAATGCGACGAGATAATTAGCTAAAAAATTTCTCATGTATGTTTAAGCCGAACGCGGATGTTATAGCGAAAACAGATTGAAAAAATGTTTAGCCATTCAAAAGTTATCAAGAAAAGAAGAAAGAGGGGCTCAGCGCAATACCCGCGCGCACGATTGGCGGATCCTAGTATAATCTTTTTTAAAATTAGGGATTTAAATGTTCTAGTAAATGATTTTAATACATTTCAAAGTAATGGTAAAAGTTTATTACATTGTAAATTTAACCGCAGTGTTTTAGTAACATACCTGTTATGTAAAATTAAAAATAAATATGTGTATAACTTCAAAGATTTTAAGGCGACATTGAAACGCAATTCTAATTATACCATGAATAATATAATGATAATATAATAATAATGATTCATGATAAATATATGATTTATTAAATACGATTTAAACAAAAGAAACAAAAAAACGCAGCAATGTTTGTATTAAACGCAGCGTTTTTAATGATTGTGTAAAACGCCTTTACGAGACCCAGTTTTGATGTATGGACTCTGATGAACTATTGAGAATTTCTGACTTACTAATTGATATCAGCTGCTTATACACGAAATTACATAAAGGTCAACATCATTTATAATTTATATTTTTTGCATTAGTATATGTATAATTTATTTTCATTTCATTTATTTTGTTTTTTTTTTTTAATAAACGGCGAAAATAAATAATATCATAATAATAAAAATAATTATAAAACAAGGTACTTATAAGGTTTAGTTAGAATTAAAGTAATAAAAAAACGCCCCCGGGTGGGCTTGAACCACCAACCTTTCGGTTAACAGCCGAACGCGCTAACCAATTGCGCCACGGAGGCGATGAGTGGGGAGACGAAATTATACGTTATACCATACATATCAAACAAACGTGTATATATTGATACATATATCTATAAAATAATCATTAACTATTGTTTATCATAAGTTATCTTAACATTCATATAAACGGAGTTGAATACATTATATAACCTTAATTATCGTTTTATATCAAAATGTATATAATATTTTGTCATAACTGGGACATTTAAAAAGAAAAAGCAAAAAGTAAATACATTACTCAAAAGTAAATAATTGAACGTTCAAAGACAGAACGATGTCAATACTTATATAAATTAGTACATTATTCAAATTATAAACGAACAATTTGTTAATCTTGGCATTGGAATTGCTGCTAGCTATGGAATTAGTTCACGGTAATAAGCGGAGAGAGGAAATACTAAACAAAAATTAATTATATGCTAAATGGTAATATTTACATAATAAATTGTTCACTTCATAACTAATAGGTCCTGGGTTCGAATCGCAGGTCGGCAATGTTATTAAAAATGACTTGTCCGTATCAGAGTCCCTGTGACCGACATGGTGATAAGTAGATCCTATAATTGACTTATCATAACCATATCTAGTCCCATTGGCAGATAAGGTTAGGTTCTAAAGAGATATTTAAATCTTATTAACAAACTATCTAGTGTACGACTACGCTAAAAGTAGCCTAACTTACTCCTTATAATATCAGCTATTTGACAATGAATCAGCCGCTTCAGAGATTAGATGGAACAAAGAGACAGACAGAGAAAAATATATATATATATTTTATGTATAGATATATATATTAAATTCTTATCATAGTTTTGTTATAAAATTTATTATATTAAAATAATTAATATATTATTACACGCTACCCGCTTCTCTTATCACTGTGAAAGATGCTACCGGTAGATAAATTCGTCTTCCCAATAATTCAGAACGATTTATAGATAGCCTCCGGTTATAATGAGATGATAGAGACACTATGTCATTATCATATTGTTATGGTTGTTATATATATAGATATTCAAGTAGGCTGATAACGGATCAGCTCAGTCACTCAAATCGAAATTACTATATCTCTTGTGCTTATAAAAGGATGGAAACTTGTACTTGTAGTAATAGTTATACGAATGTTTACTTAGCAATGAAAGATTTGATTGTAAATTTGTGAGTTTAAAACGTGTATTGTATAAGTTGTTTTTTTCTTTGCAATTGTTTTGTTTTCTACAAAATTAAAAATTTTTAGATGGAGGATATTAATAAAAAACACATTTCTAATCATGAAATTGATTTAAACTGACTTTTATGATGACTCATTTTTGAGTCAATTTTTTTATATTGAAACTCTATTTATTAATTATATAAACAAAGAACGAGTCATGTAAACCGACAAAAAATATATCTTTACATATTAATTTATTGATTGAAAAGTCATTGTAAGAACTACCGCGGGTATCTAATGAAATTGTAGTGATAGTGCGCTATCATTTGATCAGAACCCCTCACTTGAAGGTTTTTTAACAGGTTTTAGAGTTCAGTAAGATATAAAATTTAAAAAAAATCACTACAAATAAAAAATTTATAATATTAAACAATACTACAATAGTATTTCTAAACATAATATATTTTTATTTATTGTTAAATATTTATTATTTTATAAATTTAGTATTAATTAATTTTAAATATCACTTGCTTTTAATCACTTGATTCGATTTACTTTAAACTCAGACGGAACCAATTAAAAGAATTGTCAACTTCCAAAATATTTAAACAGGAATGCAATACCAGCGTCGAATGACTTTCACAATATAAATAGATTATTTAATGGAATTAATGTGACAGAGTTGACGGGTGTCGTCTGCCGCCATATTTAAATTAGTGATGTGTCATCGCGTTATGACTTGCGGAACGGGATAATGAAAACTAATAGATATGTAACGTTTTTGAGATAAAAATTTTGATGTCTATCATAAAATATTAATTTTAGTTAAAATTTTGTCATTTTTCTTACTATACATAGTAAAAAGATTTTTTGATATGATAATAGAAGAATAATAAACTCCGTTCACTCGCATGAAACTATAATTCGAGGATCACACATGTAAATCAAAAGATTATATATAAAATTTTAACAACCGATATCTATAACCGGTCAATTACGTCTATTCTTTATTGAGAGGCGGCAAAATAAACATAAAAAATATACATTAAGGCCTCGTTGAAGGCAATCCGGCGTTATGACAGGTGACGGCTGATCAAAGAGCTGAGAAGTGACCAGTCATGCTCAAATGATTATGACCAGAGATTTGGACTTTATTGCCCGTTATAAAAAATGAAATACCAATATGAATCGCCATTTTGAAAACATTGGACGTTCGAAACCTGTATGAGATTGGAGGTTTTTTTAAACAATTTTTATTATTTGGTTTATGATTTGACATTTCTTTTCTTAACATAAGAATGATTTAGATGTTTGAGATTTAGATGTTTTTTCTAAATTTTATTTATATAACAAAAAAGTATTTTAAACGTTACGTTTAAAGAAATATATTTATTAAATAATCCAATAGATATTTTAACAAATAGCTAAATAATAAGCAGTCTCCAAAATAATATTAGCCTATTTATATATAATTATATTTTCTTTGTAAAGCTTCCCCTTTATGTGAGGTGCTATTAAACTCTACTTCCCTTCCCCTTAAACCCTGATAAGCCCTCATTGTTATCGTCGACTTTGTACCCTTAATAGAAAATATGAAATTACTTTTTACATACTTTAATAATATTTTTGCTATTTGGTGCAACATTCTATTTATTTTTAACATTTTAATTCATATTTTGTTTAGTATATTGAAGTGATTTGATAAACAAAATGTAATTATAAAGTTAATTGAAAACTAGATTGTGAAATAAAAGAAAAGTATCAATTCCATGGATCTTTTACAGTAAAAAGGAACGAATTTCCTTGTTCGATTGGTCGTGACGAACCTTATTGGAAAACTTTTCAATTCCAGCCAATATCTGAATTCTTGTAATAGCGAGATACTTGTTACGAACAAACTGACATACTTCTTTATTTTATGACTTCTAGAATGCAAGAATGATGTATGTGACGATAATACATTATAATATAAAAGTTAAATGGATTTGTAGTGGTAGTAACATTTTCATTTATAATAAAAAAATATAGAAAGTTTAATAGGAAAAGTTAGTAAAAATATTGATATGTGTTAGCATCAGAAATGCTGAATTCAAGTTGGATTTAAACCGTTTTATTGGGGGACAAGTGGTAGCGATATTTCATAAAAGTTGAGTTCCATCCAACTCTGAAACCGACAGAGTTTTGCTAGCTCCAACTATTTTTGATTTAGATTCACTTTGTCCGATTTTGATACATATAAATGTTACTTCAATTG
The DNA here is from genome assembly GCA_918358865.1 of Melinaea marsaeus rileyi. Classification (NCBI taxonomy): domain Eukaryota; kingdom Metazoa; phylum Arthropoda; class Insecta; order Lepidoptera; family Nymphalidae; genus Melinaea; species Melinaea marsaeus. The sequence continues at coordinate 25,297,867 of OU911088.1, read as the reverse complement.
TTTTTTTAGATTTTCATTTTAATTAAACTTACTTCAAGTATATTTTTAAGTTTTAACTTATTGTCAAGAATAAATGTTCACTTTTCAATAAAATAAGTCTTCCTGTTTTTAAGATTCCGTTCTTGGATGTTGCTTTTGAAATCTCAATTTCAGTATATCTCAAGTTTTATAAAGCTTCTAGAACGTATATTTTTATATTGTTATGATTTTAGACTTTTGTTATTATATATATTGTTGGTGAAATTTATTTGAGTAAGACAAATCCTTTCTTCTACTATATAAGAAGAAATAACTATAAATAAAATATTTGCTATGTAATATTTTCCTAAACAAATCAACTAGGAAGAAAATAAAATTCATTATACGCGAAGCAACCCTAACATCATTATTAAATGATTAATGATAAGTATTTTAATATCAGATATTAATCTGATCACTGCACCCCGAGGGTAAAGGGTGAACATCATTAGTCATCTGGGATCTGAATTTTATATCAATAAATCAAATACATTTATGTCTGTGGTAATTAAAATATACGATAACTTAAGGTTTAACATTTTATAAATAAATTAAAATAATCAATTTATTTATGATTTTAGTTTTTGTAGAACTTCTATTTTATTGATTTATTAGGTTATTGTGTCTGTAATTTTGTAATTCATTGTCTTCTACATATATATATTATACACCCCAAAATCTTCTATAAACGTAATCCATTTAAAGAGCATAGGATTATAATAGATTAATCAAATCCTATAACCAAATATATCAATGTATTTACAGACACTAACAATACCAACACTGTCGACAAACACACTTGCTATCGGCTTAAGGTTAATATCGGAAGTATTGCATATTATGATTTATGATAGGGGAAGCCGGGGTAAACTGTGATAATGCATACGTAGAGTCAGCAGGGAAATTACAATCATTATTATTTTTTATATAATGAGTAAACTATAATAAAATTAATAAAATAAAAATCAATTAATCAAATATTTTATTTATTATTGACTCATAAATTATAGTTATTATTATTTTTTAATAAATTTTGTTTTAAAATATAAAATGTTTTTGCAAAAAACTTTTTTTACCTTAAAATTAAAAAAAAAATGTTATAAATAAACCGAGGCGGATATGTTAGTATTAGTTAGTTATATGTGGACGGTACTCAAACGACCTATCTGAAACGTTCTCGCTATTCGCTACTATTCGCGTCAAATAAAATAAAGAGCGCGCTGAAGCCATCCTTTTCAACGGGAATTATGGAGCATCAAGTGCTTAAGTCACACTGGGACGATTACGGAGACGGGACAGAAAGAAAATACATTCCACTTGACCACAGATTATGATAGAGATGTGTCTGATTAATAATTATTAAATAAATGTAGTTTACACGTATTTCAGTGAGTAAAAGAAATTTCAATTAAGGTCAATCTGTTATAACTTTTTCCATACAAATTAAACATCCAATCGACTGTTAACATTTTAATATAAATGTATATTATTTTATACAATTTAACAATAATAATCTTGAAAGTGATATCTCCTTACTAAATGTCACTTTTAGAAGAAATCTCTATTCTTTGCCCTCTAGGGACAAGCATAAATATTGCTGTTATGTTGGCATGAGATTGTTAATAAAGAGAGATATTTCTGGAGCTTTGTGAGAAATTAACGATATTGTTTGACTAATATTATGTTCTGAATCGAATATTCATGCAGGTATTAAGCGGGGTGCATATTATAGTATGAATCATTCGTAGTAATCTTCCCGACAGCTGAATCCCGAGGCTTAGAATTTCTTATTGGTGAATATTTTGTTGTGATATTCGTTAATACTTTCTCTAGTATATCAAATTAGACGATAATTTATTTACATACATGCTATATTCATGTGAATTACAAATTTTAAGTTTCTACAATATAAAAATTATGTTGATTTAATTCATGTGCGAATAAATATTGTATATAATCAATCAATATGGTATCAACAGATGGTGCTGCGATAAGACTCAAGGTGTATATTAGAGCACACCGTCCGCTGGACGCGATAGTATTATTTAAGATTTAACTATAAGAATAATATTAAGAACATAACCATTACACTAAAAATTTTATAATTTCTTTGTGTCCTGTGCAACTAATATTGTTATTCCTTGTCTGTGTGTACTCTGTATGTATGTGTTTGTGTGTATTTTTATATGACTATTGTAAAAGTTGTCGAAATGAGATCCCCAGTATGATAATTGTTAAAGCTAACGTTTTTATTTCTTAATATATTTTTCATAATTTGGAGAATTATATAGCTATTCTTTTCAATTAAATACATATTTGTAAGATATTAAATACGACAACAAATCTATTTTTCATAGTATAAGGTTTAATTATTTGAGAAACTTATACAACAGTTGTGATATCAATATATCAATATCCATGGTCCATGTAGTGGATATGTGGTATATTTCATAGTATTTCAGTGTACGGCATTGTACGCCTTGTCCAAAGCTCGCCTGAGGTTAGCTTTAGCCTGCACCGGATATTGTAGCTTTGGAATTGAAAACAGCAATTCCCATGTCTATGAAACTTTCGTGTTAGGATAAATAGAATAGTATAAAATCTGTTTAATTTGCAGAGAATATTTCAATATTCATAATTGAGAATACGTTTCATCGTTACGTACAAGTTGAGCAATTAAAAATTAATCACATAATATAAACCAACGTTTAATTGACTTTGAAAGTAAGCAACTGCTCGCGAAGTTAATTTTTTGCTAAACAACTCTGTAACTGCAGAGTTTTTTTGTTTATTTGTCTGTACACAACGGAAAACAGATTAAAATGGCCCCGAGCTAAAAAGGAAGTTGTGAAGGCACGTAGATTAAAAACAGCGCAAAAAACACTTGATTTTCCAGTGAACAAAGTGCACAATCTCAGCAATAGTTTCAACTTTCAAGTTTATGAGTCCTCCAGGAGTCATTGTCATGTTGTTTTTGATGTTCAGAGTTAATTCAGTTATTTTGATACCCTGAAGTTTAGGGAATTTTTAGCTTTTAGCTAGAGACAACTCACTAAAAGCATGTTGTAATAGCTTTTTAAAGGTAAATATATTGAAACTGATTAGCTTATCAACTTCATGTAATATACTTTTAAAATATAATTAATGTAATATGATACAACATTTTTATCACAACACTTGACAAAAAACACAAACTATAACATATAAACATCATGAATTATTTACTTGCTACTTCAGGATAAGAACTGCCAAATAAGGAGTTAGAAGTCCCAGTCGGTCAAGAAGACCTACCGAATAATCAGGGGTCGCGAGGTCCACTGCTACAGGTAAGTATTTTCGCGCCATCTCAGGGTTAACTTAGGGTTAAACCAAAACACTACGTGGGAACAGTAGGAAGGACCGTATTCTCACGACATTCTGATTAGAACTGCCCAAAATCTATCATAGAAAAGTCGTTCATAACATGAGCGCGGAAGTTCTAAAATCGTGTGTATGCTATTCGAAATGGTTGAAATAGCTGAAAATTGTATTCGCACGGAGATTCATTTGCATTTAACCGCAGAACAATAATATCAGACAATCTTTCTCGAATGTTTTGCATATTATTACGAAGATTCAAGCTTCTATAAAGATTAAATAAGATTTTTTAATATTTTTTCTTAAACAATCAATAATTAATAAATTTTTTATTTTTTAAAATTTTGTTGTAAGATAATAAAATATAAAAGATATAATATATATATGTATATAATATATTATTTTATTTTATTTTTTACCATTGAATATAAAAAAAAACTAATGTTACCCTCTCTAGAGAAATTAGGCAAGAAAACCTCAACAAAACTCCCTGGACCGAAGTAAATAAGAAAAGAATACTTGAATCAAAATAATTCACACACAAACGCAAGACGTCAATCTTAATAATAAATAAATGTCAAAATAAATTGGACTATATCATGATAGCAATAAAAGTTAGATTTAGAAAACAAAAAAGCCTATTTGAAAGTTTCTTTTCGGCTTCATATACAGTATTTGTCTCACACATCCCGCCAGTCACTCCGTAAGTACTGGCAATTTAAACTATTATTTTATTTCCGTTCAGAATTTTCTATGGACGGGAAAATCGACCTTATCAACAGTTTACAAATTCATCATATTATTTTGGCGAAACTATTGTCCCGTGGGGTAGTTTTTGCGTGCCCGTCGGGTTGCTTAGAGCGTTCACTCAGGAGGCTCGTTGAAATAATTTCGTAAGAAGTTTTAGGAAGGGTTCCTGTAGCCTGAGGGTGGTAACTTATCAGCACAGCAAGGGCTTAGAGTAGAATCCGTCATTATACCAATAGTATTAAGCGGTTTTTTTTTAATATACTCAATATATTTAACTATTCTGAGTCAAAATGTGATATAAAAATACACAATTACAACTGCACAAAAATTAAAGATATTTCTTATATTTATTTAGTACTACCTCTGTGGTTTAAGATAACTTTTATAACCACTACAATGAACCCATTTTATTACTACGATTCTGTATAAAGATCAACTTAATTCTAAGTTGTTTTTTTTAAGTCATACATCGTAAAGTCATTCATCAAAAATCTCATGGCTATTAAGAAACATTTAATATAAAATAAACCAGGTAGTTCGAACTTCATAATTTATTATAATGGAGTAACAAATAATGTTAACATAAATTTATAACTAATTTACAGACTAAAATCAAAATTTACATTAACAATATCCAAATTAATATTTTGCCAAGTAGGAAAAAATTGAAAACTGCAGTTTTGAAAGTAATTTCTTGAATTGTACACTTTTATACATGGTATACACTTTTGATAATAATAGAATTAATTAAATGAAGTAATATTAAATAGAAAGCAGTTACAGACCTTGATGCTAATATCGTTAGACTTTGTAAGGTTTTCTTATAAAAGTCAAGCAACTATAGAATTTAGCGACTGACCTAATTAGGTGTGTTTCGGGTCACGTCCCTTGGCACTTTTATTTGACCGATTAACCCTACAACCTTCACTAATAGCCTGCCCTATATAGGTTTTGTCGCAGTATTTTGCCATCGTGTTTATTAGAAATGGGTACATTAAATAAGGAAGTATTACTTCTAACTTATGAGCTAATCAACCGTATGTGTTATGTTATTATAGCACACCATGTTATGTATTATATTATTTAGTATCGGATTTTAGGGCATTTTAAATCATAACCCATCCTAGAATTCACGAATGATAGAAATCAAACGGGTTTTCATAATATTGTATGTTGGGTACATTTACAATAATATATTAACATAAACTAGGAAGATATTACCAATGCATGTTACATGAATATCATGAATATTATCTTACTATTAATTACATTGTGTCAATGAAATATTGATTAAAGATAAAATCTCATATATATATTTTTTTTTCCGTGTATCTGTAAATTAACGTGAAAATTAATTCCATGAAATTGGAAATACTATTAATATCAGAAATGTTAAATCATAATAGTAAGTGGGAAATTGGATTTTATATATTTATTAATACAATTTATTAAATTAATTCTTTAATGTATAAATATTTTAATATATATAATAATAAAACAATGACAAAGTTGTCTTCTTTCGACTTTGTGATATTTTTTTTTAAATATAGTTTTGTAAATTCTTATTTACATGTTGCAGCATTTTTTAAGAACTTAACTCTAACAAATGAATTCATGACCTTTTTAGTTGTTATCAAAATGAATTATTTAATATAAAATTAAATCAGTTTTTTGTGTGTACTTCTATTATTATTATATAATATTATTTTAACATTTATTTTAATTATAACTCGACTTATCAGCATATCCATCACATGTTCATTATTTACAACATACTTAAGATATATACTGATAGCGTTACAACGTTAAGTTAATTTGTAATAAAATACCCAAAGAATGTACTTACTTATTATTAACAAAAAGACACTACACGATTTTAGATAAACTTGGCTCACAAATACATTAGAAACCCAACACGCTTCCCATTTTATTCACAGCTGGTCATAACCAGCCTATTTATGAGCAATATATGTACAAAGTTCGTCCGTCCGTCCGTCCGCTTGCTTCCCGCGGCGAGGACGAACCTGCTTTAAACTAATGACACTTAATAAAATTTCTTTGAACCGCAGGTGTGTGTCCGATTTATTCTTACGATGTAATCTAGGAAATTCCTAATGACAAGCTTCACCCGCGACTTCGCTTGAATTAACAACGCTTGTGCGCCACCACTCTTATACTTCACTTATATATTGAATAAAAGGTTTCTAAAATTATCCTTACATATTTTTCCTAATCAATCTAATAAATATATAATAAATAACTCAAGAAAATGCATTTTTGTTAAATCGAATCACTTGTTCTTAATATATTATAAAATAAACGAAAAGACAGACAGAAGCACTGCATAATGTAATATAGAAATAAATTAACAAAAATAATCTTTAACATTTTAGTTAACTTTCAATACAGCTTTTAAGTCTTAAACTATTAATTACGTTCAAAGAAGTCATAATAAGTTTATGAGAAACAACTAGGAGTATTGAATGTACTTCAGTTAACTCAACCCATTATAAGGAAAGTTTACGAATGCTTTATTTAGATATCCTTCCATATTCCGTTTACAACGACTCAGTTATAAATACAACGTGTTTATAATATGATTTATTACTACAATGTATCTGTTCACACGTGCGTTTAATTAGGTGTAGAACAAATATGGTTATCACATTAACTGTGAACTTGGTAACATTTTATTTACGATTTTTATTGTTCTATAAAAAGAATTATTCAGAAATATATGGTCAATGTAAATCCCTAATATAAAATATTGTTAAATATCTTATAAATATTATAACGAAGTTAATATATTTTAATTAAAAATATCATCAGCACATTTCGATTGGAATCAGCTACCTCTGGGATTTCTCTAATTACTATTTAAATTGGCAAGTCTTAAATAAAAGCAGTTAACAAAATAAAAACATATATAATATATCTGTATATACATATGGTTAAAAAAATGACTCAATCTCATAGTTTATTTAGTGGTCATCACTCTCCCAAATTGGTTGCGGACTAAAGAATTAATTAAGGCTTCGGGCGTACATTTTTATATTCAATTCTATTGTAATAAATTCCTTTTAAGCTTTATTATGATATAAATGTCACATCAGTGACTAATTGGTACTAACTAATTAATTTAATTAATGTTAAATACGGAATTTTAATAATAACTTTAGTTGAAAATGTTGTTTTTGGTTGAAGTTATTTTTCATATTATTCTATTCTCCACTTGATTCGCTACATCCTTTTCATGATATATTACAAAATATATATATATTGTTTAAAATATTTTTACTATCATCATTAAAAAATATATTTTAGTGCAGTGTAGTTTGTATATATTTAATTATAATACATTTATTTGTAGTTTGATTCCTGACCATTATAAAACACTAGTCAATCTTAAGGAATATATCCAAAAATACTATTAAAGAAATAACCTGAATCTCTAATCCTAACCAAGCTACCAGATAAGCCCAGATGTGTAACAAATTAAGCTCGTATCAGACTATGGTACCTGTATATCTGTTTGTCCATACAAGTCAGCACAATACCTCGTGCACCCGGCCCATACATTCCCGTCGTATAAATCATAGCTGTCTTCGGCAGGAACATGGTATCTGCTCGACATCGTAATGTCATTTAAATTAAGTTTTAGAGATTTATTGCTTCTGCTGTGATATTTTTGTTTCAGTGCAGCCAATAGTGAGATTTGGTTTGTTAGAACCATATATAACGATCAATATAAAGAGATTCTAACACTATATAAATATCTACTTTTATTCGTATATTAATGATTATTTGTTGTAGTTTTATTGTAAGTATCTAGTTTATAAACACCCTAACGTCAAAGGGTAAAATAATTTTCATTAATTTATGGAGTTGTCAATACATTTGTGATTAATAATTAAATGTATTTATTTATAATATTAATATACATATATATATATATCACATATGTAAAAACAGATCTTAAGATATAAACAATCGATAATGCTTTTTTGATGTGGTAATACAAGCCAGGTAAAAACATAAGTTTTAATAATTTCTCTGAGATTATGTTTTATAGTCTTTAACTGCAATATTACTAATAATTTACCAATTAGGATCAAGTAACATAGTGTATTAAATAACATTAATGTGGCCATCTGTAATATCAGCCGGTGTAGGGCTGGCTTTATAATAAAACGAATTATTACCCACGCAATGTAATTGCTAATATATTTTATATATGATTTTAAATATTTACAGTGTTTTACATACACATAGGTTTGTGTGTGTGTGTGTATGCATGTGTGTGTACTATTTTACATGTACTATCTAAACGACTGTTTATTTATGTAGTAACATTTTGTATGTTGGGTGACCTTCTATAGTCTAATTTCATCTTAGTGTTCCGTCACACGAGTCGTGCCCTTTATCGTTAGGTATAGCGCCCGTGGGACGACCCCATATTCAGATTTACCGCACAACTTTGTTACACTTATTTATAATGGAATTTTAGAGTTAATTTATGACATTATATGATACAAGGTAAATTATAGTTAATTATATAAAAATAATATAACAAAATATGGTGTTAATGACTGAACAGAAAATTTATTTTATTTTAGGCTTCAACGTCGATTAAAGTACTTTTAGTAAGATATGTATCATCACATAACAATTGAAATAACCAAATAACCACATGTTTCTAAATATTATTGTTTATATATGTACATACTCAAGGCATACCCTAACAATTATAACATAAACTATATTATATATAAAACTGAAATAAAAAAATCTAGTTTGAAATTAAAAAATATATCTAACATTCAGAAGTTATAATTCTCCCATTAGTTCTAAACTAGGAAAGGGCACGCAAATAGCAAGGCCGCCCCCGGGAGCCATCCATCAGGAACGGCAAGCGCTTAACACGACGGAGTAAGATGAGATCAGAGACTTGTGGTGCCACGGGTTAATATTCTGATACCGCTTATTGTTCGTGTATATTTTGTAAATTTATTTTAAACGTGGTTTAAAAAAAAACTATCGTTTAATAATTATAATTAAGAATTGAAGATAACTGAACGTGAAATGAGTTCGCAAGTCATGTAATAAAACAGTAATTACATGGTTTGAGTTATTCCCTCTTATATAAAAACATGAGGCTTTGATAACTATCAAATTAGAAACCGAGAAAGAAAGATCATTTTAAATTCAATGAGGTCACGTAGTGGTGGGGTTGGGAGAATTTTAATTTTATTACTTCTTGTAATTTATGAGACAGTCCGGATGTATGCGACCCCGTTCTTGTTTAGTGTCAATTTACATGTTTTAGTGTTTGAAGATTTCGGTCTAGTGTTTGAAAGTTATTTGGTTTCGAGAACAATTTACTTCATAGAATGTGGTATTTTAGGTTTGATGGTCTTAGTTTGGGTTGTTATTTTGATGGGTAATAAATTACATAACAAACATAAAATAATATAAAATTACTGCTTGGGGTCTAATTCATTCTCTCAAGTTATTCGAGTAACAATTGTAAACACTATAATACTATTAAATTGTAAAATTACTTACGAATTCTTTGCTTATTTAGATCCATGCGACTAGTCTGACGTTTCATAATTGCAATGTTTGTATACTTTAAATAAAAATGTTTACTTTGATTGATTATTATCCAAATCTTTCGAGGTAAATGGTGCTAAAACTATATTTGTTAGTATATATATATATATATATATATATAATCCTTTTAATCATAAGGTATTTGTCTCTTCACCTGTTTATTTGGCGGAGGCTTACGATTTAATTAATTATAATATAATATTGGTATTGATATTGATATGGATATCAAATCTGTCTAACATTGTTGAACATCATCTAATTATACATAGAGGTCTCGGGGGTTGAAGTCAAAGAGCAACCCTCAGGTAATTTAAACGCCGGATACTTTACAGTTAAAAAAATATAAGAGAAGTGAATTCTCGGACAATAATATCCAGAGAATGAAGTCTTGGCCGTGAGCTACATTTATCTTAAATTGCGTTAGCCTTTCACAAACGTGAACTTACATTGAGCTATCCATGGGACGCTGGGTGAATTTTAAACTGGCAATTTGTATCTGCAGATTGGCTGTTGAAATCTTGAAAAGTTCTCATTGAAGAGCACGTGGGCAATCTAACTTATGTTTTATACAAACGACTCATTTTTTTTAAAGGATATGTCGATAATAAATTAGTTTTTATTTTTGTTTAGGCATAAAGTGGTTGAAGCTTTCATGATGCTATAACAAGATTACTTTTGAAGAGTATAAATTGCAGAAGAAATAACATTAAATCTTCCAGATAACTTATATGTAGCGATCTAGTGCAAAAACTGTAATTGTTGTCTACATTTCTGCAATTAAACTTTTTCCACTTCCAAGAACTGCTCTCTGCAAAGACACTTTTCGATTAATAGCTTCAACTAAACTTGCAATCAGTCGTTTGTTTGATATAAAACTCAGATATTTCTCATTGCAATAAAATATTATTTTAATTCAAGTCAATATTTACTTTTATTATAGTAAAAGTCTGAATATTTCAAAAAAGGCTTATTTATTAGTAATCTGCAAACGAATAAGAAGTAATTCCCCAGCTATATCTATTCGCAACACGATCTGAGCAACTGAAGCTTGTTTGAAATAAATTTTCTGTTCACGGATACTTATGAAGGATTATTTATTTAGTTGAGGAAGGAAATATGATTTTGTATATTTCTCTTATACGGTTAATTGAATTGAATTAAGGTACAGTTTGTATACGAGTACAAGCGAGTTAATTAAAAATTTTGGTTATTAATTGAATTTCCAAATGCAGTGACACGACTGTTTTTTATTATTCCAAGCACCAACTGCCATTTCCGCAAAAAATTATCGAACTTATCTTTTACCTTTTAGTGAAGCGGAATCAATTATAATTGCATTTTTAAGAGCTTAGCAATCAAGAGGGAAAATAGTTGTTTCCTGGCAATATTGCTTTGAAGTTTTAAATTGCAATTGTTCATTTGCAAATACTTTAAGATGGATTAGTGAATTACTCATATCTTGGTTTGTGGTTTGAAGAATGGTTCCAGTCAAAAAGAAATATTTTTTTTATACATTTGTTATTATACGTAGATGATTTTAAGGAACACTTCTATGAGAAATTTCTTTACACCGAATTTGAAAACTGACACTTGAAAGATTGGGAACTAAGGTACCCTAAGTATGGAAGTCGGAACATGATCTTTCATAACAAATACCAGTTCTTGCGCACATTTCATTGCTATTAATTTTTGTGTATTTATTTTCTCATAACAACTGACAATAGAAGTCAACCGGGAAAGGAAACAGCAGTGTTTAAAACTTTGCATTCACTTCATCGAACAGATAATATTTTATTTATTATTACTATTATTATTAGTATTATTATTATTAATAGTAATAATACTAATAATTTTATATATATATATAAAATATATATTATATTTTTAATTTCACTCAGTACTAGTTTTATTTTGAATTTTGGCTTTTGTTTACGCTTACCGCAATTTCTCACCATCCACAAAGATTAGCTGGTAGAGAATGCCAATAGGCATTAAGTTTGCCTTTTGTAATTTACAATAAAGACTAAATAAATAAATAAATAATCCTATCTATAATATAACGTCAGTGGAAACACAGTTATTTGAATGATTTAGGAAATTATAAACAACATAGATAACAATCAAGTAATGTTATTTATGATGTCCAAAGCTTACAACCCAATACCTATACCTAGTTACACACACATACATAGGTATGAAGGTAAACCCTAAAAGGGTTAACCGTGTGTAATAAATACAATGGTACCAGTGAGAACAATCTATTAGTACTTCCAAGGTCGGATAGACTCGATGTAGCAATAAAGTGTTCAAGGATACAATATTATAATAACTAGGGTGAGAAAATAAGCACGCTTTGATTTATTGAAAATTAAATAATAGCGCCACCTACAAACAAGAATGCATCAACATTATTATAGTTAAATCTAAATTCGTTTCTATACAAATTTTAAAGTTTTCATGATAGCATTTCAAAGATATACCAATTTTCTAAATTGGATTTGGAATAACTGAAGAAGCTCTGAAACTTCAAACTATAAACTGGATCTTAGAACTCATCAGGCTGTACTATCGAAGCGAACTCGGATTTGTTCCCAAATAACTTGAAAATAGAGAAAATACTATTTTATATACATGAATGAGATAATGGAAAAGATATTCTACTTAATACAACTTGAATAACTTATAAATATATAAGCATTATATATTATTTTTTGAGTCACTAACGCTACAAATTTATATAAAAAAATATATTAAAACACGGAGAGAATATGAAATTTAATGTTATACGTAACGAGGACACTAATTATATTAAATTAACAAACTAATTTAATTATAAAAACATTACAGGTAATTATTATAATACTGGAATCATCAAAATAATCTATTAATTATTTGTATAAATAAAGGACAAAATTAAATTAATATTAGTAATTATTGTTTTAAATACATTAAAATTTATTATTGTATATAACATTTAAGTTTATATAGGTTGATTTGACATAAAAAAAATATAATCAAATTATAAAAATGGTATTCATTACTTGAAAGATATTTTTTTAATTCAAGACCAGATTTGGGCAATAGTTATGCAATATATAATATTATTTCTATAGTATTTTTAATGTTTGTCTGTTCATCAGTCTGTGTGAGCATCGCAAGAAAAAACTATAGATATATTAAAAGAAGTAATAATAAATAGCTTATTATTTGGGAGGGAAGCGGGGAGAAGACGAGAGAGAAGAGAAGAAGGAGAGAAGAAGACACTGGTAACAAAAAATATTGTGAATGAAACACACAAAACAATGTCTAAAGTTAATAATAAACTGAGAAATATGTATTAATAATAACAACAATTATCTTTCTTAATGAATGAAGGCACCAAATGCGATAAGACAATCGATACTGATAAGAGTTACTATCTGATAAATTAAGATCGCTTCTAACAAATGTTTGTTCAAAATAAAATGTCACAGTTGCAATTCTGTACAAATAAAGCATTGCCCTTTAGAGCCCGCATCCAATAGAGAAATTGTAACAAATAGCCACCCCTTTTGCAAATAAACACCCAATCTTGTCCCTCTATAGCTTTAGCGTATAATACAATAGTAATATCTATACAATATGTATTATAAAACTGTTTAATCTATAACAATTAATTTTACGTTTTTAATTTTATTATAAATTAAAAAGCAAGCGATCAATCTATAAAAATATCCATCGCTCATTTCAATCGGGTACAAAACAAACTTAGGAAGACGAATCGACGTCATAAGCCAATTTCGAATGCCGATAAAAAAAAATGGCCGCGTTCCGCACGCGTTTATTAACCTAACCGTGATCCCTCGGTCCGGCGTGATAAATACTGACTCCCTCAACCTTCGGGGCCAGAGCAGACAATAGACAAGACAGGTTAAAAAATCTTTAGGCGTAATTCATTGTTACTGATTTATAAAAACAATTTATTTTGGTTTGGTTCCCTTCGTTTGGTCTTCACAATAGTGATTATATAATACAGTTTTAATACAATATTTAATTTAACATATTTTTTTATCTATATGAGATTTTTAGATGAATTAATGAATTTCATTCATTTATATAATAAAACTTTAGAGTACAATATTCGCTAAGTACCTACAAAAAATTAAATAATAGCTATTATTATTTTAGATACTTTTAATATTATAAAACACATAACGTGAACGACGTGATGTTAAATGTATATTTTATTTATTTATTAATATACATTCCTGCACATTTCCTGCGGAGGTAAGAATAATGCCACAAGCATCCTCTTCTAGGCAGCTTCATTCACATAAAATAATATTTGTTTCGCCAAGAATATCTTTTATAAAAATATTAAAATCTAATAATAACGTTGTACCTGTACAAACGCTAGTGCAACTACAAAATATTTATATAAAAATATATTAAATATAAATAATAATAATACAAATATTTTAATCAAGTCTGTCTTATCGCAAGTCTACTATATCTCGTGAGTCATTATGGCATTTAAATAATTCGCGGGCGCTACGTTTTGATTTATTCTCTGATACCCGTGACACGGAGCTAATCTCGTTCGTTTTACGACAAGAGCGTGTTAGCAGTGACGTTATCTTGATCAGACTAAGATTGGACTAACTTCATTATTAGTTTGAATTAAACGAATTTATATTTTAAGTGTTCAGGGTATAACAGGTTAGGGTTATACATTTATATAATATTAATAAAAGATATATTCTTTGAAATATCATATTATTAGATTGTATTGGCATATCTAGCAATGTTAACTAATATGGGAGTGAAATATCTTAATGTTTTAAATAAATGTAAGCATATATTCTCTGTCGACATTAAAATAAATTATTGCTTGAAAAAATAACTCATGTTCCATCGAAATCAACATTTATATCATAATTTAAATTCAATTAAAAATTACAAAGTCCGTATTGAATTTTGCATATTCATAAGTGCATACATATTAATAGCATTTATTCTTCAGTAATAGAGTTGTAAATGGCAAAAAATAAAAATATATATTCCATTTAATTCAATGGCTTTTTCAAATATAGTTAAGATAATTAAGAAATAAATTTTTAATGGTCAGTTTAAAAGGACAATTAAACGATCCAAGCTCAAACCTAGAATTTAAAATGGCAGTATTTTATCCGAAATTTAGCATTTCGTAAAATTTTACTACATTTTCTACGATGTGGTCCTGAGACTCAGATAAATTTCGGTATTAGAATATTGAGAGACTTATAACATATTGGTTCTCTTTTAAATACACAGAAAACAACATTTTTAAACTTATATTAAAACAAATTCAAGGAACAATATTTAAGATTCAGTTGTGATATAAATACCAACAGGAGTCGGTTAACCCTCTAATAAATTAAAACCAGGGTTCTTTTTATTTTTAAATATGGCGACCATACCGTGAACATGTCAAGGGTCACTGGGCCCCCTATTTCTCTTGCCACAACACTTTTTCATGTTTTGCAATGTAATTTAAAACAGCAATTAGCTGTTACATGTCTCAAATAAACTTTATAGAAATATATATTTTGTTTTAATAACTCTAAAGGACTAGTTAATAATCATTTAACATAAGAAACAATCTTCGAATCGAATCTTAAGTGAGTTAAGGTTGCTTAAACCTAACATACATCCCGGCACTTTCAATAAACTTAAGAGTGTATTTGCAACTTTGAACATACACGTATCAGAAAGATACCTCACGTGTATTTTATAGCGGTGTGAATGCGGCGAGCTGTAGCCACAGTCTGTTCGATCGCTATTCGCGAGATCGAGTGGAAAGTGTGTGACTTTGATATACATAGAAGGGTCAGGAATATATTATTATATTATGTGAATTGTTAAATTAACAATATTTATATGATTATGGAAAATTAGTGCGGTTTAGATGAATAATAAAAAACTCAAATAGTCGCCATGACTTCTGACTATGAAATTTAGGATGCTCGCTGAACACTTGATTTTATATTATTAAATATAGTATAGTTGCACTAATTATTTTAAAAGTGTATATATGTGGCAATGAATGTGTTATTTCTTATATATTGTTAAAGCAAACTAAATATATTTACCAATTATAGATTCTCTTGATATTTTAAAAATAAATTTTATTTTATTTTTTTCATTAAACATTTTCTGCCGCCTCTTAATATATTTAAGTCTTCAACAGCGGCCAGTTGCACTAGCAAAGGACGCGGCGTGCGAGATACGTGAGCGAAATATCAATTTTGTATTTATCCGACTCCAAATCTCGATTATCGGCTGTATTTGACGGTCGAAGTTACATTTAAATACGATTTTTCCATAGAAAACTTTAATATAATTCTATAATATATTAATATATTGCGCATTTCGTATAACGTTAATGCGTTATAAGAAATGCACAGTATATTAATAAAATTACAACCTTAAGAACCAAAGTATCGGTTCTCCGAGTTATAATCAATAATATCAAAAGATTTTACCAAATTCATTCACTTCAAATCTAACATAGAATTTAGAATAGGCACTTATAAATCAAGGACCCCAGAAATAAATTTTATAACAACTATATAAAATTATAAATCATCCAATTCCTTAGGATAAAATAAACGAACACCGGTACAGGGTCTTAAACACGAGGGTTTATTGAGATATCAAATAAAAAATCAGCGGTCTCGTACGGAACAGCTAACAAGGCCCCTTCGACAATGCTTCTTGATTTAACTCAAGTATATTGTGCAACGTTATTTATACGCCCCTCTTTGTTGCGATCCTGTTTTCTTAATACCTCCTATGAAGAACCAAACAAATGCAGACAATAATCGACCTTACGTAATTGTTATAAGATTTATAACCGGGTAGGTTGTTTAGGTTGTATATGGTTGTATACGAAATTTACCAACGCGTTTTATTAAGAGTCTAGGATGTATTTCTCGAAACCCCCGTGCGGTTTGATTGGAAATATGCTCATGGCCGTTGCGAACGGGCATTGGATTACGATATTGCTGATGCACTGTAAATTCGATTATATTTCATTGATGTTGTTGTTGTTTTAAGCAATATTAAAACAGTTCGCCGTCACTGTTCCAGTTAACGAGGTTTTCGTTTGCACGGTGCAAATAAACTGTTAACGCCATTACACAATTCACGACCATCATTCGTGACGTTTCAGTTTAATCAAATTACTTTTATTTATCTCGAAACTCGTTGAAATAAAAACTTTTTGTAAAGAACGAGTAACAAAAGCTGCGGTAGGCATCTATTATTAATTAAAACCAAAAACCTACCGGTTAAGCCTATGAGCGTTCCAGGATTGAATCAAAGGAGTAATTCGAATGGAATCCCGATTCGTGTATCGAGTTGTTAAGCTCCGCGACACTATTGCGATGACTAAATAAATTTGGAATTTTAAAACGGTTTTTCCCTTTTTTAAAAAAGTGTCCGTTGTGAGTTTCAAAAATATCACAGTTTTAAAAAAGTCGGGATTTACACTGCTCTGAAAAGTGATTTGTTTGAATTGCGCATGTTATGTACCAAGTATTTTGTTTTACAAATATACTTAAATGTTTTTTTGGGAGTTAATATAAATTACCTAAGTCTGATTTTATATTTTTCAGGTAACCTTGGCGTTTGGTTACAAAAATAATTGGTTTAAACTTGATGCCAAAGTGTTGCGATATTCGTAGAGCCAATTAGGGGACAAAACTGAACAGCTCTTAAGCCTACTTAGTAGCGCGTTCTTTTCAGTTATAACAGGCTTCCCGTAGATATGATAAAATTAAAAAATATTGGGTCAAAAATCTTTAAATAAAATTCCTTCTCCTCATCCCTTATCAAACTATTGTGGCGCAAATACTTTGTAACAACTAAAGTTCATAACTGAAAAGTTTATTTTTATGTTTGGGATTTCCGGACGGATTCTTGAGTAGAGTTTCATTGTAAAGACCAAACTTTGTTGGAGTTTTGTTATAGCCGACTATTATCCTGTTGAATCTCGTTAATTACAATTTCTTGCCTTAAGTGATTTTGCATTGAAGCTGGGGCTTGTTTATCTTGTTGCAGTCCATGCAACTGTTTCTTGTCTTACAAAGACCAAGTTCTTCATTTCAATATCATCTTATATATGTAAAACAATTATTTATTTAATATTATGTAAAAATTAATACCAACCATAAAAAACATAAAACTATATCGAGGGCGCAGAAAAATTAAAAAGATGTTTCATAAGAAAATCTTTTCAGTACAACGGATGCCGTGATATTGAGCACGGAGATATTTTATGCAGCAGGAAAGAAGCTGTGTTCCTTCCATACAGCGGCCGTCCACAAGTTGTGGTACGTTCCACTTGCCAACCGAGACGAACATTATATTTCAAGAATTTTACCTTTCTATAACTTATACACACTCGGAGCTTTGTTGTTGTATTTCTGTTTATATGTCCTTTCAATGACACTAGATTAGAATCGTTTTAATCGTTTCTCTTCACATATAGTACTTGTCTTCTATAATTAATACATAATTATTGTGCCATTTGACCAATTAACATGATTTTTTATTAAATATAAAGTGTTTAGTGGACTACACTTAAATCTTTGTGAGCAAGCTTTTAAATATTTTCCCACCCTTGATTTATTGTTCGCCTTATAAAAGCCTCCCGCAGGGGCGTAGTTTCCACAGATTTTCGGCATTTTTTGCTTTAATAAAAATCACGTCTTTACTATGTTACAGAATTATAATTTTTTCTCAGACCAATTCGAGGTTTTATGAGATCGGTCGCCGTGAAATTAATGGAGTAATAGATCATGGTGCACGAATTTATTTCGTTTGAAAATCTTTTCTTCAAAAAAATATATATTTCGTATACAAGATCAGATTATTTTCCCTAAAATAAAACAGAAAATATATATGATATTACAACATACTCATACAGATAAATCCATTGACGCCTACGGCTTATTTAGTTTACGACTAACCATCGATTTTAGGTGACAAATCTATTTACAGTGAACATCTTAAATGAGCATTCATAGTGAGAACAAAGAGATACAATAAAGATATCTTTATACTTTAAGTTATACTTGTCTTTCGTTAATCACTGGAATAGTTCAATTGACATCTTTACAACTTAGAATTATTTATATTACATGCTATATTGGCTGTTGAATTACATTAAAATATTATCAATTCGATTACTATTAGTAAAGTTAAATATATATGGTGGTGTAAATTATTCTTCTATATTTTTGTAAACATGTATCATTTACTAGTTCGACCTATACAGTAGAATGCAGTCCGAATATTCGTACGTATCACTTTCATACATTTTATATGTCGCTACCCGAAATTCAGCATTGCATGTAATAAATATTGCAGTATTTTGTTCTGAAAAGTAATATATTTTAATAAACTTTATTTAAAAATATTATTTGAATATATTTTACGATCATTTTTTTTTTAATAAGAATATGTTTTTAAAAGCTTTGTTACTTTTATGTTTTGTTATAATAACAATATCAAGTAAATGTATTGGAGCCGTATTTGTACAAAATGATCATATCCAGACAAATGTACAAAAAATGGAATAAATAAAATATAACTCAATGTACCTACAGAGCTGACCGGTATTTATCGATACGAAGTAACGAGCCATATTTAGCCCAACACTACTTTGAAGTCGAGACTGATAAAAATGTATGGAGATAGTGATGTACGAGCTAATTATACGGAAGGATGTTATTTATGCGTCTGCTCAGCCGCGGGCGACGCACAGTCAAGCGGACTCCCAGGGGTATACTCGATTAGGATTGCTTCACACTAACCAAAGCTACGATTTAATAATTTTAATACATTATTTATTTTTTAATAAGAAATTGATGAACAACCAAATCTGTGAAAATTGTAATAAAAACTATATTAGTGTGTATATCGCAATTATTATTATAAAATATTTATCTTCAGATATCTTTAATGTCATTATTGCAATAGTAAAGCCGGTAGATAAAATACTGTGTTAGTCAAAATCCCATGACGGATGGGTCTAAATGTCTGTATACTCGTGTTTATCGTTTGTGACATGCGGCAGATTAGGCTAACGAATAGTCTAAGAACTGGTTGCTCTAAATATGTTATTAACTTAAAAATAAATATTTCAAATACAGGTAATCAAGTTGGAAATAGTTTTCGTACGATTTCTACATATTTTGTAGTCTAGTAATGTTTCCAAGATAAATCTAAAGTATCTAGTATCTTATGTACGTAGAAATCTTTAAGAAAGTATCAAAAATAATTGGTAGTTTATTAAAAAAAATATTTTTATATTATAAATTAAAATTTCTTCACTAGCTCTTAGTATATCCTATCAGCGTAAGTCGCCCGAGGCTAAGTACGGTGTAGGCGCGTCACGTATATGAAGAAACCCCATAACATTACATGACTTGGAAGGTTAAAGTTAAAATATTTACTTTGTCGAAACAAGCTATGAATTTTTTGACAACAATTGTATGCTGAGTAATCACTCGCGTTGCTTATTTTATATGGAGATGGGAAATTCTGTGTTATAATTTTATTACAATTTTATTCCAGCTCATTGTTATAGGTTGTAACTTAAGAAAAATATATTACTTAACTTTGACATTTCCAGGTAACAAGAAATATTTTTATACAATAAAATTTAAGAATTCCCAAACGGAATCTGAGCTTTCAAAATTACTAAAAATATTCATACCGTGCCTGACAAGTGATAGATTATAACTACGCAGCTCGCGGCCTAACGTCTGTCGAGTGAGCCTATTACATATTCTAAGGGCGATCACACTTTACTTGCTGTTTTATATCCATATGCTTAAAATACTTTTATCTTTCACTGGTTATGTTGTAAATTGCTTTAGTAAATAAGAATACTTTTTTCGTTATCATTCACATATAAAAATATGTAAAGGGTGCATAATGTTTACGAGAGTCGTATTAATTTTATATATACTTCGTTTATTTTTTTAGCGAAAATTAAAATAAAAAATAAGATTCCATAAAATAATAAGTAATTCACGAGAGACCAATCCTATGGCAATAAACATTTTTGTTCTTCATCTCCTTTTCCAAACTGAGTTCTAATAGTTACAAATAATAGCGATTCGTTTCCTCTATCTAAGTCCTGCTTGATTACAAACGATCAGCTTTTTAAGGATACTCCAGATCCACCTTCATTTTACGGTTGATTTTCATTTCATTACAATGGATTTAGAGTTTTCTTTCAGTAGGGTTTGTGGCTTATCTACAGTTATTAAACATTTATTTTATACTTATTAGCCGTAATAATTCTGTTAAATGCCATGTTATAAAATTAACAAAAAAATATATTTATTTCATAAAATTATGATATCATAAATAAAAACGACTAATTATTAACCAAGTTTAACTAAAGTTTAGATTTTCTAAGTTAAAAAGGTTTAAAAACTTTTATTTGTCGGTTTTAAGAATGTTCAAAAAATCGATGCTTGCTGCTTGGATATTAAATTCCTGGCTACCGTCATATCAGCGCAGTCTCGTGAGCCGTCGCATTTTAAATTGTCCACCGCTTCAGCGATCTTTTAAACGAAAACTCACATTTGAAGATACCTTACAAAATTGTACCTTAATATTTAAAGATACTTTCAATAATTCGGATAATATTATATATATATTAAATGTAGAAAAAATAAGTTTCTATGTATCTAAAATAATAATATCTTTTTATCCAATCTTTTATCAATTTTCAATCCAACTACGCAATTAATATACAATAGGAATAACATACTTAAAGACAATATAAAAACGGTATCGCAAAGTGGGTCACCGAATCGCACATTAGTCGAAACCATTTCCAACTGATGTATATCTGTACTCAAACTTCACAACCCGGTCCCTTTTTTCATTCTTTGCCTTTCAGCGATTACACGAAGCGAATGAAATTGTAGCATTTGACACGCTAAGTGTGGGGACACGAACAACTTTTTATTTAAATCAAAACTCATTGTTTAAACTAAACAAAAAAATATATAATTATAATACAAAACGTATCCATTTTAAATATGTATCTTAATCAGAGCACCTGCCGTTACAGCATGACTATATCTTAACGATGTATTAGAGCTATAAGAAAATTCTTTGATATGTCTTATTTATAATTTTGGTTCTTTTATGTCGTTTAAAAGCTCGTAGATGCTCGCCCTTAGACGGTGACAGGCTGCTAATGGAACGCCGCAGAAGTGATTCGCTTTCTTCCACGATATACGCCCAGAAATGAAATAGCTTTGAATTCTTTTTGGCGTTGTTGTTCTTTTGTTATATGTACTTATTCGCCACAGTCCGCATTTAATCGAGAGCGACTTAAGATCCCATTTATACGATTATCAACCTTATCAACAGCGAATAAGGTTTAATTGAAGAGGCAATGAGTCTTTTTTGGATGAAATCTCAGATGGTTTTTACTGACACAAGGAGAACTATCAACTTAAGGATATATTTGTTTTCTTAAGTAAGGTCTAACTGTAAAGCCGTTACGTTTTGGACTTAATGAAAAATGGACAAATAATAAATTTTAGT
The DNA here is from genome assembly GCA_918358865.1 of Melinaea marsaeus rileyi. Lineage (NCBI taxonomy): Eukaryota > Metazoa > Arthropoda > Insecta > Lepidoptera > Nymphalidae > Melinaea > Melinaea marsaeus. The sequence goes on along the minus strand of OU911088.1, from coordinate 25,275,529 downwards.
ACCTATTGCCATTTATCAACATTTTTAATAGGAGGTAAAAGAAACGTAACTTAAAAGCAGTTGATTATGTTATAATAATTAAAAAATATTTAATTCTAGGAATAGCTTACGCCAGCGACTCCTCATTCACATCAGAATACTTATTAAACGCATGATTCAATACTTCATTCACCCTGTTCGAATAAAAAGTTGTAAACAACCAAGAAAACAAAAATACTTATTAAGCATAGTGCAAGTCTAGCACGAGGTAATACATTTAATTTAAAATAAATAACCGTCAAAAAACAACTAATTTAATATAAACGTGTCAGTAAAATATTTCAATACCAAAGTTTTGTAATTCCTCAAGTTCTGAAAGCCAAGTTATGAGAGAGTTAGAAGTGGACATTATGAGTTTAAAGGATAAAGTTATTACGCACTAATAAAACATTCTTACTGCTTGACATTATATTGAAATAAAACTTCTTTGGAAACAGGCACAAATGTTTACACTATATTGTTGTTATATTATATATGAAATACGTTTATTTGTGAGATATTTCTTTTGAAAAAGATGTAACACAATCTGTGAACCTAATATAACAAGTAGTTACAGTTAAAAATATAGATTTCATAATTGAAACAGATATTTGTGCTAAACTCACACTATTTAGGAAATTCGTATTTGTCACAAAAAAAGTGCAATTTACTTGATCTCTACATGCAAGCATTATTTCAGATTAGAAAAATATATATAATTAATAAATATTTGATTTACTTTATGACGTGTGTTTTGACAACATATCCGCTATATTGTTATAACATGTCATATTTCAGATTCAGGTTCCCGTTGAATTTGTTTTTTAAATACCATTTTTTATGTTACGTATGCACAATGTACTTGTTATATGTTTTAACCACGTCAATGTTACAATGATAGTTTGATATGTTTTAAAACTTATATTATTTATATACAACTATATGTTTAACAAAATGGTTAAATAACAAATTATATTACATTATAATAGACTCGTAATACAATATTGTAATATTTATATAAATATCAAATAAATTGTATATTTAATAGGTGTGGGTTGTGATAAAATTGTGATAAAATTATATTGTAACAATAATTACCGATATTAATATTTTGTAATAATATTATAATAAATAATATTAATATTTTCTATTAATTCTCTTCATCTTGACTTTAAGATATACCGATACCTACACAACAACAGATTACATGTATTTTTGAAAATCAAACCAAATGAAGGCATTTTATTAATAAGAGTTATATATTATTACTTTCTAGTAGATTTTTTTTCTAGTTTTTATTTGTAACCTACAAAGGGAGAAATTTATTTTACGATGGAACTAAAAGCATATCTATCTCATTCAAATATGCAGTTGCAGATGCGTTACTAACATTGAGGTGTTCCCCTCTCTTATCAGGTATAGGACACGGATAGAGAAAGGTTTCAGCTTTCGGGTCTTTTACTGTCCGACCAACCGATGATTTGATAAAGATTGGTACCACCCCCGCCGAGTTAAAAAACTACAAGTATGTTCTATGCGTGTCAAGGATAAAGCTATTAAGTTCGTATTAAAAATGTATCATTGGAATCTCATGTGCAATCCTGAAGAAATATAAAATCAAATATTGTTTGTAATTACTCTCAGGTGTAAATAGTAAAAAAAAATAAAATGCATTTTTAAATTCTAAAAAAAAATATTTAATGATTTTGTATAATTAGCAACAATATTTATTCATAATGTCGAGGAAAAAATTGCACCAGTTGCATTGAGGCTTCAGTGCGCTTCCGCCCGCCCTGACGAGCGGACGCTGGGCGGCAGGTACCCGTGACTCAGTGTTGTGTTGTGAATTTGACGTCTATGTTGGCTTATGTATGTATTATGTGTAGTACATTTTTATTGTGTTCATATTTTTTTATATTTTTTATTGTTTTTATGTTTGCTTATATTATGATTTAAAAATTTTATTCTTTCTGTATTTATTTTTATTAAATGTGCTTTTTATTTTTTTTTATGTTTGTATATAAAATAATTTTGTATTTTCTCTTTTATTTATATTGAATTTGAATGGGTTTTTTTATTTCTATTGTTTTAGTAATCAGAAAACATATTGACGTATTTTAAGTTTTTATAACTTGATTAATTTTTAATTAAATCGGTAATTTATATTATTATTTCTCTAACATTTAAACATTATTTATTTTAGTTTTCATTATTTGAAATTACAAAATATATTAATATTTCGCAGCACCCGCTCTAGTTAACACTCTTGCATTAAACATTATAAACAGTCTCGATTTAACCAATATTATTTCTCCACACTCATGCAACATATTAAATATAAAGGTTAGTAGTTTTAGAGGAATAACTTTGAAACTAAACATCATTAAACACTATAAATCACTCCAGCGTTTACTGAATATAAAATTATGCTAAGTAAGTTTAAGGCAGGCTCCACTTTAATCCGACAGAGTGACATGCCACGAAGCAGGCTGGTGAATCGTATTGCGGTAAGTGTTGGCCTCAAGAGATCAATCATCGGATGCTGCATCGTAATTGGGTTATACGCCATGTGTTAACGGCTGGATTTCGAATAATTTTTGAAATATATGTATTTATACTTAATAAATATTTAGGTTAGCTATGAATATATGACAAATATATGAAAGTATGTTTTCGCTTTATAAATATATATCTTTCGTAAACTAAAAATTTGCTTAATTGATTGTATAATTATTTTAAATCGACATATATGAATAATTTGTTCCGCTGAGACGAAAACTTCTTAAAACTAAATGAACATTTTTAAAAAACATCAACGTGTTGAATCGGTTTGTTGTTGGGCAGTTAATGTTATTATAAATTGGGTTATAGTTACCTAGTATACCTAATTATATTATTAAATAACTGTTCCTTGTCTTCAAACATTTATGCAGTATTGTGGAGCAACAAACCTCAATACTATAGTTTTATTAATTATTGAATTCTTCATTCGTTTCTACCTTTTGTCGCTGACTGATTACAACCTGCTGCACTAAAATTGGCTGCAACTATTGGATTTTTACCGTTTCTGTGCTGCTTTCACTACGTTAACCAGTTATTTCAAACTTCACCCTTTGCATAGTTATTTTAAAACTTGACTAGGACGAAAAAAATGTGGTATTAAAAATCAAATGCTTATGACTATCATCTTTTTTTTGTTTTTGTTCCGGTGTAATATTTCAGTATCTGCTAACAGGTGGTTCTCCTCATATCTTTGCAGACGCCAGAAAAGTGTTTACACTGGAGAGGTCTTTTCGACTACCGCGACGTGGTGCCTGACGTTCCTCCCAACGATATTTGTCCCTTATATTGATTTTTATAAATTACCTCTATGCTTATTTTTGCTTTTTGAACTTCAACTTTAACAAGCACTTAACCACCACTAACTTTTGAGTGTGTGTGTATTTCGTGTAGACAAAACGGAGAAACCTACGAATACTCTTTAAGCTTTATTTTATCATGTTTAATGCTTCTATTTCTGGTTGTATACATTTTCTTTGTCTTGTCTGATTTACATGATAGATTGCTTTGTTCTTTAAACAACTTATTCCTCTGCATCAAACCAGTTTCTTATCTAAATCGTTTACTATGGTTGCAGTTTTAGTGTGGAAAGATTTACTGGAATCCATAAAAAAGCTCTTCAACATGAAGTATCCAAATGTTATGTTACTAATATTCTTTTAACTTACTTACTACTTAAAAGAATTTACTTTTAAACTGCACATATTTTGTAAGTATTACGTTATATTTATTTTGTTTACTTTACTGATAACACATATCTTTTCAGTCGTTAACATCCCTTTTGCAGGTGTAGTATATTATATTAATAACTTGCAATAGTAAATAAAGTCTATACTAATTTTATAAACAGAAATTATAAGTTAGGTAGGCTGTAATCTGTAAAAGTAACTAATCTTCCGATATTAAAAATTCTTTTAAATAATATTTAAATGATATAATTGGTAAAAATATATATTATATAATCAATTTAAACATCAAATTTCGTTAAAGAAAAATCGGTTGTGCACTAAGTAAGAAGATTATTTAACACTAAACCTACCGACAATTCTTGTATACCTGTTCCTACCGCACGCCGTCAAATTGACCGGTAATTAAAAGATATTTTATTATAAAACGCAGGTAATAATGGGAATAACTAAAAGTAAAGAGTGAAGAAAATATTATATGCATATTGTAAGAATTGTCATGTAGTTTGATAACGATATTATAACGTTTAAAAATGTGTCAGTTTTACAAAAGTTTAAGAACGGTCAAATTGACCGGTACTTGGTAGGTTTAGTGTTAAACTAAATTTAATGAAGATGAAGCACTGAGTGCAATTATAAATTGATAATGAGCAGATCATCATTGTTCATAAAAAACATGTATTAAAATTGTATTATTATTATTATAAAATACCAATAAAATTTCAAAATGTATAAGCTATAATAAGATTGAGTGAAACCTTTGATATTTATTATCGTTTCTCTGAAGCAAGACCATCGTTAGCTTTTGATTTCTCTTATATAACAATACATTTTGTGATTTTATTTTTATATTTATTTATACTTGTATTACTTAATAAAAATAAAGTTTCAAAGATGTAGCGTATTTTTTAATTGATATTTTGTTGGAGACAGTTTATTTATGTGAATATTTAAAAATATTTCGTTATCTCAAAGCGTATTAAAATTTTACGTAACATAATGATGTTATAATAAACACAAAATTTGTTATAATAATTAGAAGTTTAGTTTTGTAGATATTGTATTTTAATATATTAATAAGTCAAAAACTATGATAGATCAAAAAACTATTTATTAATTTCAGAAATAATTAAACTCTATTGAGATTACTGATGTTAATTCAAAGTTCGCTTATAGCGAGTTATAATTTCAAAATATAATATACGATTAAATTATAATATTAATAATTTAAATTGATCTGTATTTATCATAGATAGATTTAAACAATTACTAGCAACGAAAATGTCAATAATTTAAACGAGTCGAGTGAAGTGAGTTCAACACATACTTTACTAAATTTATGTTCAGTGCATGCATAGAATCAGAACTGTCTATATTCTGAACTCCTAACCCATTTTTACCACATGTCCTTGCTGAGTTTCCTCAAGAGACCAATCACCGTGAATCCGTAATTCTGTTACGGAGTTACGGACGTAACATCTAACGACGCGTTTGTCGGTTTTCAAATATATTTCAACGTTTGCTTTATTCAAAGCAATCGTTATTTATTCACAGTAACGACGATTTGTGAACTCGTACACGCAAACTATTTTAGAATCACAATCCTATTAAAATTTAAATGTTTCCGCGATGAGTAATGTTACTATAATAATAATATATTATATTACCTAAAAGAAACATTTTATTAAATTCGTAAATTTATTTAATTCGAGCGTGAGCGAAAATAATAAAAAAATATTCTCTTTACTGGTTGTAGTTTTTGGCGGTTTAGTTTTTCTACAGTATACATATTTAACCTACTTAAAAGATTAAATAAATGCTTGCTTTATGTTAAAAATTTAAGCATCTAGTTAAAATTTTAAAATCTAAGCCATTTTAATTTTTTGAATACATTGTAATTTTGAAATGACAGTCACTAATTCTACTATTCATGAGAGAACCAGAAAGAAAATCCGTGTTTTTATTACCATTAATATTATTATTTTATATTATTAACACTTAACCTACCAAGTACCGGTCAAATTGTCCGTTCTTAAACTTTTCTAAAACTTACACATTTTTAAACGTTATAATATCGTTATCAAACTACATGACAATTCTTAGAATATGCATATAATATTTTCTACACTCTTTACTTTTAGTTATTTCCATTATTACCTGCGTTTATTATATAAAAAAATAACTTTAAATTACCGGTCCATTTGACGGCGTGCGGTAAGAACAAGTATACAAGAATTGTCGGTAGGTTTAGTGTTAATTTGTTGAAAAAAATCAAATCCAAATAACGCAAGGTACCAAATATAAAGCTAAAGTAATTAATTACACAATGAATAATAATCTCAACTTTAGTATTCTAAATAATATTAATATAATTACGATAGGAAGATTAGTATCTAGACTCAGCAGTTTGAACTGAATCGATTGCATAATATGAAAGTTTTAAAGCAATAGAAAAAAACATAAATAACACTACCACTAAATGCTTATAATCAAAATTTATCCTATGCATGTTTTATGCATGCATGCATAAATGTATACAAGAATGCATGCGATTTGCATCCATTGTGCACGGACCAACGGTCCGGTGTATAACGTATTGAATCTCTCATAATTTCAGAAACACGGCATCAGATTTTATTTTTATTGGCCATATTTGTGAGAAAAGCGAACGTTGTGCATTTTGATATTGAACGTTCAATAAAGCTGGATTATTCTCTTCTTATCAGTTATCTTATTTTATTATTATCTTTATGTTCTGATATTATTTAATATATTATCTTAGATCAAATTACCATCCGATGAAATAAGCCTTATTTATTAACTTTTCTAACGAAAGTAAACTTCTAATGAGTTACTTTAATTAAAATTTTAAAAGGATCGTAATTTAATAAGAGACAATTAACTAAAATGATTTCATCTTTTTAAATAAAGACTGTTCTTCATTACGTAAGCTATTCTGGTTGCTATTAAAAGCAGTCGCTTCTGTAAACACAAGCTTTAATTAATGTCATAGATATTAAAACAAAGGCAAGGCAAGACTAGGCAAGTTTCAGCTTGTACCAACAAAGACAAAGTCTGAGTAAACTCTCGACGTCCTGGATATTACGAACTTTATTTAGGTCTTGAATCAAAAATTGTTAACAAACTACATGATGAACCCGTTTTTACTCGTTAAAAAATATATAAAATTAAAAATCACCTTTCCTTAGTATATGTTTAATTTTAAAATCTAAAATAATTCAAAAAGTTTAACATTTTTCCTAAATAAAGTTATTTGTTATCTGTGACACACGTCAGTGTCATCAGATGGCGCTGGCGGTTGACATATATCACTTGATAACCAACAATTCCGATTAACAAAATTTTTATTTATATACAAATAAAGCTTAGAATTGCATTTCATAAATAAACAAAGGAGAAATTTTGGGTATATTTTAAAAACGCAAAAATGACGCCATTCTTCATAATATTTCAACTTAAATTCAATTATATTTTTTCAGCAATTTTAACTAGACGATACAGTTTTTTTTTATATTTACAAAAAATTATAACACAAAATTGTTAGTGTTTAGACATTATTTTAAAATATTGACTTACACTTACAACGCTATTGAATTATTTATTTATTAGTCTTCATTCGTCCGACTTGTTCCGTCCACTTCAACTTCGACTCAGACTCTGTCCATAAAACATTTTGTTTATTAATTTTTATCTCTAGAAAATTTTAAACCGAGAAAAGATCATAAATCGATTGTGATACTCTGAAGATATATATATATATATATATATATATATATATATATATATATATATATATATACATATATATATACATATATATACGTATATATATATATATGAGGGGAGGTCCAAAAGTTCGTGGAATGAAAGGGATCTAATTAAAAAAAAACAACAAAACTATTTTTCTTTTTCAATATAATCACCCTTAAGCTCAATACATTTATTAGACCTATATATTAATTTTTCTAAACCAAATAATATTTATAAAAAATGTTATATCTTTTCCTTCAAACTGAGCCGAAATTGCCTCCCTAACCTCATTGTCGTCGGAAAATTTCCTTCCCGTTAAGTCTTTTTTTAAATTGGGGAATAAAAAAAAGTCACTTGGGGCCAGGTCTGGACTGCAGGGTGGGTGAACTAGGAATTCGAACCCATGCGTGTGCAGAGCAGCCATTGCAATTCTGCTCTTGTGAACCGGCGCGTTGTCTTGCAAGAGCAACACACCCTTTGTCAATTTTCCTCGCCGCTTTTCCTTGATGGCATCCTTTAATTTTTCTAATATCGCATCGTTGCGTAATATTGTCCGGTTATAGTCCTTCCCTTTTCTTTGTAATCAATCAAGATTATGCCCTCACAATCCCAAAAAACAGTAGCCATCATCTTTCCAGCCGACTCCGTCACCTTGAATTTCTTTGGCGGTTGTGTCCCCTTTTTATGCCATTGCATGGACTCTTGTTTGGACTCAGGCTCAAAGTGATGAACCCATGCTTCATCTCTCGTAACAATTCGGTCCAAAATCTGTGCAGGTTTATCTCCACACAACTCCAAAAAATGCTTTGACGCTTCGACGCGCTGCTCTTTCTGAAACGGCATGAGCATTCTTGGTACCCATCTTGCACTCACTTTTGTCATACCCAGGTGGTCATGTAGGATTCGCAAAATGGTGGTATCTGATACTCCAATTAATGCAGATAATTGTTTTTTCTTCAAACGGGAATCCTCTAGTACAATTTTCTCCACTTTTTGATGATGTCCGATATGATGGCATCAACTGGCCTACCTGAGCGGGGGTCGACTTCAATTGACTCTCGACCATGTTTATAAAGACCATGCCACTTGTAAATCATTGATTTACTAGGGTACTGTTCCTTATAAACGACTCCCATTTCATTCAAAATGGTTTGAGCGTTCTTTCCTTGCTTGGTAAGGAATTTTATCACAGCGTGGTGTTCAATTTTATCCATAGTTTCAGTTTTCTTCCGGATTGACTTGTTCAACAGGCGACTGTTCGTAAACGAATAACGCAATAGAGTTGAAACTCGGTATTTATACTAATGATGAGTCTCCGATTCGTATGACACCAAGCGAGTGCCCCTACCCCCGCTCCATCCTCTCCATTCTACGAACTTTTGAACCTCCCCTCGTATATATATATATATATATATATATATATGTATATATGTGTGTATACATTTTAACATTTTCGTACCTGCATTTAGATGAAAAATTATCAAGAGAATAAATTCAATCATTTGACAGACAATATATAAATAGTTTTGGTTTTTCGCATTGTAGTAAATAATAACTTGGATTTTGAAGTTCCAAGTTAGCTTTGAGTATATTACGTGTTTCCTATTAATCAAGCTCCAAAGAATTTTAAAAATGCAAAATATGCACATATAACCCCCTCTCCCCTCCAATTATAGCCGAATAAAATACAATATATTGTAATTTAATGAATCATTTTTTTTTCAAACATGTGTCACATATCTTTTATGTTATATAAAGTAATCTATATCTTTATATTTTTAATCGTGTTTTTTTATAAAATCAATAATATTTATTTTATAATTTATTATTTATTATTACCAATAATACCAACCTATATTACATGTAACATAAAAATACAATAAACAACACCACAAAAGGGTTAGATAATTTACGTTCTTAATTCAGAGGAAAAAATTAACGAACTGAATTTTCGGGTGTTTTCATGAACCTTCCAGCCGAGCCATAAATAAACGATCCATAATAAAATGAGCCACTTTTAATCACCGCGATAAAAATTCACGGCAATATATTTATTTATATTAAAAATATAATTAACTGTAAGCCGTAATTATGACTTCGATTTATTATGACATGTATTATTTAAGGTAGGTTTTAATTTTGTGTTTGGGTTTTCATAAAGACTTGAATCATTAATGTGGAATTACCTTTAATTTAAATATGCACATCTCGTACAAAATAATAATACAAATTTTATAAATCGCTATCTCATAAATCCATGCTTTTATCAACATGAAAATTTGTTGTATATTTATTAAAGAACTTAATATTAAAATTTAATAAACGCAGTTTTTTAAAACAAGGCAAATAAACCTTTGTGATCAAAATTGATTTAAAAATTAATTAAAATGTAGAGGAAGTTTTTAATTATGTTAATTACATTTCACTTATCATTTATACGACAGATGTAAAGGTCAATTAACATTGACTAGCGGTGTACTTCAATCTAAAACTTTATCAGAACAAAGTCAACTGCTTCATTCCGCGCCGCCGATGAAATGATAATCAGGCGTTACGTAGGCGTAACTAACAAAACACACAGCGCTTAACACAAAGTTGACGATTAAAAGGGTCTAGAATAATTTCCAAATCTACAATGTCAAAACAAAGGGAGAATAACGGAAAGGGGCCATTTCCTATTAAGGGACGGGCAAATTTTGAGTGGGCCAATTTGCATGTTAACACGCTGACAATAATTGAACGCTCGGGTTTGGTCTTTCAGAATTTACAACTCGTCATCCCGTTTTGTGTTTTTATTACGTTTATTTTAATTGTTTTTATTATTTAATTGATGCGAATATACATTTGCCTTCGATTTACGATACCACACAGTGCCTTTTAAATTACGTTATTCTTAGGCTTTTGGTAGTTACCAAAAGGTACTAAAAGGTACCTTTGATTATGTTTTAGATTTGTTCGGATAGACAAGTGTATTAAATAAAAGTGTAGGATATTTCTCGGTGGAGCTTGCGATTGTTAACGCGTTGGAAGTAGGTCGGTCCGCACACTATTAATCAAACCAGCGCAGCTTGCGTTCCAACTTGAAACGATTTATTTTCGAATAAGAAACCTTTAATAAATAGCACAAATATACTTGTTTATGGAATCATTATACACATATTCAAAATAGTTTAGGAAATTTTTAATTAAAATAATTTAGTTTTTATTGAATGTGAATTATTTTTTTTTGGTTAGATATGAAAATAATATTCGAATAGCTTTAAAAACAACCCGAATAATAAAAATAACAAGGGATTAATATGATTATTTTCTGTATGTAAATTTAAACCAATCTCTCCCAAAGGCTTTTAGGACTCCCCATATACAAATGCAGTATGTTTACCTCACAAAATCCATTCGGTATGGTAATATAGTCTGAATTACATAAAACGAGTGATAAAAACGAAAAATATGATTTAAAGAAAAATATTTTTTAGCTAGTAAAAAATAAATATTTTTTCTTTTTATATTTATGACACTAGATACAAAAGTATTTCGTTTTTATATTATAGAAATGAAATGAATGAATAGTTAAAAGAAAGGTAGTTGATTTCTAAGATTTCTAATTAATTACTTCAAATTGTGGGCACGTTCGGAAGAAAACGTATAAGTCCTAAATTACTTATTAGGCAACATTACCCGCAACGAAACTGTTTTAAAAAATATAATGGACTCAGTAAACGAATAATTTATAAAAAGTAATTTCAATTTCTGAATATCCCTCTGTAACGCAACAAGCAAAACCTTATCAACAAAACATCCACACAATTTAATGATACCAATTATAATAACGCCTTCGCGAAATAAATTAAGCGATAAAATAAAGCGACTGTTAAACGAAATAGGGATCGTAAATTTAAACAAAGCTCTTCCCAGCATCTCCCGCCTAAAAAAATTCTATCTCCAGCTTCATTTATGGAACAAAGCACGGCGAGGTCGGCGATAGCGGAGAACTTATCCAGTTTTGATTTTTAATACACCCTTGTATCTCGTATCTCATAAATTAATTGTATTTTGAGAATAATGTATATTTGCTAATTTATTTTATACTCATAAACAGAGTTTAAACTAAAATAAAACTAACAAATAAGTAAAAATACGTGCAAAATAGAAATTAAATTGAATTAAAATATAAAATGAGAACAATTGAAATGTAATGTTTAATTTATTATGTACGGATTCTTAAAGTTATTTATGGTGAGTTTATTATTATATAATCATCTTTACTTTATTAATATATTTTCATCCGTAGTACATTTATTCCAGTGGATCTAAATCCCCGAGGCGCACTACATCACAGAAGCGTGATTCCCCTCATTAACATATAAATTAATTTTATTTCATTATATTTTAACATCTTCAGTTGTGGTTTTATTCAGTGGCTCTGTTTAATCAGTTATAGTTATTGTAACAATCTGATTAATTTAATAGAAAAAGTATCATATTAAATTAGCTATGATACGTTTTGTAAGATATTGTGTTAAATTCAACTTAAGTTTAGTAAGGGATTTTAATTTTATACGGAGAGGGAAGTCTCCATATAGTTAAGTTATAAAAGTTACTATTATGCTGTATTACGAGATGGTGGATTCATTTTAATAAATTGTTTATATTTGACAATAAATAATAAAATATTTATTTATTGTACTATACAAGGAAAGATAATAGTTTAAGTGCAGTTTTCTTTACCAAAAATATTGATAAATAAATATTTTAAAAGCTAATACTATTGGATTTTTGTTTTTTTTATATATTTTCCTAATTACTAAATCATTAATCTCGTTTAAGATTAGCCAGAGGTAATTATTTTATTAAATAGTTAATTTCATTGAGACTCATAAAACAAAGTTTTGACTTATTAAGGTTTTATTTAATAATGTAATTATCTGTCGTCTGGAAAGTTTTGGTGTGATAAGAAATACTTCAAGGCAAATCAATAAAAATATAAAATTATTGTTATTTTACTTATTCTATCTCTATTTTACTACATCTATATGTAATGACAAATAATATATATTTTGTCTTTCTCACATGGTATTGTGGCCGAATAAAAAATCTCCTTAACTTTTAATTCAATAGCAAGTAAAAAGTTTTTAGAGTTTTAATTAAATGACTTTTCCAATACTATAATCCGGAGCAAATTGTAGATCGTACATTTATGTACAATAGTAGTCCTAGTTTCAAATAACACTAACCTCGTCTAAGATATAATCATTGTGAATGCAACATTCACTGAATAGTTTCTTAGAAAGCCTCAATAGAATTATACGAAATGCATGCCTTACATTAACACTTTTCTTAATACTTTAAAATAATAACATGAACGAAATCAGCAATGAACGAAGCTTTGTGAATGCATTGAACTATACCGTTTTGATGTCATTAAAACGAACACAAGTACGTAATTGGATGCTGTAAAATCAGTTAATATTATTTTGACTCCATAATGGACTTTCTCAAGTTATCTAGAGAAAAATATCATAAAAGTTTATTGATATTATAAGGTATGGCTGAAATTAAATATGGGCATTACTCTTACAATTAAAACAAACTCGTAATTTTAGAAAATCTAAAGTATTTTATTATATTAAATAATAGAATATATTAAAGTATTTTGTTGAGCTATAAAGAAACCATCTTTGTGTAAAAATCAATACAATATTTCTAGATTATCAAAAAATGTTTTAAGATTTAAGCTAAGTTTGAAGCTACGGACGATAATATTTAAAAATCGTTGAGCAAGATTTCGTTAGCCAGAAATTAATTAATTAAATGGAATAATGTTTTAATTATTAACGTAAACTAATATTATAATTACGAATTTATTACGAAAACCAGTGAGGTATTTTATTCCACGCGGCGTTGGTGGTAACCATATAAACGTAGCCGGGAGCCGCAGTAAGTTAAAATATAAATTAAATTACAAGTTTTGCATCGCGGTGTTAGTTGATTTTATTTACTATAACTAAGCGATAATGTTAAATGTTAATATGTTAATTAAAGCTATGCGCAAGTAGGTCACTGTTAAGTCGCGTCTCAGAATGTTTGCACATAATTAGTAAGTTTCTCTTAAACGAAGATGTAATACATTCGAGGAAATACTACAACTATTCCAGTTTGTTAAACTAATTTAGATTATAAACGACTATTTGTTTTATTTGTTCAAAATTTTTAACAACTAAAACTAACTTATAATAGCCGCCAATCGATATTTAACTCAACTGTTAATACAATAAGGTACAAAGTATGTGTGATACGATTTCGTAGCAATAAGCCACTGACAAGGAAATAGCGAAATCGCGTACCAAAATTAGGTTTACTTTGAAGACGCAGTCGAGTGTAGATAGTTTGGGAAGTCGAACGAAATATTTTAGATACAGAGTCTTAGAACTTATAATCCTTATTAAATGTATTGTTTTTATTCATTAGCGAACTTTCTTGTTTCTTCTAAACAATTAGTTTATACTGTGTTGTTTATTTATTCATAGTTGATCTAGCTCATTAGTTAGTTTTATCGAAGCGAAACAAAAGAGTACAACAGCTTTGAAGTTATAAATTTTTATAAACAAAGAGAAAATAATAAAAATAAGCTCTGTTTAAAACCATTTCAATTTTCGTCTACTTTCTCTCTGCCAAATATGAACACCATAATTCATAAAGAAAGCAACCATAACACTTACATTATATATCTGTGTAATAAATCCTCTCTGTATTCATGGTTAAACGGGAACTAAATAAAATGAAAATAGTGCTGAAGCCGCATACATGTAGAGACAAGTCTGTCGCAAACCTCACACTGAAATAAATTACGATTCTATTCAAAACACTGTTAACAGCTATTTTGTTTTTCCAGATACAACGTCACATCCCTTTTGTGAAATTAATTCTACATTAGATAAAATATATGTTAAACAAAACAACAGAAAATGATGTTAAAATTATATATATATTTTTTACATATATCCATTATAAATATAACATATTTTTAATTAATAAATGGTATATTTGAGTTATATACGACGAAACAAAAACAACAAAATGACGCCCCAATTCAACTTTGAGGTAGATATATAAAATAAATGATCTGGGTCATGCAGGTATAATTTGTTGTGGCTTAATTGATATTATTTTTCATTTTAATGACCCTTGCGGTTTTCATATTCAAATCCATACATTGCATCAACTTTAGTGCAGCATTCGATGTAATTGCATATCATTAAGATCGCATTACCCTCCGAAGTTTCATAACGACCTTTGATGATAGCTTATTTGCTTACCAGATAGCCTGTTGGATGATATGTGGTACAAACTTTGTATCCTCTATATTTACCTTCATAGAATACTCATTTTTATATTTATTTTTACATAAATATCTTAAAACGACGTTTTTCTCATGGTAAATTAGAAAACATATTCTAAGATGTACTAAAGTATATTAATATTGTTGTAAGTTTATTCTATACTGCAAAGTTCGAAGTATTGGATATGAATTATATTTTACGATAACGACACGGTAGGTCAGCTGACAGAGTGACGGGAACAGACTTATGCAGTGATAATTTTCTATTACATATTTATACATTTTTATACAACATTATTATTCATATTATTTTACCATTACTATTTATATTAATATTATATGTACATTATATGATAGAGCCTAGCTGAAGTCTGACTGACTGCAACTCGTATTAGGCTGGCTTGTCCGAGGAAGGGCCGCCCTCTCACTAAAGATCGGCGCGTAGTAACCATATTCATTTGGTTATGTTGCATCGGTAAGAGCGAGAATTAAGAAGCACAAACCCCTGAACCTCGTGCAATTTTATCCCCAAAAGATACAGCATACAGCACTCTCCTCAATACCTCACCAAGTATCAGATTACTGGGCTTTGACATTTCAAGCGACTGTCGGTTTCGTGGTCATCTAAAGAGCAAGGCCAAGTCGGCCTCGATGAATTTGGGAGCGATTAATAGAGCGAGACAGTATTTCAAGTCAAGCCAAAGACTTGTCCTCAGTGACCGCAAGTCAGCCAGTCCGCAAGTCCGGTCACACATAAAGTACTGTTCTCATCTCTGATCCGGAACACCCCATAATCAGCTTCAGACCGCGTACAAAAAGCCTTTCAGATTGTCGAAGGCCTGGTGCTCTGTGAACGGCTGGACTCTCTGGCATCGCATAGAGACATGGCCTTTTTGGGTGTCTTCTTCGCATTTACAACGGTCAGTGCTCCGAAAATCTATTTGATCGGATGCCTGCCACCAAATTTCAAAACCGCAAAGAACGTCACCGACTGCACTAACATCGATACGACTTAGACATCTTCAAAAAGGCGTATTCTTCTACTTCCAAGACCGCCAAAGCTCTTGTGATTCCATTTGTTGTTGTTGCAAGAGTTCGTGGGTGGCGTTGGTGATCATTTACCATCAGGCACGCTTGTTTGTCCTTCTATTGCATATAAAAGGGGAAAATGTATTTCAATACAATAACAATAAGTAAATCGTTTATAATATTACTTTTATAATTATCCTGACATAAAAATTATAAAACACCAAATAGACAAAAAGTAAATAATTTCAAAAACATATACAGTAAATACGAGGAAGCTGTGAAAACAACAAATACTAAATAAAAGCCATTAAGAGCATCACGCAATCGAACAAATAATAAGGTCGGTCTGTTCGTAAATATTCAATGAAGCGCATCGTGACCTTTGATTGTGGCAGTACTGTACAATGGAAGCGGAAAGTAGCTGGGGCAGAGGTGCGCAACAATTATATAACGGCACATTTTAGAAGACATAGGCGATTTGATGAACTTTGGAACTGTTGTAGGCTTGACCTGGTGACAGAAAAATGTTTATTCTGAGAGTACAATTGTCTCTCCGCTGTGGAAGAACATATTAAAAGTATAGTAAGAGTGATCTAACATAAGCTAAAAGGTAACGTTAACTTTCAGTCACGTATACCTAAGGTCGTAAGGTTACCTATTTGAACTGTTACTCGTTATTTCGTCTGCACGTACACCTTGTAATAAGGTTTCTATCGTCTCATAAAGTTTCGACAAAATTGGTAAATATCTCAATTTTATTAGGTAATTTTAGTTCAAACCAGTTTTAATATCATCTGAGAAAATTGATGCAAGACGTGTGAAGAAATAAATAGATGAATTGACAACAATTTTTAAGTCTTTTGGCCATGCCTGCATTTATTTATGATAAAAGTATTGGTACGTATTACGAAGATTGCCTCATATGTGTAAGTAATTTAATTTAAATGTTTACCGCCACCTCTTGGAACATGTTCCACAAATCAACAGTTCAAGATAGCCATTTAAGCAACCTGCCTATTACAGCTGTACCGGGACCATTGTTCTCGCTAAATAATAACCCGGTAAAAATTACTTAACCCGGGGCGAAAAATGAATATGATGCAACCAACAAGATCGTATACGAAATTAAATGATTGTGGCGTAATGAGTTCCCGCAGGTTACTGAGCACATTAATTTGTACAGTTTGTGTTTGTAATTAATTGTGTTTATTCGTAATTTTAATAAGAATTTAAAGTTAAATCTAAAACGAGTTTTGTGGTATATTTTAAACTATAAATAAATATGGCGTATTTTATTAAAATTGTTTTTAATTTCTTGTTGAGATCGGTAAGTATGGAAAGTAACGGCACGGTGCCGTAATCATTTCATTGGTTGTTAGTTACTCAAAATGAAATAAGTAATAAAATAAACTCTGTTTATATTTATTTATAATATTGAAGTTGATATTTAAAATACGTGAACATTTTTATGAATAAAATATATTATTATATGTGCTACGTTTTGTCGAATACGTTTCATTAATTTCAGTAAATATTTATTTAAACAAAAGATTAAATATTTAGTTAAGCTTAAATAATTTATGAAGTGAATAAAACAAGCGATGAGGAAAATATATGCAAACTGTATAAAGTTAAACAAAGCAAGTATTAGCTGATAATTTGATAGACGTTTTGTTTAGTTTCTGAAATACTGGCTTTAAGCTTTTAAACATCAAATATTCTATATACATTTTCTGATACAAGAGAAACAGCTCTAATGTTTTAATATCACCGGGACTTAGATGGAATTTGCTAACTTATCTTGTTAAAGGAAAATAAATAAATTATTTTGTTTAAAGATACTTGAAACATACATTGATCGATATTTTTTTTTTATCTAACACCAAGTCCATCTAAATGCGAGCTATGCTACGTGTATTTTAATAATTATTTGTTTTATTTAAAAACCAACAGTGTAGAAACTAATTCGTGGTCAAAGCCTAAGTTTGATTTGGGCCTTCGACTGGTTTAAGTCTACAAGATCTGCCTTTGAAGGCATGCATTAAACTTAGTTCATTGTTAGATCTTCGGCTTTGTCGCATTCACACAGACCTTACACTATTATAACTAAATCTATCCAGCACTGTGTGTTATTCATATTTATTATAGATATGGTCATATCTTTAATATATATTTATAGTATTATATATAAAAAAGTAAACATGTTAAATATAAAATAAAAAACATTGTCATTATTATAGCAGAGGGTTTTTCTATAGTAATGATCTGTACGAGAAGGTAAAGTTCTTTAAAAATAAATTATCTACTATTTAATAAAATCTTAATTCGATAAAAGCCGTATTTTATATCATTAATTCTATTCAAGAAGTTAATAAATCTTTTGAAAAAGCTTCAATTTTAACATGAAATATTTTCATATTTGACAAAAATTATTAATTAATTTAATTACTTTTGTTTTTAATTATTTAATTATAAAATTTATTTAACTAGTCATCCCATAGGACTGGCCGCAAAAGGCATTAATTAACGCTTGTATTATTATTTCCGTACTACTTATCCAACACAGAAAAACAACATTCTTCAATAGTGAATTCTCCAAGATCATCAGGCAATTAAGTGCAAAATGTTAACTAGTATATCCGACTGGTACATATACATTATTGTGAATATCCGACGTAGCTCAATATAAATAGACAAAGACAAACTTCAACTTACTATTCTAGCACAGATAAAGATATTACTTAATACAGGACCAGGTAATATTACATCACATTTGAAACCCAAACCCACACAGACTAGTCAAGTCAATCACGATTACCAAACAAAGACAGCGCAACAAGTCGTATAGACACATTTTGTGATAATAAATCGTTTCAGTATTCATAACTTATGCACTCGTCACGCGACACCGCTCAAGCCTCCATAAATCCGCCCAAATGAAATACGACACTACGGATACTACTCACTAATCTTTCATCTTAACGCCTGCTTGGAATTCGACGGTACTACCTACGTTACATTTTTGGTACGTGCCCGAAATATCATTTGTTAGTAACGGCTCTAGCAACTATGTCATTATTTTCATCTATTATATAATCTTATATTAAATAACTTCGAAACAAAATTGAAAGGTTTAGTGAAGCACATAGACTCGAGCTACGCCCAAGTAAGGGCTTACCGAGTTTTATATTAACTCTTAGTATTCGATTCAGTTCAAGCAATCCATTGGCGCTGTAAAAAAGTATTTTTACGTTCAATATAATTTTAATAAAAAGACTAACGATTGAGATTTTTATTAAATGTAAATGGAAATTAAGAAAACGAACTGTGCTTTGTTGACTCGGACTTCAATTTGATTTGTACACTGTCTGCAGAATATCTAATAAGCGATGGGTCCATTTTCTTAACCTGGAAGCGCTTTTTAATGACGTCAGCGAAAAAATTTAACAGATATTCAGAAAATAGTTTAAGATAGAAATAAATATAATGAGTGGCAGAATATTGAAATATATTTCGGTACGTGACAATTTTTTTTGCATTTTATTTAAAAAATTGAAAAGTAATCAATTTATTACCAACAATATTGAAAATAATTTTTACGTCATTCAGTTTTAGTTATTTCATCCGTGTTTATTTAAAAAATATATTTTTCACACAACTTTTCACGTGTACGAAGCTAACTTGTTTACATTTCTGTTAAATGTAAAATGTAATATTTTGTTTTATAACTTTCAAAGCAACTTATCGCATCTAGTATCGATATTGCATCGTCTTTAAGTTTTAAGGAAGACTTTGAGCAAATTTGATTTGCTGATTCAGTTTACATTTTAATTCTTATGATTGGTGAATCCTAATCGCCCAGCGACGTACAAACACTCTAACAATGTTACTTTATATTAATAGACAGTTTTGAAAATTAAATCAACTCGATTTATAGGAATTATTTAAAAACTCCATTAAAATGCAATTACTCTATCTATTAATCAATTCATTCAAACAATATATAATATAATATCAATATATTTCATATACAATTTGTTTTAATGTTAAGGTTTTGATATAAAAAATGACCTAACTAAAGTTCTTACGTTTTAAACTACGAGTATACTATGTCTATAACTATAAACAAACAAGTTTACCAACATCGGATATTATATCTTAAAAGCTTGCATGTAGTGTATACACAGAACTGTAAACAATACTTGTTTCCTGATAGAAATTGCTTCGGAATCTCTTTTATATGAAGATTGAGTCTAAATCAACTATATTTTATTGTTCAAAGTTTCTTTTATGTGGAATATTTTTTGTTTTCATAAATTATCATATATATGTAACTATCGTATCAATTTTACATGATAATTATCATTTTGAAAATAAATCCCAACATCCAATGATCAAGCAATGTTATTATCCCAGATTAATTGAATCATTTTCCATATTAAAAACACAATACCATAGAAACCCGCAGCTTTTGGTCGTTAATTAATTATTTTCTTTATAACAACTTAATTAAAACGTAAGAAACAACCCAACGTAGATTGGTCGATAGATTACTGGTGTAAATTAATTTAAGTAATTTATTGTATACAACTCATAAACCCGGAATGGAGTCTCGCTGGGATAATATTTTGAAGGAAATACTGTTGTCTGTTAAGTTTGTTATAATAATTCGAATTAAATAAGTAATTGTTGACTAATGAGGTTAAGTGTTTATAATACTTAAGTGAAGATAATGACTAACTTTTAAGACTCCCAAGTGTAACTGAAGTAAACGCTTTGAAAAATTTATTTAATTTTTGAAATATTATTTTTGGATATGAAAATACAAGAAAATTTAATGTTTAAAATATATTATTAATATACGAAATTAAAAATATATAATATAAGTGTTAACATTTTTTAACCCTTATTATTACAATCGTTAAATATTTTGTCAAAAAACAGCAGTTAGAATCACTGATAGCCGTTATTATTTTTAGAATATTTAACATAGTTTCAGATATATGTCACGTAAAAATAACTTAATATCAATATTTGTTACTTCGAAAAATTATTCAAGAAAATCTTTCTCTAGTTTTAGACAGTCAATAATTAATAAATTAATTTACCAATTATTATAATAGGATATACAACAACATGTTGATTTGTTTATTCTCTATATAACGGATATTCAAGATTTTAAGGCCATAACGGTCTTTACATATAAAAAATAAGGTTCATATTGCAATTACAGATATGTATTCATAAGGTCTATGCACACCCCATGTCTGGAGGCGTAAGCGGTCCGCAAGCGATGCGCGTCCAACCGTGTCGCCCGATGCTATGTAAAGATTAGAAAGTATTTCTGTATCTGCATATATTTTTTAGGTATGCACGTATTATGAAGTTTATCTGTAATTAATTTAATATATAACCATTAATAAAAACCAATTAAATTTTAAATTAATGTGTCACCCGCGTCAATGTATCTAGCATTCTACATAATCTTTTTCATTGTGAGGAAGGGAACATCTGATAAGCTTCTTTTAAAAATACTATCCAATATTTCTGATGTACAGTATATCATTTTGAAAAAAATTATAACCCAAATCCTGTTTTAGAAATGTTTCGTGAAACTCGAACCTGTAATCTTTGGGATGCTTTCCCGTAGCTTTGGCAAATGAACTGGCGTATCCTAACCCACCTTAATGAATCCTAATGAACGAAACTTTAATATTTAACATCTCTAAACATGTTTATAGACATGTTCAAACTAGTACAAAGTAACTTGCTAGCAAACATTCATATTATTTGGTACTGACAGCGATGACAACGAGAATGTTAGCAAAACTAATGGTATTCGTATTCGACCGCTGCTTCTGTCAGCGCCTTAGTCACGCTCTATTGCAATTATACCTTCGTCTTAACTGGGACAGAACTGTAACGCGGATAATACAGATTTGGAGTATGTGGATGGAGGATTGCGAGTATTAATAATAATATGTATAACATCATTAAACAAACATACAAAGAAAATACAACAAATTCTCTACACTCATTTAGCACTTGTGATTGTATTTGAAATATTATATATTTATAGAGAATATCTAATAGAGAAGTGTTTTGACAAATTTAGAATATTTTTTACATAATAAAAATGCATACCGCAACAAAATGGCAAACCAAGAGCTACCCTCGGACGCATGAGTGACCGCCGGACACGCGTCCGATAAAACCCATCCCCGACACGATTACTACGCAAGGATTAACTTGTTTAATTTATTCTCCCTTCATTGAAATGGTTTTAACTTTGAAAAATGGTATTTTTAATGTCGCGATCATACTATCCTTGTTTAAGTTTTCAAATATGACGAGAGAGATATTGTAGAACCGGAAAATCAGTCATGTCTGATAATCGTGAGCTAAATCGATTAAGTAAAGCTACGCTTAACAGAGGTACTGCAAACATTCACCAGACGCCACAAACGAGCCAAAACAGGGAATTCAATTGAACGCCCAATAATGTTTCAACTGAATTGTTCTACATGCGCTTGTAGTATTTTTGTTAGATTACCGCCTTTATGTTTGAGACAATAAGAGCTAAATCTATTTGAATATTCGCGTGTGTAAAGCAAACATAGGCCCAGACACAGACGTTATAACTAAATGTAATATCTATATCAAAGGGAGTTAAGTTTTAAGTTATTTCTTTCTTGCAACTTTTACAAATTTTGTCCATAAATTTACATATTTTTATACATATTTAAATATTTATCAAAATTATTTCAAATAAACTCTTTAAAGATGGAATAATATAACAATTATGTATGGTTTATAAATGTTTTTAATGATATAAAGAGTTCCATAAGTTCAATATAGTTCATGAAGAAATAAGTTGTGCGATGTGTAAAATTTGTGGAATAAAAATTGAATGCACAAGTATGATCTTTAGAAGCATGAAAGCTTTTTATCGGGATTCAAATATTAAAAGATTTTGTAACATAACATAACATTTGTAACAGACTTGAAAGACATTTCGTCTCGTTACAAACCGTTCTCGCAGTGGACGATCCACTCGATATAGAATAGTATATACATACTAATCGAGAAACGCTGTTAATGTCCAATGGTCCGTGTAATGTAATTGCGATGTAGAATCGAGTTGAAGCTATCGATATTGCTTATTGGCAGCACCTCTTGCTGTCTGATGCCGCCCTGGTACATTAAAATGCAGATCTACTGTTCTTTTGAGATTAAAAAAGACTGTAAAACTGGTTGTTTCAATTAAAATACTTTGATTGGGAAGTCATTGAAGTCACGAAGAATATTTATAAAGTAAACATAACTTTTTTATGTATATTCGCCAACTCCTAATTAAGCAACTCCAGTTATATAGACAGATTCTCAGTAACACTTGGAACGATGTTCATTAGACGCGATAAGCAATATGCTTTATGCAAGCTTCAGCCAATTAGTACTAACTACACACTACCATCCACAGCCTAATGTACACATGCCTTTATAACATGGAGAACTGTGCACAAAAATAATACCCGCCAAATACATTTCATTATAACATTTTAATTAAAACCTATTACGGTATGGCAAGTATTAATTATACATAAATGTTTCCTCAAACAAATTAATGTGAAATACAAATAAATAACAGAAATAAAGATAGAATATAATTTATTTTATCAATTGCTGTTATCCATTCCATATATATATTGTTCGAACAACGTAAGAAAATCTTTGAAGCGGTAGAAAATGTAGTACTCCGTATAATATCCCATTTATCATGTTTATTGCCGACCAAATGTGATGTAGAGAAGAGAAAAATGTACATAGACTTTGCGTTTTCAGAGAGCTCGGAACGGTGTCGAGATTGAGATGTTGGGAAATTTGTAAAAAAATCTACCTCAATGTGCTTTAAAATAACAATTCATAAATAAGAACCAAACCTTTTCTGTCATAAACCTAATAAAAGTGAAATTACTAATACTCAAAAGAGGAAAGTGTAGTTGACATAAACTAAATTAAACTTCTTAAATTAAAGTTATATAATTATACTAAAGGATACTTTAAAATACACTTATGAAGCCATTATTTATTAAAACCTCAAGCCTAGTTTATAGTTGCCCCCGAAAATGCCATTAAGTCGACACCTTGTCAAAGCGAACACTAAGATGGTAACGAGCAAACTTTTTAACTCGAAACTTATGAATAAATTATATCAGTCGTTCCAACTCCGTCGACTTAATGAATGTAGTATGCGTTTATATTTGCTATTAAATGAATCCAATATACAAAATTTGATGGCAGATTTGTTAGTTTCTATAATGTTGTTATAGACGACTACTTCTCTATTCCAAAATATTTGCATTTCAAGACGCTATATCACATAATCTTTTATACATCACATATTCTATGTAAGTTTTAACATCTCTGACCCAGAGCAGTAGTATTTCAATTTATAAATGAATATGTCCGCACAATATAGCTAGGCTTATCGCTTTAAGAGTTTATCCAGCAACGCTAAAACTTTAGCGCCTTACTTTAGCACCAATTTATCAACCGAAGCACCTGCAATGGACTTCGGTTCACTTCGGAAACTTTCCGATCGCAAGCGCCAATCGGTTAAAACTTTATTAGGAGTTTATAACATATTTTATGCAACTAATTTAAATCTGTTTTCAGCAGAATTGTCGGTGTTTTCAAATTGCAGAATCAGCGTGCTAACTAACTTGCTTCATTACTTGATAATTATATAAGACGAAAATCATACCAAATATTTGCTCATATCTCCAACTCATCAACAATAATATTTTATCCAAACGTGTTACCTTACCCAATGTATTTGAAACAAAGCAATATTTTCCTATGATAATGTTAGCTCCAGGATATAATATAACCTATAAACCCACTTCAGACATTCCCAGGGCACTTCGTATGCGAAATATGTCCACAATTCCATATATTGCTAACGAGATGGCCACTTTACTGGGAGCCCCGTTCCCTTACCAATGTACGATGTCTGTCAAAGATTAAGGGTTCACCACGAATGGTTAAGGTGTATATGATACAATAACAATATATCAAAAGGACAGCTGCCGAAAGTGAGAAATGGTTTGCCATCACTTTGTACTCCTCAAGGAGTTCCACGGTGTATATTTTGTTAGGTATTATATTAAAAATAATATGTGCGTTAAAAAAAAATTGCGTTAAAAAATCTTGTAGGTATATAATTTTAAAAATAGACTGACAAAAAAATATTTGTAATATAAGTCGATATTTGATTTAATTCGATTCGATTTAACGAATTATTAATTTCCCATTTCAATCGTCTTTGAATAGACTTTATTTTCTTCCTGTTTATTTCCATTATTTTAAAGACTAGTATATTTTAGTCTTTATTGTGATATATCTCTGTGGTGAATAAGACCATATCCTGCTATGACTGTATCTCGATTAGACTAGGTATCCTTACGACTATATATCGATATTATTACATTTATATACTCTAACTCTTTCTACATTAAACGCTGTGGGAGTCGATAGCACTGTTTTGACTATTTTCTTAATCATACAGTTACATTCAACGAATGTATTAATAACTAAGTAAATAAAATATAATATTGATAAATATTTCCTACGTTTTTATAGAAAAATGTAAATTTAAAGACATTTAAATGTAAATTTTAAGGATGAAAAGTATCGCCAGATTTAGACAAGCCAACTTTACTACAGCCATGAAACACCATACAAAAAGAACAGATATTAATAATAGTGGCCAAGAGAGCCCCAAAAAAGTTTTCTAAAGTCTTTATAGATATAAAACATTGTATACAAATCAAAAGTATTCAAACGTTTGATGTTCTGAAATTTGGATTAAATACTTTGAAAATTTAACCCGTTCCAATCAATAATAAATTTCAGACGCATCAAGCCTACACTTTACTAACTCAACCAATCCACATTTTGTTGTCTTGTTTAATCTCAAATCTTATTGTTTTTATTAATTTGATCATATATTATTTATAAAGTAAGATAAGAAATATTTCCTAATAAAATTTCATTCATTGTTGTAACTTCCACATTTCACTTTAAGCATTCACATTTTATATAGTAGTAACATATATAGAACACAATATCGTTCTAGCGTTTATTCTCCACTAAACTTAGCTTCAAAGTATACACATAAACCACCTCATATCGTCTCGTCCCGTTGTTCAAACTGCGATAAATCATAAACACGCTAAGCAAAATCTCCAGCCACGTTGGGACATTTTTCATCTATTATCACCGAGTTAAGTTGATATAATGATCCCGGGTGGTGCTTCCGAGAACAGTGAATATAGATTAAGAAAGTAATTTAAATTGGTTACCATAGTGCAAGTTCAATTTACAATGTATTATGTGAATACACTTTATTTGAATGATATTACGCAAAAAATGAAGAAAAGTGTTAGAGAATACATGTAAGAAAAATAATCTAAACATTAAGATAAATATCATCACAGATAGCTGTAATATCAAATTTCACGATTCAATAAACTAAAATTAAAAATCTCACCGTAATCGTGAGTAAAACCTGTATTTTATTTTTCAATGTGGCGTCGTTGTACGCATAAATCTCGCACGCCTGCCTCAGATAGCTTCGAACGACTAAATTAATCTATCCAGTAAACAATGTACCATATATCAAATATAATTTACTAAACCATTCATTTATTTATATTAAAAAATATATGTTGTACTAGCTATACCCACGACTTCGTTTGCTTCGATTTTTTTATATAAAAATAACCTAAGTTACTCCTTATAAAATCAGCTGTCCGCCAGTGAAAGTCATGCTAAAATCAGTTCAGTCATTTCAGCGGTTAACCGGACCAAACCAACAATGTAACAGATAAAAAATTAAAAAATAGTTTTTCTGTAAACGTTTAGTGAAATTCTGTTAATATGGAGCTACAAACAGACACTTCCATTTTATTTACATGTATAGATTTATTAAAAGTTTAAATTAGTAAACAGCTTAACAATGAATCTTTATTAAATGTTTAAGTGGAAGTAGAATTTACTTTACTATCTGTTGTATTAACAGCGGCTGCAACAGTGGCATTATGAATTCCGACATCAGTAACGGTGGTAGAACCAGTATTAGCACCAGTAGTACTTCCAATATCCGTTATATTGTAAATATCTGTAGTCGCTGCAGTCTCATCATCATGAGACAATTCATGGTAATCTCGTGGTTCTGCTCTCGCAGTGAAGATACATGTTGAAATACATTCATATTCATCTTTGAACATGTTCATATTCGGAAGACATCCTCGCCATATTCCGACTTCACACCTCGAACCAGGTTTCCAGTAGTAGAGAACTCTGACTGGTGGTTCCCCACAGTTATCCCACTTGAAGTTTTCGAAACAGGCGTCTGGTGGAACTAAAACAGTTGAAATATTGAACTAAATATACAAGAAAAAGCTGTATTACAAATAATTTAATAAACTGCTCCTTCTATAAACTAAATGGCAGAAATATGGCGACAAGGCCGTCATAAACTATTTTATACTTCACTTGATAGTAAACTCGTACATAAAGTTATTAAATTATAATTTAATGCAAAATAGGTAAATTAAAACGAAGAACGCTTAGGTTGAACACGAAGGATGGTTTTTATTAGAGAAACTAGGATAAGTGTAACAATTTAGTTTGCAGCGTAATATATATAATATGTTTTCAAAACAGCAACATTGTCATTAAAAGATTAAACAGGTAAGGGTAACCACACAATGCACAATACAATGTATTTTACGAGTGAATTCTTACTACAGGCTCATTCACAAAAAGAATACGTTAACAAAGAAGGATAATAAGCCGTAAAATTATTTTAGTTAAATAATATTTTGGGGTGTGTCAGAGCAATAATCTCTTAACATCCGTCAGGACTTTAGAACAGTAAGTTCATATTATTAACCATTTTTGATAACTAATAATAGAAACAAATTTTTTTTGCTTACGAATCGAATACTCATTTTTTTCACTTAGTTTACATATTACCAATTATTGACGATTTTTAAACTATATTTTTATATTTATAGCGTACATAAATTAATCCCAAAATCAAAATAGGCATGGCCATCCCATTTTTGGTTATTATTATAGCATTAAAAGCACGTTCGAGAAATGCATGGGCCGTTGGAATTTATTTTCCTTTACAGAGTCTACAATGTAGCTTTGTGGACTCTCGTTAAAAGTCGGTAAGGACCATAAGCTACAATTTGCTTCTAAGAACATGTCGTTACCAAGATTGTTAGATTGTAACATGTTGACTTTAAGTGTCACTTTATGATTTAGAAAAAGTTTCTTGATCATTTTCAACGGTTTTATAACTAATCCTCTCTCGCAATAAACTGTTGAGTATAAAATAACCCATTATTATCTATTATATTTTGAAATTTCTTTAATAATAATATATCAAAACATACCTGCATCAACTTTAATACCGACTGAAAAAAACACGACAATAATAGCCCGTGTATACATTATCACAAATAATGTTTTAAACTTGTTTTATCGTAATGAGTTTTATATTAAATTTTAATTAGCAACACGGAATATCGTTTCAATGGTGAATAAAGTTTTTATATCTTGCTGATTATTAAAATATTTGTTTCAGTTGCATTTCGAGTGTGAAAAAGATTGTTTAATTTGTATGTATTTCTATTACTAATGAGATAAAAAAAAAAATAATATAACACCTTAATAAGTTCTAGTTGGTTTTGATTCTTGATCCTCAGAATATTTTATAGTAGGTTTTAAATAACATAACTGAAAAATGGGTGCTTTGAAACAGACATAAATAAAGAGGTGTGCTCTTTAATTTATCAGGATATTAAAAAATATATAAAAGAGAAAGTTTTATAATAATATTGGTACACCAATAATTATAATGTTTAATAATAATGTTATATATTATACTATACATTAAAATAATAATCATATTAAGTAAATCTAGTATCATTACAGCGAGCAGGTACAGCATCAATACACACTTATTGTAATTTATTTAATAAATTATTTCAACGAATGAAAACTGTTTCAAAATTGATGTCAATTTGAGCTCATTATTGACGCTGCGAAGAACTTTTAATGGGTACGATATTCTTTATACTAAAATAAAATGTAATTTTAAATAATCATATAAATCAAACCGTGATTGTTAATAGTAAGTTAAATTTTTTATTAATAACAACTTGATATCAAACTCATTTATTTATATATTTGTAGCTTTGTATGTATGTATGTTAGTATTTATGTACGTTTATGTATGTATACAGTTTATATATGACATCTATATATGTTGGTTTCGTTTTTTTTTTCATTCCGCCTTCATACGTATTTTCTTGCACATTTTGAGTTGGCTGGTAGAAAATGCTTTAGCCTTAAGCGCACCCTTTGTACCTTATTGTGCAATAAAGAATTCAAATAAATAAATAAATATCAGGTTTAATATAACTTATTATATTTTCAAATACGATTAAAGAAATTAAACTTTTTACTTATTTATAATTAAATTTCTTCAAAGTAATACTCCATATTGTTGATTAGAATTATGAAATAATTGACTTAATGACATTTGACATTACAAAGGTATTAAAAACAGTGAGTCGTAATCTGTTAGTTATTTAGTCACAAAACAGGTATCTCGGCTTCACTCGCTCGCAGTATTCCATCCGAGCTAACGAGATTACTTCAAGTTTGTTGAATGGTAACACGGCGGAAATTATTTTCCAATTGGTTTTGCAAACGTTTACACATCGATTAATTCGTAAAAGGAAAGCTGATTCCTAGTTAAGAAACTCAATTAATTTAATCTTCTGATTATATATTTTTCTTTTTCTGATGGTACTACGCAGAATATTCACTTGAAAGTATAGAAATCGTAATAAAGTTTTCGCTGTACATGAAATAATGATTAAAATAACACGTAACAAATTGAAACATAGCACGTTAGTTTGAAATTATGAATAACAATATGTAAAACCAAAAATGATATTCAGAACGTCGACACAATTTTATACGGAATGTAGTAAAGTTACATCACATTTTCGAATTTTAATGGCGGACGTATGAACGTCTGGCGCACTAGTTATAAGTCTACACCGAACGCGTTTAAACCCGGGTCACCACTCAGCAAATGAACGTGATAATGCGAAAAGACGTGGTTTTCGGTTACGAGGGCTTAGTTCTAAAACCTACATTTGTGTCGTAACCCTGTGGGTTATCCCTTTAAAAATATACGATCTAACGTGAAAGTACGTGGTTTCCGTGAACGCGGTCTGGCATGCGTGACGCGGACGAACCCCGGTATGAAATTTCGTATGGCCGCAATAAAAGTATTACGCCGGATCTACACATGGACGCTTTTAATATTGCACGCGGGACTGTCACTGACATATACCATATATAATATATTAGTGGTTGAAATGCGTTATATGCACTTATTTGAAAACTCAAATTTATTAAAAATATACCACCTACTAGAAGTTGTAGTATAAATTGCTTTAATCGTGGTAATATAATAATATTATAATTGAAAATATTTAAACATATAATAAAAATATATTATTTTTGTGATACGTGTAGTTCAGACGTAATAAAGCAATAAACTTTTTCCGAGAACGTGCATCAGTGAAGCTCATAAAACGTCTGCGGTTACCATCTTGATCCTTTACATCTAACTAAATCATATAACTCCAAATGTTCAAATATTTCTAACCACCACGCTGTGTTTATATCTATAATATGTAAAATAAAAATTATAATAATATATTAGACTTTTGCTTACTTTTTGCAACAAGATCGAAACAATATTAGGTCAGATTATCGAATTGATTGCGATGGGTCTAGTTGTTTGTAAATTGTTCAGTAAATATTGACGTTTGTGAGACAGTGATCACAATAAAGTAATACCCGGCTGAGTTTATTGTGTGGTTCAGAGCAGGGCGCTTTTAGAACCCTCGTAGCCTTAATTTTAATTTGGAGACTGTCTTCACAGAAAGGCTTATTTCGATGAGTAAATTAGACTTTCATTTGACGTACACAAGTGACCACTGATATTGATTCAAAGTGGAGAAATGTAAATAAATAATTAAATTTAGCTTTGAAACTATTATTATTACGAACTAAGAAAGTTATCCAACTATAAAGGAGCTATAATTAAAAAGTTTTTCACCCCTTTGCTGTTAATTGTTATAAATTTAAATATATTCAAAAATAATTTCAATACTCTTCCACTCGTCCCGCCTCACTAGCCAATGTGATTTCGCTCACTGTAGGGAGCTCTCAGATAATTGTTTTTTAATCTCCTATCGATTAGAATATTGCGTTAGTATTTCGTTCAGCGCTCAAACAGACTGCGGCTTTTACTATCAGAGGGTTGCTTTGTGCAGTTATCAGATTAACATTTATTGGTTCTAAATTTATGCATTTAAAATTATTTGACTGATTGTTGTAATAAAATCTTACTGATTAGTAATTATTGTTTATTTGTCCTTCAGTAGTGCTTTTAGATCCAGGGATTTGTATTGTCAAAAAGCGTCTATTCGTAAAGACTAGCGATGGTCATTTGTTATCTGATTAATCTCAATCTTTTTCCCTTTAAGTACATATTATAAATAGATATATTATATATTATATAAGGAAAAATTAACTGTATATAAGCAGACGTCTTAATAAATATTTGTCCTTCCTTCGTTTACAACATATATAATATATATAATACATGTATAAATAGATGTATTAATGATCGTAGTTATCGAATATTGAGTAACAAACACACACTCAAACAAGTACCAAGTTCACCTCAAATTATAACACTTAACACTTAATTCCGAGTTCCGCTTATTAGTTGGTCGTCGAAGTTTCTATTGTTCGGCCTCCAGTTAGGACGGCTATGGCTAAATTTCAGTATCTAGCTTTACTATAATTTATCACTTCGATATTGGAGTTAAAATTTAACAAGTACTTCTATAACTTGCTTATGCTTTGTTAATCTTTGTCTTGTATTATTATAATTTCATTTATCTTATTATATTAAAGTAAAACACATTTTTTTATGTAATTTATACATATCTGTTAAAAAATATTTCATCAGAATAAATTGCTTCATTACGCAGCGCACGCAACCCTAACAATTTAATATATACAATTATCCATAAAAATTACACGAAATTTCGTAAATGTCACAAAAAATATCACTTACAAGGGCATTTCACGGTAATAACCAGCGTTTAAGCAACAGTAATTGCTCTTTAACCAGAGATTAATCAAATAATCACCAATTATGAAACATATGACATTTATTAACATGTATTCAATGATAACTCGCTGACATTTCATCACAATGAGAGCAAAAGCCTTGGGTGGCATATCTGTGATCGCGATCTAAATTATTAATGGAAAAATATAGGTTACAATTAATAATTAAGTATTGAATAATTCTATTTATATAATATGATGATTATTACGTAAATGAAAACTGTTAAGTATTTAATCGAACTTTATGTAAAGCGTCAATTTGATTTAATAAAAATCATAAAATAAATAATTCAGTTTTTCACAATACCGGTGGAAATTATAACTTTATTTATAGTGTATAAAGTTACTTTATCGTTATTATTTATTAACCTTTATGAAATAAATGTCTTTACACGTTTAATAAACGACCGTAATTTTTTTATCGCTATAAAACGGAAAGGTTAGCTTATCTTTTAATAAAATCTTCTTAATTGGGACCTTTTTTTGAAATCATCAAAGGGTTAATCAGTGCGTTAATTTATAAATCACAACGGTTGACCGATGCCGATGAAACACTCTTAATAAACAAAGAGAAAAAGAAATAACGTCATATAAATATAAAACCTTCACCCATTCTAATATTGTACTGTTAGATTCGCATAAATCCAAAATTTCTATCTGTAAATTGGTCATCCGTACCCGTAAAACCATCTATGTTCAAGTCCCGTGGGGTAGCCGCTGCCCCACGAGAAACAAATACAAATTAACTCAATATTGCTTCAATATTACACTTATTATCATTCAAACACCATAAAATATATTTATTGTAATTAACATTAATAAAAAATATAACAAATATGGTTTTAAGGAATTCTCAAAACCGTATATAAAATAAATATAAGAAATAAAAATATTAAAGTGTGTAGGCATCCCTACAGTTCGCTCGGCACTCCCATATATCCCGATAGACGGCGCGGCGCAACGTGCACTTACCGACCAAACGATAGCTCACTTAATACTAGGGTATATCCAACTTACACGGACATTCACTAATATTTTAAACTATAATATATCGTTGTATCGTCTTTGAAATGTTTAAATGTACTTCGTATTTCGAGAAATAGGATAAGAGTTAAAAGTTACAAGAGGAATACTTTATTATTTATATGTAAGACAACAAAACGATTTAAAACATTAATTTTGCTTTAATCTTCATTAGGTCAGGATCTTTTGTTAAAGTTGAATTTACATTAAGAGTTATTTTATCCTTTATAATATTAAATGTAAATAATTTTATAATTATTATTCAAAATTCACAAGAAATTTCTGAAATTGTCTCATTATTTATATAAGATATTTATTTCCTTAAGTTTGATGTAATAGTTACAATTTTTAAAATCCAAGTACGTTGTTTGATATTTCGAGTAGCGAATATTATATTTATGAAACTTATGTAGTTGCAAGGTTTCAAGAGAAGGTCCATAGAGATGAAACTTTAAGTAACTTAATGGGTAGTCTTTAAATTATGTAAAATTTTAAAATTTTTACTCTTTTGCAGTACACGGTTGAATCAACAGGTAATAAAAATTGTCAAGTAAAACGTAATAAGATAAGAAGAAGGTCAATGATACTCGTGGATTGGATGATGGATGGATGGATGAATAAATGGATGGATGGGTAGATGGATGATTACCAAGAATTTTAGATTTTAACTTTAATCTTAATTTTATGGGAGCTTTATTTTAATAGCCTTAATGAATAATGCCTCTGAAGTTGTAGTTAAGTTTCAGAACTTTTTTTAATATTAATAACTCAATTGGTTATACGTTTCTATAGAATATCTGATGTATTGTTCCACTGCATTTATCACTGAATGTAAAATATCTAATATTAAATATATCTTGCAGTCTCTGCAATTCTCCGTAGTTTAAATTCGAATAAATTTTGAATAGTATTAGAATTTTACTTTGTCATTTATTTAAAGAAATAATAATAATATAAAGAATAATATAAATATCTATAGAAATAACAAAAAGTTTTTGTTTGTTTCAGATAGATGAATACTGGTGACTTTTCTACCCTTCTGCTATGACTTTGCTTCCTTCGTATTAATTGAAGACAATCAGGTAAAATATTCTAATAAAAATCTTGGAATCTAGAAATTAAGAAAAAAAATTGTGTATACTTATTTTCGCACTCTAGATAAAAATATACATCAAAAATAAAATATAAATTGATTTGATATAAAATTAAAACACATTTAGTAAGGTTTCCGCAATTAGTATACACTCTCAAGGAATTACAAGAAATATTTATTTTAATGTTTAAAATTTATTAAGTTACACAATTATAAAGTAATCTTAAATAAAGATGGATGATGTACGCAAAGTTATTTAAATGTGTTTAAGATATCCGATATATGTAATATTGTAAATCATAATGACTTCGGTCAGAAGTGTAGACATATTATAGTTGGTTATTTACTTGAATTTAATTTTACTACGGTACAAACTATTACTAACAATATATTAACACTACTATTATATTAGAATTGATTTACCAGAATAATTTTATCACCTGTCTTTTCTCATATCGTATTTAATTTTATTTGACTGGTCTACAATTAACAAGTTAAGATCAGTGTCAGTTCCCATGAAAAAGGAAAAACTACAAATAAAGAGGACGATAAGGAGAGACAAGCTCAGCTGATCTTCCGTAGAAGATTGATACAAGTCAACCCTTCATTATATAATGATCAAATTAGTACGAATATTTTAGGCGTTGTTGAAGTTAATTCGTTATAGGTATTCTAACTTCTTACATATTACAATTTATTACATATTAAAGATATATCGCCATTCACTTATGCCTTATTCATCTCAGTCGAGACGGCGAGATTAAAATTTCTATATACATTGTTTCATAAGCAGCATCTGTGCTTTGACAAGGGTCCGCTTAGGTCAGCTCGAACTGACACTGTTAGCTTCAATGTTCAAATATTTATAAACAAATGTTCAACTCAAATATTTGCGACCTTTTGTAATTGTATTGTAAACTCTAGGGGACCTAAGATTTACTTGAACACATTATTATTTAACAATACCTCATTATAGGATAATTT
Organism: Melinaea marsaeus rileyi; assembly: GCA_918358865.1. Classification (NCBI taxonomy): domain Eukaryota; kingdom Metazoa; phylum Arthropoda; class Insecta; order Lepidoptera; family Nymphalidae; genus Melinaea; species Melinaea marsaeus. The sequence continues at coordinate 25,240,221 of OU911088.1, read as the reverse complement.
TTCGATTTTAATATTATAAGAATTAAGGCAATATATTATAATTTATTAGAATCAACCCTGGTATAAATTTATGATAAAGAAAATCTCTAGTCGATCTAATTTAATTTAGGTCTTAATTCAAAATCTATTTCTGTTTTTTTTTTGCAGATTTTTTGTAATAATACGAATAACAAATTCACACATTATAATTTACGAGATTGTTTGATTATGTTCCTAATTATATGCTAATTTATTACTACGACAGCTGAATTGTATTTCAACGTCACCCCATATAGATTGAGCGTAATAAAATTACCCTTTATATATTTTATTTCAAATGACTTTTATGCGCGTCTGTACCTACGTATTGAACGTTGACAAAGTCGCTATGGGTGGTGTCGTTAGTTTTTATTGAGTTTTTAAAGGGCTTTTTTTAGACGTTTCTAATTCTCATAATAGAATATTGGTAGTAATTTACATATAATAAATAAAACAATCTTTTATCTTGACTCCTACATCTGTGCGATATCATTGTAATATTTATTTTATTCCATTTTTAATATGGAACTAAAAAGACAGTTTTTAAATTTATATATTGAATAATCTCTTTATAACTTAATCAACCTAAAATATTGCTTCAAAGTAAACTTTTTTTAGCTTACTTATATTTTTAATAAAATAACGAGTTAAAATTTTTATATTCTTTCAGTCTGCGGATAGTTTTTTCGTAAACTACATTTCACATTACTCCAGATCTAAAACATTCGTATTTCGTTTCATCCAAAATCCGGCTTTTCATAGCACCTATCGATGAACCAAAGCCTGCGAACACATCCTGCACCACTCACATCAAAGGGAAAAGGGGTAAAAAATAACCGTTAATCCAAATCGCCACAGGCCATAGCTGTTTACATGGAATACCACTCACGCCAAGAGGGCATGGGATGCCCTTTTAAGAGGTCATATTTTCGGTGACATGTACCGTCATTGTGATTCAGAAACGAGATTCTCTAGACGAGTTATCGTAATTGGGAAACGATGTATTTTTTTAACCGATTTATCAAATTTACATATTAAGTATATCCTAATAATATTTTTCAACACATGTGTAATCGATTTTAATTATTTAGTTATATCTTTTTGAATTAACATTATTTCATTATTGATTTTTTCTATTTTTTGTTTGAGTTTTCATTAATTTTCTTTTAATATCTTACCGTCTGAATGGCACTAAATAAATTCGTTTCATAATATATAGTTAAGAATTCTTCACTTCCGTACGATAACTGTTGAAACATGTTACAGGTTGTTGAACATATAAAAGCATTTACAATTTACCCAGCGACTGTACACCTTGCACAGAACAACTATTGTTCCAATATACACCTTATTTTTATTATCATAGGAGCTACCATTTTATTTATTAGTTAGGTTGTACGTCCCCATTACAGGACCCTGCAATGGCTGAATACTCTCGTTAACGGAAAGGATTTCGCGACTACTTTTTCTCTTCTGTAACTGAATTTGGAAAGTGGTTTTGGCACTTTGAGCCAGCTAAGTTGGAAGTTAGTTTATTTGCTTTACAAAGTCTTTAACGTATGTCGTATGTGGAAGGAATGCAGGCGAGAAAGGAGACAACGTAACTATTTACTTCTTTATGTTTTATTAGCCACGGTATATCTTAAAGATCACGGTTTAGTATGTGTGTTGGTCAGCAGACAAGTTAACTTATGGTGAATTTTATGTCATATAAAAATGTAAGGAAATACCTGACATTTTTTTCATATTTCATAGTATCGTATAGATATCATTCGGTCATTCTACCGCTATAAATCTCAGGCATCGGATCGTGATCGTGTCGTGGTCATAAATTGCCCGCGAGTGTTTTATGTACGGACCGACCGATAAAGAGTTTATGCTAATTCTGATACTTTATGGATAAGTCTACAAATTTATTAGTGGACCTTAAAATTTGCAACAAAAATATATGATGTTTTTTTTTGAAATAATGATTCACCAATTAATATAAATCGAGAAACGTATTTTATACTACTTTTAATTAATGTTATACATACTTAAAGGAATATTTCCTTGCTTGGCTCCGAGGATACGAGCCAGCGGGAAAATCCATTGACTATTTAGTTTCTCAATAATCGTTCATATATGTGACGGAATTCAATAGGAAGTCACAAATCTTTCACCTATTCATATATAAGGTTTTCGTGACGGACTAAATACAAAGCACAAACTTAGGGCATATCCCAGGGGTCCAAAAGGGGTTTTGAGTGATTTTACCCCTGAAAATTGGTAAAATCGTAGTATGAAACTTTATAAGAAACTTCTCATGAAGAAGATCGAGGCAGCCGCAGGATAAAGAAAAAAAATCACATTTTTATTTATCTTTTTGTGTTATTTGAGTTTGTGAAAATATTTCATACTTCATTTGTCTAATTGTATTTTGATATATAATTTAATTAAATAATTTGATCCTTGTACTTTGCAGTTATTCTCTGATGTGGATATATATAATAGATGCTATTAAAACCTGTATCAGAATAAAGATATATAAAGTATACATATATTCTTAATGTATGTGAAATGTCTTGTTATATACGAATATGCTAAATTTATCAACCTCTTGAACAAGTAGGTCGAGTCAGATTGTGTAATCTAGGCCTGAAGTTGGTTACTGGTGCATAGTGCTTAATTAAGACGGAGTTATCGCTCAAGACGTTACATTATATGTTACCTTTATATAGATTGTGACCTTTTATATGTCATTTTCTTTGAATTATAACATTTTCCTTATATGTACATGTGTAATCAAATATTTTATTTTTGTATATAAAAATTATAACGTGTTTTTTATTTATTATAAACAACTAAATAGCAACCATTATCACAAATTATTAGTCTTGTCTGTAAAGTCCCATCGAAATCGGATTAGTTTTAGCCCGAAATGACAAACAAAACTCTTAATATATTTTTTTATATATTTTCTTTTTTATAGTAAAGTTTTTTTTTTTTTTTTTTTTTTATGTAAGAGGAGGGCAAACGAGCTGGCGGGTCACAGATGGACGTGATCACCGCCGCCCATGAACTCTTGCAACATCCGAGGACTTACAGGAGTGTTGCCGGCCTTGTAGGTGGGAATAAACGCGTTTTTTGAAGGTACCCATGTCGTACCGATCTGGAAATACCGCCGAAGGTAGTTCGTTCCACAAGCGAGTGGAACGTGGAAAAAATGTCCTTGAGAACCGCACAGTGGAGGATCGCCACGCATCCAGGTGGTAAGGATGGTATTGGAGGCGATGGCGCGCTGTGCGGTGATGAAATTCGGCGGCAGGCATCAGATCGAATAGTTCTTCGGAACACTCCCCGTTGTAAATGCGGTAGAAGACGCACAAAGAAGCCACGTCTCTACGCAATGCCAGAGAGTCCAGCCGTTCGCAGAGCACCGGGTTCCCAACAATTCGAACGGCTCTCCGTTGTACGCGGTCAAATGGTAGAAGCTGATATTGGGGTGATCCGGACCAGAGATGAGAACAGTACTCCATGTGAGGCCGGACCTGCGCCTTATAGAGCGCAAGTCTTTGGCCAGGTTTGAAGTACTGCCTCGCTCTATTAATCACTCCCAATTTCTTCGAGGCCAACTTGGCCTTGCTCTCCAGATGACCACGAAACTGACAGTCGCTCGAAATGTCGAGACCCAGTATTCTGATACTTGGCGAGGCATTAAGAGGAGTGCTCTCGAAGAGCGGTGATACGACAAATGGGGTTTTCTTAGTGGTAAACGCGCAAACTTGTGTCTTTAGGGGATTGAACTGAACGTGGTTCAGTTCACCCCACTCAGAGACCATCCCCAAGGAAGTCTCTATAGAAGACACAAGTTTCTTTCGGCACTCGTCGACGTTTTCCCGAAAGAGACCTGCACGGCCGGAATATACCGCATCCCCAGTGCTGTCATCCGCATAACAATGTATGTTGGAGATATCCAACATATCATTGATGTGCAGGAGGAACAGGGTTGGGGATAGCACGCAGCCTTGGGGTACACCAGCGTTCACGGGCTTGGGGTCCGAGCAAAAACCGTCGAGAACGACCTGTATGCTCCGCCCAGTGAGGAAGCTGGTGATCCACTTGCATAAACTCTCGGGAAGCCCATAGGAAGGTAGCTTCGAAAGAAGCCCCTTGTGCCATACACGATCGAAGGCTTTCGCCATATCCAGACTAACTGCCAGACCCTCTCCCTTACTTTCAATAACAGCTGCCCAACGGTGCGTAAGATATAACAGAAGATCACCAGCCGATCGACCATGGCGAAAAACAATTTTGCCGGTCATTGACCAACTGGTGATCCTCGAGGTATGTTAGGAGCTGTTTATTGATAATGCTCTCCATTACTTTGGAGAGCAGAGAGGTAATGGCGATAGGTCTGTAGTTAGCTGGGTCCGAGCTATCACCTTTTTTAGGGATCGTATGGACAAGGGCACGCTTCCATGAGACCGGGACTACGCCTTTAAGGTAGGAGTACCGAAATAGACGCGTTAGCACTGGAGTCAACTCAGGGGCACACGTTCGTAGCACCAATGGAGAAATGCCATCCGGCCCACTCGACTTATGAACGTCCAAGGAAAATAGAGACTGCCTAATAGTTTTCTGCCTAAAAACTATTTCCGGCATTGAGCTCTGACACCGCGGGATGATAGGCGGTGTCTTCCCCTGGTCGACCAAAGTCGAGTTGGAGGCGAAAAGAGTGCCCAAGAGATCGGCTTTCTCTTTTGCCATATGGGCCAGAGAGTCATTCCCCATGTGCAACGGCGGTAGGGATGGCTGGCTAAAGTTGCCCAGAGTGGCCTTTGAAAGCGCCCAAAATTTGCGCGTGCCAGGCGGGTACTTTGCCAGCTGATCCCCAATTTTGACGATATGCTTGAACTTTGCTCTAGCGATTTGCCGTTTGAAGAATCTGGAGGCACGATTATATTTCCTCTTCAGAACTTTAGAGCTCGGATTCTTAGTGACTAACGCATTGGCCCAAGCTTGATAAGCCTGCCGTTTGCCAGCTGCTGCAGCCCTGACAGACGCATCAAACCAAGGCCGCGATCTGCCACCAAGTGGTACCACAGAGCTTGGTACAAATAGTTCCATGCCCTGTAGTATCACATCAGCTACAGCCGCAGCGCAGTCACTAGGATCATCGGAAGGGAAACAAATCGGCCCCCATGGGTAGGATGCAAAGAAGGACCGCATTCCATCCCAATCCGCTGACTTGTAGTGCCAAACGAGTCGAGTCGCAGGTGTTGTGCGACCCGAACGTTGAATGGGCACTACACTCCGTACCAGACAATGATCAGAGGACCCTAACGGAGCCTCGACAGTGACCTGGTACTTTCCGGGATGTGTAGTCAGCAGAAGATCCAACAAAGAGGGCATATGGCTGTCCACATCCGGTAGACGAGTGTGCGTCTTGACCAATTGGGACAGACCATTTGCCAGAGCAAAGTCAAACACAGATCTCCCCGCGTAGTCGGTGGCACGTGACCCTAACCAATCGGTATGGTGCGCATTGAAGTCACCGAGGACTACGACTTCGGCGGAGGGAATCTGTGAAAGCAGATCGTCAATCTTCGCCTGAACATGGCCCAAGAGTTGATCCGTTTCTGCATTACCACTATGGGACCTGTAGAGGCATGCGTAGACTCTGACATGGTCGTCCATGTCCACGCGCAGCCAGAGTACAGACAGGTCCCGACCTTCAAAAACCTGAAGGCGACGGTAGCAGATATCCTCCCTTACGAACACAGATACCCCGGCGTGTGGTATAAAATGGTGTTCTAGATTATACCCGGGGTATGACAGGTACGCTGTGTCGCTAGGTTTAGATATCTGCGTCTCCGTCAGAAACAACAAGGCCGGCTGCGCCGTCTCTAGATGATAGTGGACGGCGTTCAAGTTGGAATGAAGTCCCCGAATGTTGCAAAAGTCCACATTTAGAGTGGGTCGGGGTGCCGCTGCGATGACTCGTCGTTTGCCCTCAAAAAACACAAAAGGCGATACTTTGCCCGCCCCAGATACGACGGACAGCCCGAGCAAAATCCGAGAATTATTTCCCCGATTTTGCTCGGGGAGGGGGTCCCCGGCTTCATCAAAGCCGGTACCCTCCTGGGGTATTTTTCTTTCCGGCATCGCTTTCATGTTTCATGGCGTGGGGGGGGGGGTTTGGGCTTCCGGATTCTCTCACTCACCGACGGAACATAACCAAATGAATTTGGTTACTACGCGTCGGTCTTCTGTGAGAGGGTGGTCCTTCCCCGGTCGAGCCAGCCCAATACGAGCTGCAGTCAGATAACTACAGCTAGGCTCTACCACCTTAGAATATAGTAGTAGTAATAAGTAAATATATTTCTTTTAGTCGGTAATTCTAATGATTAGATAGATAGCAGTTAAGCAAAAATGTTAAAATTTAACCTTAAACGATCCCATTAATCTTAAAAGCTATATTGGATTTATTCAGAAAAGACATAAACCACAGCGTCGTTTAAAAGAAAATTAAAGGCAACCGCGGTTTGATTGCCAGTTCTCAGTAAAATTAACGTTAGTCATACACGAAAGTAAAATAAAACCACACTTAGATGTATTAGTGGCAATAAATCTACGACTACGGACAACATTGAATCGAGTTTTAATCGCATATCTTAACAATGACGCGCATGGGAATCGGTTTGCCAATTTACGATTGGTTGTGCTGCATTTTTTTTCGTAATTTAATAACGTCGTTACATTGTATAGGACCGTCATTACTCACAAATAAGATATTTAATTTATTTTATTTATGACATAGGAGGGTAAACGTACGGGTCACGGATTACAAGTGATCTCCGCCCACGAACTCTGGCAACAACCAGGGAATCGCTAGAACGTACCCGGTCTTCTGTTCTCATCAATATGGTTGCTAGTTTCTCGTGAATTAATAAGTTACACCAATGGAGATATAATTTGACACTAGGTAAGTGGTTTATGTTTAAGGTTATTAATTGCATACCATCACATCCATTTATGGAAACATCTTGGAGCTTAAACTGCAAACCTTATCTGCTATGGGTTGGTATATTACGTTTTATAAGAAGAAATTCTTTTAAGGTATGCAAAACAGAAACCATAAATAATTATCATACAAATATTTTTCTCCAGCCAGGAATGTAACCCATCAATTTATACCCGACCATCAATTACTAATGAATAAGTAATAAAAATCAATTTCGATACTTACACCTCACGTAAAGTACGCATTGTACTTACCGTACCCCACAATGAGGATGTCAGGAATAGCGGGTTTGAATATGATTGTAATGAATACTAAATATAGGTAAATGGAAAAATGCCACGTCTGAAGGAAATTGCCGGCTGTCTATTGAAGTTAATAATTATTCCGTGAAGCTTCGAAGCGGCTATTTTTGTTAAATATTTTTTTACTCTGCATTTATAGTTCAAAGTGAACTTATTAGTGAGTTCGTTTGAGACAAAGGATTAAAGAAACGTGTATTATACTAGACATTATTGTTTTTTCTAAGAAAGAATTGGTAATTCTACTCGGTTATTATCTATGATAATCATACGTTAAGCTTTTTTATTATATATTTCTGTAACAAATGTAAGCCAATGAATAGATAAATACCAACCTAACCAACTTTCCTTTAGTAATTGTCATTTAATTACCAACAGTAGAAAAAAATTAAACTGAGAGCCTCTTAATGGAGACCAATTTTCCGCTTCTGCGGTTCCGGAACGGTTTTAAACTGTACATTGTTTTGGTACTCATTAAAATGGTAAAACAAAATATGCCGGATATATTAATTTTATTTGGTTTTTGAGGTAAATTAACGCCACAATAAACGAAACGGGCTAAAGTCAATATTGGGTCAATTATATTCCATTTAAGGAATCTTATTATTTTATGATAATTGTTAGACTATTAATAATAATTTATTTTTCATTATATCTAAACTTAAAAAAATACAATATAAAATCTGTTAGTACCTTAAAGTAACATAACTATTAAACTTTAGTCACACAATTTACTGAAGAAATATTTCGCTGTCAAATCATTATTATAATCATAGGTACTTCCAGATACCGAAAATAACACATATGACACGGACAGTGCCCTTTAAGCAATTATATTAAAAATTACAACAAAACACCAGAATTCAAACCAAATGCGGTAACGAAATCTCTGCCGACGATGTTTTTCAACAAAAAAAAATATCGAAAATGAACCGTACATTTGAAAATGAGAATGGGGAAATAATACGGCAACCGAAACAGCTGCTCGTAGCATTCTGTGTTAATTTTTCATATCTTTTATATATTGAAATGTTACATTTTACTATTTTTTATATATATTTTTTATTATAATAATTATTAACATTTTATTAATAATACAATAAAAACTATATTGCATTTTACATTATATAATGTAATAAAAATGAACAGTTGTCCTTTATTGATACTTTTCGATTATTATTAAATATAAAAATACAACAGCCGAAGTCGTATTCATTGTATACTACTCGTACTTCTATACTTCGAATACTTCACTACCATTCTTATTTAATTCTAAGGATGGAATGAAATGATACACTAATTAAAAGTTTTAAGTTTCCTGTGGAACTAAATATATCCAAGAAATAATTGTATTTTTTGTAAAGAAATCAAAATGTGATCTCATGAACAGCCCATTATTGCTAATTTATCTTGATATTATATATCCCTGAATGTCAAAATCATTATCATTTTTTTCAACATCTATTATAATATATCTTCAAACATTCATATTAGTATAATTTACAGCTGCAATGCTGTCGTTTTTGTAGCTATTCAATCGCAGGCTGCTTTTATATTAATGTGGGAACGTAGAAAAGCCATGAGCAGGGCCGGCCCTGCCGTAGCACAAATGAAGCGACCTCTCTAAGCACCCAGACATTCGAAACGTCACAGTGGTGTAAGAGAATAATAATATTATTGATTTTCCGAGAAAAGCAGTAAAAATGAGTAAAGGAGGATTTTGCTTTATCTTGTGAGTGTTTATTTTTCTACTTCATATGTGTCTGCTACAACTGCACGTATATTTTACACCATAGTGTGCGAAGGCCCTAATGAAACAGTTACTTAGCATTTCACAAAAATGGTGCGGTACGATGCCAATCAATGCCATTTGCAAATCTATCGCTTTGAAAGAAATTTTAACATATTCATCTACATTACTTATAATACTAATTAAATAAACTAATAAGTGTGCTTATTTCTATCTATTGACTATCTATAATTTAAAAAAAAAAGTATAATTATCTTGGGACAGTGATCAAAGTGGAAGCACTTAATTTTAATCTTGTCAAAATCTACGCTAAAACTTTCTGGCATAAAATATGAAAATTCCCATAACACAAGATTATAATTGCAAAGTATGTCCTAAGGGTGAATTAGTAGTCAAGTGTTAACAGCATGCTCTCAAATAGGACTATCGCTTTACAAAATGCAAATGACCAGTCTAGGCTGTGTTTAAATAGAGCCTTAGGCAATTTCACTCCGTGTGATTAGGATACGGACAGCGTTTTACTTTGTACAAAGCAATTTCAAATGGACTTGATAAAGTTAGGTAACGGTCATCTAAATGCAAACGCTATGAACTTTTTATTTAGGGTGAAAATGAGTGTTTAACGTAAATACGGCTTTACGAGTAAACACATAAGTGAAGGTGAGGGTTCGGTTAAAACACAATTATACAGAGGTGCACTGAGAGCTGTGCTTGTTATTCTTTGTATATTTTAAAAGTTTTTTCGTTACATTAGAACTTTTTCATTAGGATGGAACAAATAGCCCTCAGACTTGTGTCCCACATTGAGGATTTGAGTCAAACTTTCGGACTCGCTTTGATACAAGTTTGTAACGTTTGTTCCTTGCGACGGAGTGTACAATGCCGGCGTGGTTACTCCAAATGAGACACACTGTGATGTTAGCAAAGCACTGTAAGACTAACATTTGTTTTACACACCAGCCCTATTTGCAAAGTGGAACTCATTCGTATTTAAATGTTTATGTTCGTTGCGTGTTTGTTTCGATTTTATTAAATATATAAAATAAATAAATTACAATCATTTATTCTGTTTGCTGTATTTAATAAGTTATTTACTTTTCATTAGTTTTACGATATTCCAATTAAGTTTTGAAATTGAAATCTATAAAAATATTTAAAAAATAAATCCCGTAACTAACATATTACGATAATTTCAATAATCGGGATAGTTTTACATCTTCAAAATAATAATATTTCCATTTTTTATGGAAACGATTATATTAGAATATTTAATTTGTAACCATTTAATTTAATTGTAAAACCTTAATTCCGACGATTTAATAAAAGCTCGGTAATTTGGTTTAATCTTAAACAAACAGAGTTCAATTTGCTAATCTTATTAAAATTTGGTGGCTCAGGGAAACTTAATTATGTACCTATCTCTGTATGTATATAACTATTTAGTTAGATTATAATATAATGTTTTTCGAAGGTAAATATTTAGCTAATCTTCTCTATTTAAAGTAAAATTTTGAAAGTGGTTTTCTTATAGTGCCAATAACGTTCATATTTCTTTCTTTATTTCGTATTTGTTAGAACCTAGCTGGAATTAAAACCCAAAAACCCACCTTTTCGCTTCTTATCCAAGCAGAAGCTTGGATGATGAATTAATGATGAATGATGGAATGGAATGATGTATGATGGAAATCGTTTCTCATTATTTCACAAGGATGACAAAGCACTCCCAAGTTTATTTGCTTAGACCAAATTGGATGGATGACACTATGGATGTTTCCAGAGACCAAACCCTTACCACCAGTTGATCAAATTGTTCAGCTTCTACCGTGTTCTATAAAAAACTATAGCAAAAGTATTTTTTTATGCTTTTATCTTATAACTCGGTTAATAAAGTTATTCTGATACAAGTTGTACCTGAAAAGAATTATTGAGTACAATAAAACGTATTTTTACTATTAAAAGCAAGACAACAACAACAAAATTTGATGAATATTTGTTAAATTGGACAATATTCTAGATACTTCTTTACTCTATATATTTCTAAACTATGGCAGTATAATTTAAATAAAGAAAAATAATATATAAACTGTTTATTAACAACAGTCTGGAGAAATTCATATAATTTTATATAAAATAAGATAGTCTGTGTGGATGTACAGAAACGTGTTTTATTTCAACAAACGAAATTCACTGAAGACCGAGTATTAAGCGCTTACATGCTGAGAAACTGAGAATAAGTTCCCTACTACGAAGCTAATTTCCATTTGTTGAAAGAAAACTAGTTCTAGATGTTTACCTAAAACGTGAATAAGCATATTTTTGGGTAAATATCTATTTTAGCAAGTTTTATACTTTTATGGTTTGTAATATTTTTATTTAATATATTGATAGATTTTAAGTTATATTTACTGTAGCGAAAAAAATCGGCTGATTAGAAAATGTTACCAATATTAGATATATCAAATATATGATTTTATATTACATACAAACAATAATAAATCAATTAGTAGGGGTTTTAGAATATGTTGTAAAATATCATCGTTTCGCCTGCAAACTAGCTGTTAAGAGCTTTTCCCACCTGTAGTACTTCTCCGCGTCCTAGCGAAGACAATACGTAAGGGAACTTAATTTTACTTACATACAAAGTAAAATATAACTTAAATTTCCTTCGCACATTGGAATTAAATAATATTGTTCTAGGAATGCAAATATTTTATAATAACTCTGGTCTCATTATAATTAACTTTGACTTTACTTATAACACTGGACTATTTAAGTTAAAGAATATGTTTTTGCGTTTTGTCAAATTGTCGATTGATCTTATACCTGTATACTATATTTTACATATCTACTTTGATACGAAGCCACGGGCAAAAGCTAGTTGTATAGTGTGTAACAGTTTTAAATGTGAAATGTTTAATGTTTATTCGCTGAAGTTAACTAACAGTATTGGCGGTTTAATTTATTGTCGTTATTTAAAGTGCTCTTCGCATTTGAATAATTAAACAAAGATTCAATTGCATTGAGCTCCACTGCTCTCCTAAAATATAGCATTATTTTATTGTTAACCAATGTTTTTTTATTACTTTATATAGGTTCTTAATCCTCTTATATAACTGACTTAATGAAAACATTTTTTTTATAATAAACTACCTTTTCCAAGTTATAAATGTTCGCACCGAAAACTTTTAAATGAAAATACAAAAACCTCTACCAGTAATCCGCTTAAAAAGACAGTTTTTCTTTTTTTAATTAATAATATAAAATATGAACAAGTGTAGTTTATTAATTGACTTTTATCCCATTCCCGCTGGCAGCTGGGTTCGTGCAATTTTCATCCCGCGCCAACCCTCACTTATAAGCAACTGTTGCCAATTCTTGCAGACACAACGATTTTTAATAAACCTAAAAGACTTGTCAACAATTCTTTTACTTTTTTCTTGACATCACCGTGGATGTGACACTTTGTTTTTCCGAATATAATACTTATAACCGCGTAAATGATTTCATTTGGTTTATTTTTAAACGAAATCTTCAAGATATAAATGTCGAAAAGACGTGGTTGAGAGATTTATACTTACTGCAAATAAAGTCTAGTTGTAGAAAAGCGTGCCTAAGCCAGCTTCAAATCCGCTTATCTGGGTAACTCTCGCAATGCCCAGTCATTAAACACAAAATTCTTTCAGACATGAGGTGACCAAAAGTTTAAAAAATAAACATTTAACATTATTCTAAACAAATAATTAAAATTTTAATTAAAAGGTGATTGAAACAAATATATTCATAGATTTTCACTATGCGAACAAATGTTATATATGTGCAAGTAATTCACCATAGAACTTTTGTAGGTACGCTTAAGCTCCTTTATAAGATCATCCAAAACAATTTGTTAATCAGTCTGTTGGCACAATGCTGTTAAATAGAAATGTGTTCCGACTGGCCACAAAGGTGTGGTCTTCCTACTGTGTCCTAACTCGCCTGAAGCGGCCTTTGAGTCGACCGCACGAATGCACCGAATACCTCTAGACTCCTTAAAATCCTTTCATTCCAAACCTGCAAGTAATAAACTTTAAGTTAAGTTTAAGTTAAAGGGGATTTTCGGAATTATTATGTTTAAATGCCAGACGATCACGGCTCTAAAACTTACGCAGTAAATATTCTTATACCCCAAATTAATCTTTTTTTATCTAAGATAAGAAAATTCGATTACTGCCTAAAGTTAACTAAGCAACCATTGGAGTAATATATTCATTGTGACTTTAAAAAAACTAGCCTGCTGATTTTCTGACGCCGGCTCTTTGCTAAATCTCGAATAAAATTAAAATGTTACAATATACAAATAATTATTCATGTATATTATATAAATATTTCTGTTAAAATTTAAAGTGAACATACTGTTTATCACAACGATATAAGCGGTTAGTCGAGTTGAGGCAATAACTGATACATTAGGAATGATAATAAAAAATGACTACAATATTACCATAAAATTATAAGGGAATCATATACAGCTTTTCCTTATAATTCCGGACAAACTCCCAAAACAGCCATTAAATAGAAACGTCAAAACTGTAGTTTGCAAGTTCACTGAGATAAGGCAATGTCTGTTTTCACACAACCCGTAAACAAGTTAGTGTTGAAAGTTTTTGCGAATACAAACCTAAATTGCCTGAGGATCTGAACGAATTTACGATTTATTGCCAAAATATTACTGTATGAAAATCACACACTCGTAACATTTATATCATATTCGAATATTATGATTCTTTGGAAACTTGTAGCTTTACTTATTACGTAAAATAAAATTTGTAAGTTTCCTTGCGACGAGCTATCATCTTATACTTCGTTGTAATGAAAAATAAGATATCTTGGAATCTATTTTATTTTTTAAACTATTATTTCTCCGGTTCCTTTGTCATCGTGCCTATTGAAAAGATATATTTGACACAGATTCCTCGCAAAATAATATGATTTTATAAAAATTCTTTGAGTTAGTGCTCGTTTTAAAGCACTGAAGTCTTAACGCATTGTGATACCCAAAACTAATCTCTCTGAAACTCTGACGGCGTGACACACTTCTGAATACAACACAATGTTAGCTTGTCTTGACGAGCTCTGCTTTCGACCAATAGACCCATATATTTCAAATGCAAGGCCTATACGAATAGAAATAAAGTTTTTGTTTTCAAAAAAGGTAAATCAGGTAAAAACTTATTACTTTTGAGGCGGCGCTTTACTTCAAATACCATACATAAAAAAAATCAACCACGTCAATATTCATTTAGCATCTTTAATCGGTTTGACTTCTTTTGTGTTTTTTTAATTATTTTGAATGGAAAAAAATTACAAGTTATTTGGTAAATGGGTTCTGTATAAAACAACTCAAACATAAATTAGCGCCCAACTACTTATGTTATATTTTCTTCATATTATTATAAAATTAATTTCGATCGTTATCTATTTATGTTTTTGAAAGGGGTATATTGTTAATTAATGGCTATAAATGTTTTACTTTATACAATAAATCCGAGAATAATCCCCAATAAATGGTGATGGAACCCTAATATCTATGGCGATGTCAAACAAATCAAGTCTCAAATTACATCCGGCATGTAGTGTGCAGGTAGCGGCGCTTGCCAGAAAAAATATACCCCATTTCAGAATACATTGTCTAAAGAATCACTAATTAGGCGGAATGATGTAAGATAAGGCACACTTAAAGATGTTTATTTTTTGTATATATATATTTTTTTTTTATTATTAATTCTGATTCAGGTTATGTTGTGGTGGTTAAGGCAAGAGAAGGATAATTTTATGTCTAATTGACTAAATGTTTAATGTTTTGTATCCCATTATATTTGCCGTTACATTTAGCACCCGAGCTCTCTAACACTAGAGTAATAAAAATATAAATTATACAAAAAGATGTCGGGTAAAAAAAATATAAATAAAGAGTATAGTAACATTATATCAAAACTCTATTGCCCTATCACCTTTACGCAGTCAAATTTCTCATAAGGATAGCGTCACACTGATCGGCTGCTATCAGGCGCTCACCTCGAGATCGTCCTAACGAGGGACATTTAGAAGTTTAATGATCTAATTTTTCCCCACTCCTTGGTTTATCGTCTTATTAAAGCGGTGCTATCAAATAAATATCGCTGTCGACGCTTGCTAAAGTTACTGATTATGGATTCTTTTATAATATCAATAAACAACCTAGGTAATGGCTTTATATTTCGTTGAAGCCCTAATATTATATAACAGATAGGCATTTATTTTATGAAGATAAAAAAAAAGTGTTTCTTTTTCCCTACCTTCAATTTAATTCTAAAAGCAAGCCATATATATAACTATCAATGTGTTAAAGACCTTCACAAAATACAAAAAACAAATCGGACATTAAAACCAATATAAAGTATATCAAAACGAGAAACATCTGAACCGTCAAATAAAATATATTCACACTACAAAAGAACACACAGCACACAGACACACACACACATAATATATTTCGTACCCAACAAATTATAATAACTGACGAAACAAGGGACGGAACATCTATAAAGTCCATACAATATGGCCGTTCCGTAATCCAGCTTACGAGGTGATGTTTACTGTTCACCAAGTTTTTATGCGGACCATCAAAATAATATATATGCGAACTTAAGTGGCCTCTGTCTGAAAGAATTATATTGTATATTTTTTGGGTTACAATATTAGTTTTCCCTGTCGTTTAACAAAGCCTTTTCTAGTCTGGAGCCCACTCTTCGTCCATATTCAGAATGATATTAATTTTATTAACTATAAATAACTGTTATATGAAATTTGTATGAAAATTCATGTTACTCTGTAAGTACATTGTGTATATTCTTGATTACGACATTAAACTACAGTTTGAATTTGTTAATTTTAACAGAAACAACATTTTCGGAACGTTCATTTTCCTTAATTAATATAAAGAAGCAGCTTAAAAGAAAGCACCAAAATCCGGAGCGGTAAGGATATAGCTATTTAGGTCAACGGGTTAAAATCGTCGTTTTAATAAAGTGTTGGTTATAATAATCCCTTTTATATAAATATTTGATAATATTATCTTGGGACGAATGTTGATATAATATTACTTCATTAGAATAACACTTAAAAGGATATGGGCTTATCAAACCCTTGCTATATATTGTTATGTCTTTGGAAATGGTATCAGTTTTAACAATTTCACAACCCTTAACCTAAGTTTGTATAAGAAACGTTGAACCTTTAAATGTAATGTGTATTTTATTAGTGCTATTATAGAGCTAGATTTGAAGGTCTTAATTAAATTATCTAGTATAAAATTAAGATCAAACAATTTGTTACACGACATAAAATTGACATTGTGATATGTTATTTGCAATATGATAGAGTAAACCATCATACAAAATGTTAAGGAAACTCGAATAGGGAGAAACGAAATATATAAACTAAAATATTTATAAAATTTGGTAAGTTTTATCTCCTCGTCTAAAACAAAGTGTTAAGTACTAAATGTACTCGTTAATACTAAATGTACGGGATAAAGCTGGTGAAGCATAATGGAGGCTAAGTTTATTACCTACGCTACTTAAAAATTATAATCTTTATAACGAACTACATTATAAATACATATGTATATAACTATATGTGTATATAGAACTAAACAACCGAAAGAACGGCGGAAGAAAAAATTTATAACACATAATCAACCATCAATATATAGTTAAATTTAAGCCCAACAATAAGAAATAATTGTATAATAAAGCAATTGTAATCTATATTGATATAATTATTCTGACTTGGATAGTTTTAGTGTGTGCTTCATGACCCCAAAATGTCTCCATCACGAAGCCAATTCCGGGGCGTTAGTATGTAATAACTCCACGGCCAGTCCGACCCGTCATAACCGTTACATAGTTAATGATGGGTGTAAACGACCAGCGACTTATAAAACATTTAACTAATCGGAGGTCGCTCGTATTGTCTCCACAAACAGAGATATTGATTTTAATATATATTTTGTCCAAAAAATATTTCATGCGTATTCATATCCGAGATGATTTAATAAAAAAAAACAAGTAATCAGTTCTTGTCTAGAATTTATTTTTGCTAGACCTCAGCTATAAATCTTAGTTGTACCTAATATCATTTTATTTGACGGATCAATAAAACAGATTTAGGGTTCCCTATATAAAATATTTAAACAGAATCAATGACAGATAATTTGACGGTATATTAATATTAAATCAGATTTGTTTTTATATCTTTATTAACCACGTTGCTTTTATAATTTCTTATTAATTAATACAAAACGTGAATCGAACTTGACCAAATTCTTACATCATATTTTATTTGCCAATATGTGGATGGATTCAGAGATGAGCTAAGCAATATTTTTTCTTGTAAGCTTCAGGTTGATATTTTTCTAATATATATTGGAATACTTCATACATATATTCATTATTAGTTATAATTCTTGATTATATATATTAAATTAAAACCTTTAAGCTACTTAGTAACAATACTTCAATATCCTGCACTTAAGTAGTAAAAAAAAAAATTGTTTTATTATATTCTCTTTTATAAACGTCGGCAATAGAGCCGTCTCTAATACGGATAATTTTATTAATTAATAAAGGATAATTATTAATTTTAATGTTATTATTATTATGAAATGATCATTGAAATTCTGTTCATTGTACTGTGTTGTAATTAACACACCTGTTCGGCGATAAAATAATGTGTGGGTACCGCCATTAAAGATACAAATGGTTTTATTGGGTTTTGTGGTAATGTTACGGTACAATCAATACTACCGTCTATTACAGATATAAATAAGGGTGGGGATCGCTTGCAGGTGTGTCTTCTTTCAGAGTTAACTGTGTTACTGGACGTACGTGTACGTAAATGACCAATAAAGTATACGTTTATTGGTCATTTAAGTTTCTCATAATGGTTTTAATGTGATAAGTTTTTGTATCAATCTGAACATATATTTATTTCGGACTTTTTATTTACTGCACATTTTGATTACTTTGATAAAAGTGTAAACAATAAAAGTTCAAAAAAAAAACAATTCAAATTAAATATCTCAAAAAATCTATTAAATTTGATTTACTTTTTTTCTAACGTCATTCAATCATAATAATCGAATTGTAACTAAAATGAAAACTAAAATTCCTTTGGCAAAATATTCGAAGAGTCTAATTCCGGACATTAATAACATGTCACCACTCGATAAATAATAACAAACCGGTATCGTGTCGCGTAATGCGCTTTACAATCACAGATTACACAGCATTAGCCGAGTACTAACGTAATTGAAGCCCGTCAAATGTTAGCGATGAGTGCAATCAACATTAAAGGACACTGAACCAGCAAATAAATTAAAATCGATTGAAAGCTATGCACGCTATACCTGAGCTTACCACTCGCATTCAATGTTAGAAGTTCCGGTTTTGATTCCGATTTGTAACCATTTGACCATCCGATTTGTAAAAAAATTTGATTCTTGGAAGACGTATCATTTCTAATATATAATAATTAATATGTATATTTAAATAGTTAAGTGTTAATCTAGCAAATTTATGTAATATAGTTTAGAACCAAAATTCAGGTTACCTAAAATGTCCTATAAAATTAAACGATATCATATTAGAATCTTGATTTCTTATCTGGTTTCCAATAGCTCGTTGTTCTCTAAACTCCTCTTTACTTTCACTGATTTGTAATTTTTTTTCGTCATAAAATAAGCTAATAAGCTAATATTTTATATATTAGTTCATATTCAATCACAAATATAGAAATGTCACAAACTTAGATTACAATTACTAAACTGACATGAATTTTTAATACTACATTCGAGACTTCAAAATATACAAAATAAAACATAATATCTCATATATATCATAATAAGAAATAGTTCCGAGATGAGAACTACAACCTATCCACACGTACGTAGTTGAAGTCCATAACGCACGTCTCATTTTGATAGCACTCTAGAGCATTATGAGTTGTAAATTCCGCCATTAATCGAATTTTTAACTACCTTTAACAGCCAGTAGTGCGCTGAAAAACTTCATAAATGCAGTTTTAATGAAGATTTTTATGAATTTTTCACTTATGCATTTTTATTACTTTAATAATCATATATGAGATGGTTTCATAACCGTTATATACGATAAATTTGTAAAATATTATCATTTAGATTAATTTCTTCATAATTAATGTGGTTAGAGATAAATACATACGCAAATCGGCTCAACAAGTAGGTATGTACAAATATATAAAATACAGACCAGACCAGACCAGACCCGACCTGATTATTGATATTTCATATAACTCGTCTGTATAAAATACTTTTAGTCGGTGATATTAATTATTCAATTACTCGAGAGAGACCAATTAATTAATATTAAAGTTTGTTTTCGTGTTGCGAGAGCGTTCTATTTTAAGTTTAATTATACTTTAATTGTTTGCCGAGTTATGGTATAAATAATCTACGGACAGAAATGAGGTAAATTAAAAGTAATATTAATTATCTATACAGATATTTACTTTTATCAGACTTATTTTGAATATATCTATAAATACGATACTTATCTAAAAAAATATATATAAACATTTTTCTCTGTCTGTCTTTTTGATCCGGCTAACCTCTGCTACGGCTGGACCGATTTTAACTTTAATAAGATGTAACTTAGGTTACTTTTATTTAAAAACATATTCCGAGCGAACGAAGTAGGGGGCACAGCTAGTATCGTAACAGTCAGACGCAAATACAGATATGTTTATGAATAATGAATATTTATATGAATCGACGAAAACATTTATTTATTTTATAAAAGATAAATGAAGTTAACCAACAGGTTAACTGAGTATCCACTCTTCACTTGCTCATTTATATATTTGTAAATTATTAAAACGTATTTATTTTTTGTGTTCTAACAAATTAAATAGACAATTTGTTGGGGATAAATGAATTATTTCACTTATATGGCAAAACTATAACCCTTTTTGGTGGGTCCGGTCACGTACGATTCTATTTTGGGTAAATATTGCGGTTTTACACTCAATAACTGTTTTGTATCTAAAGAGATAGGGTAATAGAAAAAATACAGTCGAAAGCAGTTATTCTGTTCAGCTTGGATCATTTGTTTAATGTTTCATGCCTTTGCAAGACGTGGCATTTCAAGTAAAAGATGTTAAGAATGGCCATGTTCACCTCTTATTAATTACATGTAAAATTTAGATATCTTGTTTATTATCTCATACCTTTACAAGATAGCAACACGACGTGGCATTACGATAAAAAAATGTTAAAAATGGCCATGTTCACCTGTTATCATTTACATGTAAAATTTAAATCTTTTGTTTATTATTTCATGTCTTTACAAGATAGCAATTCGATGTGGCATTTGAAATAAAAATTATTATGAGTGGCCATATTCACCTGTTATTATTTACATGTTAAATTTAGATCTCTTGTTTATTATTTCCTGTCCTTACAAGATAGCAATTCGACGTGGCATTATCATTAAAAAATGTTAAGAATGGTCATGTTTACCTGTTATGATTTACATGTAAAGTTTTAAGTCTTTGTATTTATAGCGGTGACAATACTATGATAACACTTTAAAGTATTAAATATAAAAGCACAAAAAATATTTTTACCAATTTATACCATTTTTTTCATTATACAAAAAAGTCGCTTTGAGAGCTAATCATAAAAACATATCACACAATGGTTTTAGAAATTGCTTTGTCATATAAAAAACAGAGGTATAATCTAGTAAAGCTAGTATTATGATAATATACTAGCTTTAACTCGCGGCTTCGCCTGCTTTAATGTTTTGAATTACTCGTTTTAATCATTAAAAACAAATGAAATACTAAGTTTAAAAATACATGCTTCATTAACGTATATAAATTATGCGAATAATATTATCACTGAACAGAAAATGAGTGTTTTAAATCACAAACATCTTTAAAAGTTTTTAAATTACTCTTAATAAAAACAAATCAAATTATTATTCTAGGACTTTTATACTACGTGACTACTTTTACTTGAAACACCAGATGGCGTTGCATTACATTCAAAGCTTAACAAACAAACAAACTTATAATGTTATTAAGGATTGTCATAAATTTCAAAATAATACGTTTCTTTGTTAAATTCTGTTATTAACGTATACTAAAATCAATATTACAAACACATGAAGTGATTATACTAATAAATTAATTGTGTAAACATGTCGGCCATGTTGTGTTTATTTTGTTAAATGGATACCATGACAAATATAAATATAACATTAAACCATTAATTTAAATGTTACTCATTTTATTGTACAATTTGATTATATATTAACTAAATAAAAATAAAATTGAGGAATCTCTGTTGATATAAAATTCCTTCATCCTTTTAGTTTTATCCGAAAAAAAAGGTCAGTTTTTAGTACATCTATGTTTTGATAGGCTTAAAAACAATAAAATATCCATATTGTAAAAAAAATAAAACCTCTTTAAAACTAGGATCCTATGCCGTGCGCTGCGGGAGTTGAGCTGAGCCCCCTCCTCTTTTTAAATACTCTGAAATGTGTATAAGAATTATTTTTAATGTAATGTAAAATAAATAGAAATTTAAATTAATTGAAATAATTTGACATCATGAAGTTCAGGCATAGGTTCTGATAACGTGAAATCAAGTCTATGGAAGAAAAAGTTTTTTGACCATCACTTCTAAACGGAATGAGATATTTTAATTCTGTTTTATGCCCATTACCAACCTCTACATCTCTGCTAATTTTCATTCAAATCAGTTTGCTTCAAAAATAACTTTCCCAAACGGTTAAGAGCTTCGCTTACGATCAGCTCAATAAAATATATATTTATGTTTAAAAATATCAACAAATCAGATAAGAAATAATGTCAAAATTTCAATAGCTTCATAATTAAGAATTACAATTAATAGAAACTGTATTATAAATATTAAGTTTTCTACAAGAGCTTTGCTTGGTCTGAATCTGCATAGACATATATCGTAAGGAAATACCTGAAGTATATTGGAAGGACTCTGCCCAGCTGTTGGGCATTTATAGTCAAGTATTATATCCATAAAAGCAGCTGAAAGCTATTAAAATCAACACGAAATCCCCATTTATGAATAGTTACAAATTCAAAATCCCGAGTCGGGATCTCATATCGGGGCGAGGCATCAATGGACCGGATCATCCGACTTTTTACGAGCGTCCGTACGTATTTCGAACGAAAAAACCCGAAAATATTCGAGAATAATATCCGGAATTACGACCAATAACCGATGAATTAAGCTCCGAATTCGGATAACAGAGTGCGGAGGCGTGCGTTTTTTCGGCTTTCATTCTGGTCGGCTCTTTGTCTATACGTATATTTTATGGAAATCTACTAAACGACAAATGTAGGAAAATTGAGTTAGTAAAAATGTTTATGTGCTATCCAGTTATAAAAAACAGATGAGAGCTACGCTACCTAAAATATATTATAAATTGAATATCAAGGAGTAATTTGAATTGGAAAATAATATTATAATAGTTTAATATATTGTTATATAATCATACACATAATTAAATTATAAACAAAAGGAACATACAAGTCTCTAAATTTGAGTGTATCTGCACCTATATACAACTGCAAAACTTTCGGAGGAGGATTGCAGTCATTGTTTTGCATTCAGTAGTGTGTTGTTCTAAACATTTGTACAGAAATAGCAAAATTGTTTTTATAATAAAAGTAAGATTACATTATAATTTAAAATGTACACTTATTATGTTTTAGGTTATTGTAACCATAATTGAGTTAATACCAACGTCATATTTCACTATACTTAAGTTCTCAAACTATGTCTCTATAGTTCCAACGTAACTGGCAATAGAAGGAAAACCAAAGGATTACACGACAAATTCCTTATAAAATTGGTTCAATGATTCAAACTTTGAAACAGCATCCGAAAACCGATCAACTCGCTCCGTAGTTTTAACTTCTCAAAGATAAAAGCAACTAACAGGCAATTTAAGTTTTTCAACTCTCTCTGCGGATTCTGCAAATGTGTGGTATCTTTGCTCCGAATAGACTGTATTGTGTTCAGGCTTATTACGAGACCTGTGCACATATTTTTCAAGTTTCTTTAAAAGAATCTCAAGTGCTTACTTAAGTTCAAAAAGTATATTTTATTCGAGTATATTTAAATATGACAATATCACAATGAACGATTTAAATGTCTTCATCAATTATAAAGATACTAACATTAAATCTTTGTGAAGAAGAAAATATTGTCATGTTTAATATTGGAACCCTCACATTAACAAAATGTCAACTACATTTCACCTTATTTAATCTGTCTCAAATACAGACCTTATTTACTAAAGTATATAAAACGAAGCTTTTATATAAATAATGTACTTAATTTAAACAATAAATATTAATATTCATTCACCATTAACATTATAAAGATAATGTATATAAGAAAATTGTATACAATTTGTTAGAAAACATCTCTCATTGTAATGGTAATATATATATCTTTATATAGCAGGTAAATACAAACAGCACATAGCACCGCCGGTACACGCTCGCGTCGCTCGAGTGCAACACAAACATTCATCACGGTGAGTCTTTCTTAAACTACCTTCATTTCACCGCTCTCGAAAGCTTCAATAATTTAATATATCCATTGCAATCAAGACACTTTTTGTTTTATTACATATATATATATATATATATATATATATATATATATATATATATATATATATATATATATATATATATCTGTATATATATATATATATATCAGTACTAATAACTACTATAAAAAGCCACAAACAGTAGAACATGTGAACATAATCAAAATGTTGTAATAATAAATTAAACATTTAGATAAAAATATTAATTAAGTGCATATAATAAAACGAGAGTATTAATTGAAATGAGCTCATCAAATGATATTGCGGTCGCTTGCAAAATGGCGGAGGGATTTATAACAATTATGTTGTGAAATCGTTTTAAACATGTCCCGACCGCAACTCGAATTCAAATCCGATTATATATTAAATAATAATAAATTGCAGTAAAACCAAGGACCACAGGAAACTACTTGAATGAGATTTATACATATCATTGATGTAAAATGTCTTATGGGCATATATTTAGTTATCGTATCTTAATATATGTGAGTAGGGGATGCGAATCTTGAAGTCATATATATATATAAATAATATATATGTATATATATATATATCTACATATACGTCTTCAAGATACAACTACTACAACATACAAGTAAGTATGTATGTATGTTGTAGCTTTTTCTATATTAACTTTTGAATTAACGGAGAAAATTTATAAATATCATTAATTTATAGATAAAAGAAAATTAATTTGAATACCTATAGTAATACAACATATTAAAAATAAAACATACTGAATATATACTGAATACTGAATTGAACCATTACAAATTTATATCAGAACTTGCAGCATTTAATAGTAAGTTATCAGACCTTAAAGACATAATAAGTTCTACATTTAGATGTTATCTTTTTGTATCCTAAATAAAATTCTTACAAGTGCGTATCGAAGTAGGTCACAGGCTGTACCACATTGTAGTGACATTAGCTGCTTAAATTGTCAAACTTCAACCCGAGCGTAAAACAACCTCCGGACACACAGACAAACCAAAAGAAACCTTATATACACGGTGAAAGGTTATAATTATTTTGACAACTTAATATTAGTGATAGAGTCAATTATTCTTAACACAAACATCGGAACGGTTACGTTTATTGTAATAAGTATCTCACTATAATCGTCTATGACTCATTTTATTATGGTTGTTTATACGACCGATGTTTATATTTGTAAAGTACATACCTTAATAACATTATATTCATGAGAACCAATGAAGCATAGATTTATTCAGCACCCGAAGTCTAGGTTCCTGTCATCATTTTCCTGAGTTAGGTGCTCCAGATGTCAGCAGACCTCAAGGGCACCGCACTGCGCGCATGTCAGTCGCAGCTCTGGGGACGATTACACCTAATTTCGCGCTACATCCAGCATCCGATCCGACGTGATTCAATCTCAAGTCTCCGATGCAATAAATTCTTCATATATGCACGAGATGAAAAGTAAACTTCTCCTTATTATAGCCTGCGATGGCAAAATTGTAATGAGATATCAAAGTGAATTAGATTTTTATACCGCAAATTTTGGTTTATACGTTGTTATATGTTATTATTGTAAAAAAAAAAAGTATATATACTAATATTTACTACGACTAATATCGACTATGATCTACCATAAAACATTGAACGAGTGAACTTTATGACTTAATTACGAATTCTATCTTAGTTTCAAAGCGAAATCATATAAAGAAAATCCCAAGAAATTATTCAGTTTCTAAACAAACACAAATATGCAAATAGCTGCTCAAACTGGATCTAGTAGAGATATTCTGGAATTTATAAATCTGTCAAACTTTTGTGAGCGGCGCGGTGCAGCCAATCCACGAAGTTCGTCTGTTCTGTGCAGTGTGCATGCAACGCACGACACTCCTCACATTGACTGGATTTTAGACTTGTCACGTGTTAGGAGACTTCATCTAATAAATAATGTTAGTAACGTGCCTCGTTCAATAATTATCATATTAATTATCTGTAAATATATAACATTTTAACACTAAACCTACTCGTATCATGTACCGGTCAAATTGACCGTTCTTAAACTTTTGTAAAACTTACACATTTTTAATTGTTATAATATCGTTATCAAACTACATGACAATTCTTAGAATATGCATATAATATTTTCTACACTCTTTACTTTTAGTTACTTCCATTATTACCTGCGTTATATAATAAAATAACTTTTAATTATCGGTCAATTTGACAGCGTGCGGTAGGAACAGGTATACAAGAATTGTCGATAGGTTTAGTGTTAATAATTTTTTTTTTATAATAGTTTTTTGAAACCATGCAACTAGTTTGACATTTTATATATATACAAAATAAAAATATTTAACATTTAATTAGTTTCGATAAATAATCAGAGATCAATTCAAATTAATATTTAATATGTTGGTCACATAAATCGGATACCCCTATTGTGAAACATGCATAGTATTTCTCGGCTAAATCTAAAATTTTCACTTACTCAAGTTGATTGTATTGTTAATGATGGCGTCGGTCTGTCACTTCTAGTTTTTGTGTATGCTAATCAAATCATCTCGTATTCTTAAACATAAATTCATTTTAACTTGAAATAAACTGAATAAAAGAGGGATAAACGGGAACAATACCTACTTAGTTTAATATTAATAAGTATTACTAATTGTCGGTAGTGTTTCAGGTAGTGTTTATTTATATCATTAAATAAAATATATATTTTGTAAATGAGGTCGTATTTTTTATTGTAACAAACATTGCTTTATTCTGTATTTTGCATAATTATATCCGAGTGCAGTGTAAACAGAGCGTGTGTTGACAGCATTCACAAACTAGGTTATTTTTATCATAAAACCTCATAAAACCTTTAATAAACAAGGCACGGAGAGGTAATTATAATTAATAGTTTAAAAATATTATGTTATATAATATATATATGAAGTGATTCATTTTATTTTTATATTCTTTAATCGATTGAAAAAAACAGATGGACTTACTTGTCGTTTATATTCATGAAAAGAAAAATTATTTCTTTTCAATAAAAAGATAAAGGAAGATATTCCAAGATAATAACCAATGGGTTTCTAGAGGCTGTATAAAACTAAGACTATGCATTATCATAATAGTTGAACAGATTCAAGAAGTAATTTATTAAATTTATATTTCTTATCAAACTTCAAGAATATTGAAGGCACTTTTGAATTAAAGCTTTATTAGGGTTGTCATCATTCATTCATTCATTTACACTTTTAATTAATTATATTATTATATTTTAAGAAAAAAAAAATACTACCTCCAAAATATAAATTTTTATTATGCTCAAGGTTTGGTTGACTCGTAGCTTAATTTACTTCGTGATAGTGAATCAAATTGAGTCAAAATATATATAACAAACAGCATAATAAATTGCAATATCGAATAAACAAAAATAAAAGATGGCTGAGTGCCAATAAAGAGTAAAACAAAAATATTAAAATTATACAGATCGTTAGCTCGATTTGTATTAAATAAAAAAATATTTTTTTATGGTTTAGATTATGTTCACACATCCAGGTGCAGCCCTGTTTTGATAAAGTTCGCTACAGGCACGAGAATACACTCCCGTCGAAATATCGCCTTCGTGATCGCTTTGTCTACTTGCCTACGGGAAATATTTTGAAATTCCATGAACTAACCATTAATCGTTTAACAGCTTATCGAAAACTTGCGCACTAACAAAAGCTACCATACAGTTGTGGGACATATTTATAGACACATTACTAACAATTTTGTATTACCGTTTGTGGCTGTTTATTTAATATACATGATAGAAGATAAATTTTAACTGTGAGTTACTTCTAAGCCTTATATAATTCTAATAAATATCGTCTAAAAGCAAAGATTAAAAGATAGGATCGATCTATGACAAATGATGCCGTGGAAATAATTGTCATTTATTCTGTAAATGTAAAGTTAGATACTAAGTATTATGTAGCTTAAAATATTATAATCGAAAATAATAAAAAAAGATACATTTACAAAAGCTATGTTCATTTAAAATAATGTTGAAAATTAAGCTTTTTTAAAAATCAGATAAATAAATAATTAAATAAATTCATCAGGATTCGAACCTGTAACCTCTGGAACACGAGACCTTTCATCCTACATTCATTTAAAATGTGTGTTCATCTCTTTATAAAGCCAAACTACTTTTGACAAGCTACCAAATTTTTGCGCGAAACGAAAATGAGCTGGCATGGCGTCAAGAATTAACAACTTAAATGTGATAATTCTGTTTTATCTATTATAGGCTCAAGTGTTTAAAATGAAAATATTGTTATATAATCTTTATACAAAATAGCTTATACGGAAACCCCTTCAAATAGCAAAAGTCCAGTTAAACAATACCTGACGTCCAACCCCTGTCGAGACATGGCTCATTTCATATTAATTAAACTTAAACATAGGCTTACATTTTTATAAATCGTTTGAAAATCTTTATTCTTAAACTATAACGTTATTATCTGTATGCTGTTTTGTACAAGTAACTCGTTAAATACACACACTTTTGCTTTGTTACTAGTACTAAAATGTTTAAAACGAAGGTAAACTGTTCTTATTAATACAAGAAATGTTATGCTACAAACGCTAAACTATACAGTGATAATGTTATATAATGTCATTCCCTCAATATTGTTTAGCAAACAATTGCTAAGATAGTAACTGAAAGTTTGGATAAGACACAATAATAAATTAATTGTAACATCAGAAACAAAAGGTTAAACTTTTTCCTCATGAAATGTATATGTAGATTGGATAAAAAACAAAATGCTGAACGATTAAAACAGATGATATGATCATATTGGATATGAGAATAGGGAAATAGTCAATTGTAGAGGTCGCGTATTTGCATAGGGCAAACGTGTCTCCGGGACGGTGGAGCCCGGGGCGACGCTACCCTATATGGGGGGGTTTGTTTTCACTGTCTTACGAAGTGTTACAAAACATATTTAATAGTTAAATCACAACAAATAAGTCTTAGTCTTTAAAAGTGAGTTTGGATGCCTTAAATATAATTGTTAAGATACATCTAGTTAAAAAAACCGGAGATTTAATAATTAATGTCAATTAAGGATAAAATAAAAATTAATAGTAGGCATTTCAAAATCTAT
Organism: Melinaea marsaeus rileyi; assembly: GCA_918358865.1. NCBI lineage: Eukaryota > Metazoa > Arthropoda > Insecta > Lepidoptera > Nymphalidae > Melinaea > Melinaea marsaeus. The sequence continues at coordinate 25,211,290 of OU911088.1, read as the reverse complement.
TTCTTTAATAATAGAACTAAGCTTGTCAATATGTTGTGTAAAATAAATTATAAAATATATAAAATACCAATAATTGAATAACTTTATTATGGTATTTTAAATGTCAACATAAATGTAGGTATTTCTTACTATTAGATTATAACGCAACAATTTCCAAGATATAATAACAAAATGCCGTAAATCAATGGATTAAAACCCATTTCTTAGCCAGTTCCCGCCGGCGGCGATCGTGTCGGGGACGCCATGACATACAGTTAGATATTTCCAACATTAAAGACTCAGAAATCGCTAATATACTGATGAAGTTGAGTATTAACTGATATATCGGATTACAGGTTGTTTTCACTGAAGTCAAGTACTCTGTCGCTGGCATATATCAGTAAACTTATAATAAAGGAGGTTGTTTTTTCTAACGCTGTTCGATAACTTGTTAGATATTTTCTATATATATAAGTAACAGTGTTGCCAAAGATATCTAACAAGAGATTGTTGTAATCACATATACTAAACACTTTATTTTATTACTTATAAAGTAACATATAATTTGTCACTTTCGTTCTATAAGTTAAAGTGAAATTGATTTAAAACAAAGGTTTAGTATCAATATTGACATAGGTTTGATCGACAGGGCTAAACGTATTGTCCTTAGAGTTATTGAAAAACTTTACACATATATGATTTTCTTAGAGATTTTTATATAAAATATATTTATATATAAAAAAAATATTTAAGTTATAATTAATATGCCTCTAGTTTGGGCACTTTTATCTAATTATTGTACAAAAACCTTAAATTTTTCAGAGAGATAAAGTTGCTTATTTCTCTGTTACTCAGAGAATCTTAAAGTGAAAATCAAAACAAAAGCAAAATCGGTTTGCTTATTTCGAACATAGGGGGAGGGATTGTTTGGGAAACGGCGATTTAATATTACCTAAATTAAAAATACATAAAATGTGTTAAAAAAATTAAACATCTATAAACATATAGTCGAACCTGCTAACTCTGGGATTCTGACTCCGTCGCTCTACCAAATGAGCTACAGTGTCCTTACCCGCTTTGATAAATTTGGCTTTCAATATATAATAATTACCGGTTCAATATGCGATAAATATCTGTTAAATTATTAATAATGTTAAAATTTAAATTACATATTTTCATAAAATTATATTCATTACATGTTTTTGTATTTTATTCTATTCCAGTAACTGGTTGTTTTAGTAATACGGTTTGTACAAATGCCTATTTCTAGGGAAGGGATTAAAAAGGGCTCAGGTTGAGTCAACAAACGTGTAGGCTCTTTTTTCAAATAATATACACATTTCAGAAAAAAAAACACGCCTAATATAAAGGGAATATAATTAAAAAATATTTTGATCAAAATCAATCTAACATAAACTACCATCTTATTGTAAACAACATCTTTATTATTGAACATCAATACGAACAATTAAATCGAAACGATCTGAACTTTACGGCAATATAATAAGTAATAAAATGGCTATAGTGAATAGAACTCACAGTGGTTCTAAAAAACATGCTTTCCGGGCAAACCCCAGAGCCCTTTGAGAAGCAGAAAGCGCGTCTACCTGCGCCTCAATACCTCGGGAATCGAACAAAAGACCTTTCAAATCTTATCCCGTTTGCACCAGAACGCATTCAGCTTAATGTTTTTTATCATGGAAACCTGAAACAATGAACCATTGCTTAGAGATTAAAATTTAACACTTCTATTTATTATATTTGTTTTTGTCCATTTTTTTGTATTTTTTTTATCTGAATCTGCTGCGAATATTGACTAAAAATCTCTCATTCCCCAAACAATTTACAACATCTTTCGAAGTGGCCGCTACAAATTTGATCGTGTAGCATCGATAAATAGATTAACAAAGTGAATAAACAGTTTTAACGAGTTTTAATGAACAACCGTGTTCAGGTGTTGCTCGTTAGCCAGCTTTGTGCAATCTACTTTGCGGTAGCGCTCATTCGATTCACTAATAAATTTTCTGTACCGTTTTTTTTTATTTAATTACATATTTTTCCTTCGTACCTGTGATTTATTCTTGGTTATTATTATCACCATTTATCTGTACGTTTTGTTGATTAGTCCGTATACAATTGTAATGTTTCCGGAAATGTAAATTATCAATTTATGTTACTTCGGTAAAATACGAAATGTCATGAATTTTTTGTTGTTATATTTATTTAAAAATCATATTAAGAGTAATAAAATCTCTACAAAGATAATTTTCTGTGAATGAGTTTATTCGAAACTAAATGACTGGTTTCGAAAAATTCCTTTACCGATATTTAGATTGGATCTTCAGGGTTTATATGTGCTATATATTATTTGGTGAACTTAAAAAGGTATTTCATAGATTTTAATTTTAAAAAAGCTTTTCTTACACTACCACGAGGCAACGCGGACAGAGTCGCTGGCAGCAGCTTGTAGTATCTGTTAATTCTAATAATTTAGACGTGGTTTTATAAAGTGAACACAATTTTTTAATAATGCCAAAACTATAAAATATGTAATTTATTGTTCAATTCATTTAACAGAACTCTTCCTCAGCTTTTTGTCTAAAATTCGTCAGACTTCGCTTTAGGTCCGAAACAAATTAATAGCTCAAAAGATGCGCTTAAACTTTCTCGAAAGAAACTCGAACTACTTCACAGTCAGAATTGTGCTAGTAAAGGAAAATTTCGTAAGGGAACTGGCAATATGATAGGACTGCGTTCTTTTTGCAAAAATAAATTTGTCCTGTTTCCTTTCATTGCTCTTTAAATCCTGACATACGTCCAGACACGGTCGAATTTCATTCCAAGAGACAATTCAATGGCGGTGGGAACGATGTCTACGTAATTGATAAAAGGCCATTCAGCTTACAATTAGGCAATCATTAATATTAAATTAAGGTTTTAAAATTAAATATGTTTAATAATTATGTCAATCCAAACAATATTCTGCTAGTGCATTAGTAATCAAGCGGTAGGAATACGTTTGCAGTATTTTCTGATCCCAAGCCTCATAAAAGCGTTTCCCTCATCTCGATATTTATCTGTCACTCTTTTTTATCGCACTGTTTCGATTTTACGAGTTCAGTCCGAGGCGTCAATGGGAACAGTATAAACCGACTGAAAACCCATCAAATTTTATTGTCACGAGATTTTATGCTTTACATCGACGGCTTTAGGATGTACAATGTACCGGAGGTAAGTTGATTTTTTCTACCTCCTTGTTTTGCATTATACCCAGTCCTCAAAGGCCCGGTAAATGGTTTTGTCCCGTTCAATTCCACATCCGGCACACGTGGATGCTTTGCGAGAATCACCTTGTATGAACATTTATAAGCACGAGGGCTTTTACGTATTATGATAATATTTGAATTAAAATCGGACATCACTTTTATTCAAATGATCCGTTTATTTATTTTTGCATTAATTTCGTCTTATCTAATACACGGTTGATAAAACAAAGAATGGTTTCCGCGGTGAAAGTAAATGTTATAGATTTGTCTCGCTGAGGTAAGAGAAAGTATTGTTTATTGGTTTATTAAAAATAACGTAATCTTGAAGCCAATAAGATCTTAATGTTTGTGTATTTGTCCTTAAAACACAATATCGTTTGATACAAATAACAAATAAATTCACATGTATGCCATTATGTGTTCAATAGTGATGACGTTAAGAATCAAATTTGCAAAATGTATAAACATTATAGTAAGTATATTCATTACCTATACACTAGTGTACATGCTTCGACCCGTGGAATTGTTCCATTATTATCGATCTTATCACGGACTCCATATATAATTCGACATGCATTATTTATGTTCTGAGGGGAGTCTCGTTTATTGAAATTATATGAACAAATGATACCCAAACTACCGTATCGTTTACGGGAATTTAGTCTTTATTGCTATATGACATGGGTTATTAATTCCTACAACTTTTGTGCTCAAAGTTTAATTTAGTGGCACTGTCAGGCCACGTTTTCTTCGGTATCTAGGAAACAGATCTTGACAATTCGTGTGTGCCCCAAAATGTTTGTTCGATTGTTTGATACGGGTATCTATTTCTAAATCATTAATTTGTGGGTTTGTTTAACCAATTCATGTGGTAATTGAATATTGGCGTTCAAATCAGACGGACGGACCGACAGCTCTGGGGAGATGATTAATCTTAGTGATTTTAATGCTACTAACCACTTGTACTCTTTCTTTAGCGAAGAAATATATTTAATATTACTGCTTATAGATATTTCTTTGATTTCGATTACCAAATATCTTTACAAAGTTACATAAAAGAGTTCCCTAGATTCCTGCTAAAAGTGATATATACTATTTTCTTAGGGAATTGGGATTTGTTATAGTGAGGTAGAAAGATCAAACGGAAAAACGAAATGTACTTACACCTTAAAATTACTTCTTTCCAATATAATTATTATAGAATAATATTTCTTTTTAAAAAATAATGATAAAAATATATAAGTCTCATAAAATTGCACTGAAAGGAAATAATTTTAAACCAAAAAAAGAACTGCTATCGAAATTTATAAAAAAATCTCAGAACTCTTTTCTCATTATTATAAATTTTAAGCTTATTTCAACGGTGGAATATAAATTCTTTGAAAGAATACATTTTCATTCATGCTCAGTGAGGTTCTAATAGCCGTCTTTCGTTCGCAAAGTAGAGATTTAGTTTAAGATAAGAAGCGAGAGGATGGAAGCCAGAATTCCTAACTATGCCGTAAATATGTGATTACATCCTGCGAGCGTCTTTGGTTAAGACTGCTTTCAAACTGTTCTGTTTTTTAATTTAGAAAGGTAATCTGGTAACAATTACGTCACACTTAACGATTATATTAACTAGTTGTGACCACGACTTCGTTCGTGTTTTTTTTAAAATAAAAGTAGCCTAAGTTAATTCAAAATGTCAGCTATCCACGAGTGAAAGTCCTGTTAAAATCGGTCCAGCCGTTTTATTACCCGAACCAAAGAGACAAACAGATAAAAAAATCTAAAATTGATTTCTTTATGTAAATACTGTACATACTTTCACATTAATTTAGTAAGAAGCTGTTAATTTGGAATTACAAACAGACACTTCAATTTTATTTACATATATAGATAACAAGATGAAACTTTAGCACTTAAGTATGTCCTAAGCCTTAAGATAAACTTTAACCCGATCAGTGGTTGACTAATTAAATTGTTTAGATTATCTTAAACGGTTGGTTGGATAGTTTACTTAAATTATAGAATTATTGTCCCCACTTTTAAAGGCAAACCTTTTTAGAGTGTTATATTTTTTAAAAACAACACCCTTACACCTAAACACCTCCCTCATATTAGAGATAGGTACTGAGTGGACACACAGTACGCCTTTTCTTATATAATATACTAACTGATGACAGTTTCATATACTAAAGTTTTACAAGATACCTTCCTTTACTACCTACTTACCTACCTTTATTACCTTCCTTTCCTTTTAAATCTAAAATTAAAATTATTATTAAATAAATTTAATTATAGCATTCAAGAGATCTTAGTTGACCAATTGTGTGGAATTTAGGTTGTCAACTCATTTGCAGGGTTGATATAATATAAATATCAAATATTGTTTAATTCTAAAAAAGAAACTTGAGTTTCTGGGCAGCTCTTCTCAGCAGAGCACAATTAGGAGCCGGTGGTAGCTTTCTCACCGACTGACTACACTGACCTTTTAATGTAATAATTGACGATTCAAAAGTGCGTGTAAATGCCTTTTGCAGGGTGAATATTATAATCAAATATTGTTTAATTTAAAAAAAGAAACTGTTGAGTTTCTGGGTGGTTCTCCTCAGCAGCGCAATATTCCGAGCCAGTTACTAGTGTAGCTTACTCACGAACTTACTACATTACCTTTTAATGTAATAATTGATGATTCAAAGGTGCGTGTAAATGCCTACTTGAATAATATTTTGAATTAGTAATACATATTTCTATAAAGTAAAGTGTCCTAACAAAATCCTATTATAACGACTTTTATACTTACTACTGAATAACTCCACGCTGGAAAATATTGTTAAAAGGAAATTATTATGAAAACTTTTTCCACGCGACAATGTGTAAGCAAACATTTGTTTTTAATTTAACTTTGCGGTTCACACGAGCTGTAATAATCTCATACAATGTACACTGATTGACTAACTTTTATTAGAATTGTCTTATTCTATAAATATTATTGTATGAAACTTTTTATATTGTAGATAGTGAAGATGGAATGGAATAAATCTGAATTAAACTAACCCATCACTTGCACTGTGACATCTAAACAAAACTAAGTATCCAGTGAAGTATCTCCTCGCTTCACTCGTCTACTTTATTTACGAATACCTTACATCTAACTGCGGCCATAAATCACTTGGACAAAGCGAAGGCGCCGCCAGTCTACCGGCTTTGATTCGGTTTTATTTGGGGAGAATTGACTACCTGTGAGGGATCTTCGTTTCAAGTCATAAGTATACCTACTGTTTATCCCGTGGGACTTCCCAGTGTCTCTTTTACACAATTTTGGGAAAAAAAATATATTTTGAAACACACTAAATTTTGATTTAAATCCTCCCATATCCTGAATTTATAAAATCTATTTCAGTTTAAAGAAAAACACAGGTAAAAGTGTTAGAACGAACTATCGTTCTAGCACTATCCACTAGTATAGTCTATAATCTACATATATAAATGTCTGGACCATTTCGTGGAGTGACAAATTGTCACTATCCGTTTTATTAGTCTGTGCATAATAAAATTGGCGGGCAATCTTCATGTCTATAGCGGTAAATTATTTACATTGTAAAATCATAATTTTACTATTAGAGGCGTCTATGAAAGTATTTTTTGATTTTACTAAGTATATATAGTATTTTACGTGGTTTTTATTAATAATTTTATGTAATGTAAATAATTTTATATAATATCTAGAAATTCATTTGCAAATTGTTTTGCAAATAATTTATGGTACTTTTTTATATCTTAATTTTTACACTTTTGACCTCTGTAGTTCGCAAGTTAACACGCAAGCGGTCAGATGCGTCGAATGCGTTCACTCCCTCCTTTCGTTCATTCGCTCCCCAGTCCCCTCACAAGCTCAGTCATTCGGCCGCCTGCGTCGTGTGTAGACGTGTCGGGCGTATTCAAACCGCGCGCACGTATTTACCGACGAACGAACGAATTTTAAAAACTCCCTAGTTTGTGTTAATGTTTTATATCCCAAAGGGTATTTCGGCTCAGACTAACTGGATCTTTGTTTTTTATGTTTATTGCGAGTGAAAAATGTGATGTGCTCAACGAGCGTGCAATCCTGTGTAACGTTGCAAAGTGAACTAATGTGTTTCTGAATTGGAAACAATTTTGGTGCTTTCATCTAGAATCTTTTGTAAAGGTGAGTTTTATGTTTCAATGCGTATTAATAATATTACTTCATCGTTGTTTGCTGTTTGCGCGTTTAGTGTAGTTGTGACTAAGTCTTCAAGGTTATCGCGATTATGAATTTTGTTGAATGGATAATGTAGATTTTCGTATCTAGTTCAAAGATTTTATTTTTAATAAATATAATTATAAATCATAATTTCGACATCCTAACAAATTATTTTAAAAAAAACACGGAAATATCTTTAAATACTTTTGGTATATACTGCTAAAAAAATATATATATTTTTAATAATCTTATCTTAGATGTTTGCATTTAGTATATCTAGTAGTTGAATGAATCATTTTCGTTATTCTAGAATGAATAGCCGTTTATTATTTATGCAATAATACAAGCCACTATATTACTTGTATATATATATATATATATATATATTATTAATCTGCATAGTATTATAGTTTACACTAAGTTTATATACAAAGTATTTATATAAGTATGTATGTTACAAAACTTTGTCAGCATGATCATATTTAGTCTGTATTTGGCAATAGTTGAATGTTTTATTAGCCATAACCCAATTGCTTTGAATCTCGTATATTTTTATTACTTAGTAGCTAAGTAGTTATGGAACTGTAATAGCTAAATCCGTTAGATTTACGCTTAAATTACTATTAGAAGTTATTAGAAAAAACTAGGTAGATTGTAAATTGAATTTCTTTTGTTCGTTTTATAAACCACTAATTTATAACAACGCTACCAATCAGTATCAATTCGAACAATGCACAAAATAATAACTCCTACCTATCAATTGCATCTATGAAGGTCAATCGAATCGTGAAATTGTAACGGTCAATGCATTATAGATACTATTGCTTATAAATGTAGAAAGGTATTTTGGAATCCGTTACACTGATACTTCATTTAATTTTATTAGATTAACGTAACTTTCATTTAAATATAGACCTGAAACAGTGATCAAATAAAAAACCCGGCTGAGTTTGTTGTGTGGTTTCAAAACCAGGGCGGTTTTGGAACCCTCGTAGACTTATTTTAAGTTGGAGTGTCTTTATAGAAGGGCTTATTTTGATAAGTATGGTATCAAAATAGGCTCTCCCCCACAAGTGATCACTGTGAAATACATAAATAATTTAACTCAGTTACACAAGAAATTAGAGGTTACTTTAAGATGTAACAAAATCATGCGTCTTGCAATTCTAAAACTAAGAATTAGGCTTCATTATTCGCAGTATCAACAAAAGTATAAAGAAAACAACCATAGTCATTCAGCTTTCCGTTACTTGATTATTTTGGCCGGTGTCCAGTTTGTGGGCGTCCCATAGTGATTTGACTGCTCCCTACAATATTTTGACGTACTGCCTCTTATTTACGTTAATGGAGATGATCTTATAGTATTTTGGGAGACGAATTTTATTTATTATTATGATATCCTTTTAGTTTTTGGTTATTGATGACTTCATATAGCCGTGGTTGGGTTTAAGTTTGTTTTATGAGCTACTCTCCAACTGTAACATAATATATATATCCAAACTTTAAACAATTAAAATATACAATATTTATATATAATTACTAGATACATACTTTGTTTAATTAATTCGCCACTATCAGATGAGAGAGAGAAATTGTGGTCCAGGTCTTCTAATTGTGTTAGTCCAGGAACAATCTTGTAGCTAACCAAACGAGCTGTAATTTTGTACGTCTAGAATTTATATAATATAATATTATGTTAGTTATTTTTATAGAATAAATCGTACTTTATAAGGTTTACAAAAATATTTTCTTGACTTTACTTATTTCGTTCGTTCTCAAATAACAATAAGTAATTATTGTTTCAATAAACAATTGTAAGCCATTCAATACTTTACAGGAAGTCGGATAAAGTTGAATCGCGTGTTTATAAACACTGACCGCTGATAAACCTTTGCACTTAAGGTTCTGTGTAACTTCTAGATTTATTTATATTATGCGGCGTCATCAAAGGTATATTTAATATTGTCAAATAAATAATAATGTCCTACTCTAATATTTTTAATTACTACTCCTCTACTATTACCTGACATATAAAATTTATGACTCAATTTAAATGTACTATTAAATGACCGTTTATTTTTTATATCCATAAGGGTATTTTAGAATTAATTTCTCGAACCTAAATGCGATGTTTTATTTTCATTTAACTTTTTATGTATCGGTTAATGGGTTTTACTTATACCTTAATTTTATAGATTCGATTCTGGCAAAGAAAATGTTAAGGACAAACAGATCATGGTTTTTAGATATATTTTATGAACGCTTATGTTCCCACAGTTTAACACGTGCTCATAAAGTAAACATTCACGCACCCAATGTCACGCTCCAATATTAGTGATGGTCTGAGGTTACGTAATGAAATCACTTTTATTATAAGTCATAGATAGCGGTCTGAATTAAACCATTGTTTGAGCTTTATATTTAGGTTGATTCATATGTTTAAAAGTTTTTCATATCAGTAATTTTCAATTCTTTTAAAATGTTAATGTAAAACATGCGAGTAAATGTATTTTTAACGGTTCATTTGCTCGAGGACAATGGCCGTCGGACAGCTGTCAAAGCTGGCAGTTCTAAATTTAAAATAAACATTTCATTTTTATTAGACCCATGAGAGGTCTTGTTTGCACTAATAAAGTTTTTTCTTATAATAATATTATTGTAACAAACGCAAAGTAGCTGTTATTTATAATACTTTAAACTGGATACGTTTACGTTATGTTGGTTTACGATTAATGTGTTATAGATAAATAATAAAATAGAATCATTTGTATTTTTTGAATTGGAAAAGATTAAACGTTTAAATTTATATTTTTATATGGTAACGATATGTTAATAACGAGACAGATGGCTTGTAAACGTTTTTAAGTGTTGCCACGCTATGAATTTAATTAATTTTTATTTTGGTGCTGTTAACTTGGGGTTGCTTAAAGCGATTTCAACCATCTTTATGGCTGGAATAATAAAATGTACCTCACAATCAAGCGTCTTATTATTAAGACATAAATAGCTAACGAAAAAGAATAATTCGTGTTTTATTGTACTTTCGGTTCATAAAAAACCAAATCACTTATAAGTTTTAGTTACGACAGAAGTATGTATTAAATGAATTTTATGTACTTTTTAATGAAAAAAAAAGTTTTATATGATCTTTTATTTTTTTTTTACTGGAATTATTAATTAAAAACTGGATAATAATAGAATATAATGTAATTATTAAAATACATTTGATGTTCGTTGTAATGAAGGTATATGTACCTCATGCCTCATTTCTCAAGCTATAATAAACATTATTATTTAAAGACAACATTTATCTTCTGAAAACTTAACATTATAACTTATAACCTCCAAGAAATTAACTCCGTTATGTTAAATGATTAATGCTCACCCAATAATGAGTAACGGTGTCAAAAGTCTCACTTCGATAATTAACTTCATCCTCTTCACACCATTACCCGCCTTACGCTTATGACATAAAGATGAGAATTGTGCGAACGAAAATTAATATTTGTCGCCATTTCAACGCACCTGCAGCGTTCAGTTTTCAATAACTCCATCTCTTTTATATCAACGGGTTAGAAAGAGTAAGTACATGTGTAAGCATAAGGTGCTAATTCATAGAACCTCAGTATATATTCTTAGTTCTGTATTTGCTCTAGTTAGTGTTGATGCGGCTCTAAGTGTAGGGATTTAAAAAAAAAATCGTTTAAAACACAGAAACGCATGTATTTATAATTGCATACAAACATTGTATGGAGCTCGTACATTATGTGAAGGAAGTCGTAAAAGTAATATACCAGTGTATGTTAACAGTTAACTGCATACATACAAATAATTATTTCACGTAGTTATTTTCGCTTTAATGAACTAGCTTGGGTTAAACATTAAATAAATCTTCATTTAATAATTAAAGTAGTTATATATGGAGTCGTTATATACACAAAGGATTATATAGCATGCTTCAGTCAGTAAAAATGCGGGCTCCCTCAGTATTGATAATTTTATGGAAACGATTATTGATTTTTTTCTTATACATGTTATACGCGTAATGCTTATCTATATATGCATATAAATAAATATGAAGTGTTTGTTTGTAATTCCATATTAACGGCTTTTCACTAAATGCATATAGAAGTTATTCGGTACATAAAAAAAATATTTTTTTTTCAGTCTGTGTGTCAGTTTGTTCAGGCTAATCTCTGGAAGTGCTGGACCGATTTTAATTGGACTTTCACTGGCGGATAGCTGATGTTATAAGTAACTAAAGCTAGTATTATTAAAAGAAATATATTTTTAACCGAAGTCATGAGAGCAGTTAGTACTTATATAATATCAATATACATATATAATATAATTCAAAATTAAATTCAAAAAAATAAAGCGACATATTTTCATCAAGAGCGTAAGTCTAATCGAGTGGCAGTAAAGGCGAGAATGCAAAGAGTGCGCGCACGTCCCACCTACTTATCAATGCGGTGCGTGACGTGCGCTGCAAGCGAATAGCGACCTTACCGACACTACAAAAAATACTTACAATTCATATTGAGCGAGCATAGAATGTATAATGATTTTTTATCTATTTTATTTGAATATATATAAGTAAAATCTTTTATTATATAATAATAGTAACTGCTTGTTTTTATATGGCTTTAATATTTGTGCTACCTAGATTAAATTGGTTTATTCAAAAAGTGAAAACTACATATTTCTTTGATGATTTTCGAAGTATTATTTGTGTGAAGGAATGAGTATGACTGTAAAACTAACTGACTACTTATCAATAGATAGTTCCTAAAATTTTTGAGCGAAGCGAACGTAGTGAGCGGAGCGTTATACTGGAGACTTTTTACACTACACAACACAACTACTTGACGGAAAATTATGAAACTTTGCAATCAAAAAGACACACATTAGGTGATGGTTTAAAAAAATAACATTTGAAAAATATCCTCAAAAAAAAATTTTTTTTTATGTCATATCAAAAACCTGATATCCCATTGAAGTCAATGGGAAACGATGAGTAAAAACAATACACTGGGCTCGCTTCGCTCAATATGCAAACGGCACCCGAGATTTCGCGAGCACAGCGAGTCGAAATTGAGGGTTTGTTGGTTATTAAATATGGGTGAAGACTTTCTTTACTTTGATTATGATTGAATAATTTTCCATATTGTTTAATTAATTAAAGGAAGTATTTATTAATAATATTATCTTTGTTAAATAATATATGTAATGGACGAGGTTAGAATTTACGTAAAGGTGTAGTATAAATATTATCTTGCGACCATCTTGTTAAATTCGTGAGTAAATCCTAAATAAATCCCGTGAAGAGAAGTGACAAATTATTTGTATTGATACATTTGTTTCTCAATTATAAAATACAAGCTATACAAACGACTTTGTTCGCGGAATATATTTTTTATTTAAATAAATGTTGTCGAAATTACTCCTTATAATATCAGCTACTCACCAGTGAATGTCAATGTCCTCTTAAAATCGGTTCAATCATGTCAGAGATTATCCGGAACAAACAGACACACAAAAAAAAAATTTAATATTTTTTATTAGTAATTACCGTAGTAAGTGAAAAACAAATAATTTGTAATTACAAACGGACACTAATTTTATTTATATAGATGAATATTTCGACACTGAATAACGTATTCATTATTTAATTAAAATAATTATATAGTTTGTCTGTCCGTTTGTACGGCGTGTATAATTTATATCATCTGATGGAATCATAAATGCCGGGTCATACTAATTAGTATTAGCATAATAAATTTTACAACATGCCCCGTAATTAAAGTCATTACGAGCTGTCCGTGGCCCGTTTGATTACTTGAAGATCCGTTAAAGCCTTAGTTGTTTTAACTTATATTATAATATTTAAACTTATATTACATTGGCGATATCCCAATGTATATATATATATATATATATATATATATATATATATATATATGCGATTTACCACTCACTGACTCTTCACGAAATCTCTGAAACTATCTGTCCGGTTAACTTAAAATTTTACATAGTTCTTTTGTGACGTAGACGTCCACTAAGAACGGATTTTACGGAATTCTTATCCCATAGGATTTGAACTTTTTGCATATCGCCAACACTAAACACTTAACGCGGGGGTAAGAGTTACAATAGCAACGGTTGCCATAGCAACGGTTACGATGACAGCCGATATAACAAAGGTTACCATAGCAACCTAAGTTCACATCCAAATTAATAGTGTGAAAAGCGAAGCGGGAGAGAATAAGCGAGTTTTATATAGAAATAGTTATTCCTGAAAGAGATGGTAGTCATGAATATTTCGTACATTATTAGAACCATTATTCGAACACCTTCAGAACTTTGATCAATTGATATTCAAGTAGTTTAAAACTTCGACGCGTTTTAAATTAACTTTACCGGGTATGTTAATTTAAATTATTTAAACTTATTCCTTTCTTATAATACTTGATCTAAATGAAATATTTTATTAAAATACAGTTAGTATTTTAAAAATAGATTACCAATTGTTAATAGGGTTTTAAAAGGTAGCGTTTAATTTTAAAAATATAAATGTAAAATAATATTTAAACCTACACTGTGATACCACGCCCACATATATATAATTAGACCTCTATAATTACGGTGTCTGTCCGTTGTATCGTTATTGGTTCTTGATCTACAACTTATAACAAACTAACATTACAAAATGGATAAATAAAATAACAGTAATCCTTCCTATAACACAGTAGATTCGTTCCGCGTTATAGGAATCGCGTTGTAATTTTATAACAACACAATGTGCAAAGGTAAGCGAAATTAATAATGAACTTTAAAAAATAATTATAAAATTCATAGTATAGAAATATAAAGTTCGGAATCTCCGCGTTATGGGGGAAAACACGTGTTATACGAGGGACTGAAATCGCGTTATATGAGTACCATGTTATAGAGGAGATTACTGTATACAAAACCGTAACAAGCTTTTTTCTAAGATAAATCTGATTAATTAATCTTTTAAAATAACTTTCATTATATTTTTTAGTTTGAAACAATTTTAAAATATTTCTAATATATAAGTAATATGATTGGTTTATTAAGGCGTTTAAATGTAAAACTTTACATTCAAAAAACAATGTTTTATCTAAATATTAGTAAAAGTAAACAAATACTAACATTTATATGCTGTTAAAAATCATTTAAAATATAATATTTTTTAAATCAGATTCGAAGCAGAAACATCCGTTTGAATGGCGTTTGAATATTTAATTGAAATGGGGTCGCACTACGGCCAACGTTTGACCAAATGGGGGCCAATGCGAACAATTTTAACATTCCCTTCGTTGCAGTTAATTTTATGTACTAACTAATGCACATTTACTAAATTAACTGAGATAGTAAGTTAGTTAATATATTTTTCAATTATATATATGATGTAAACTTGTCTGTACCAATGGACGGCCGCAATGTGCAGGCAATGTCGGGATTAAATGCTAAACTAAACTAGGTATAGTCATAAACAGAATTTTTAAATACCTACTTAATATTATGTACCAATTATATACCACAAATAACTGTTTAGCATTTTAAAAATGAAGTTTGATATTCTATTTTTTATTATTATACATGCTGTGTCCTACGACCTCGCGCGGAATATGTTTCTAAATAAGAGTAGCCTTAATTACTCCTTATAATATGAGGTATGCGCCAGTGAAAGTTCTGTTACAATCGGTCCAGCTGATTCAAAAACTAGCCGAAACAAACAGACACAAGGACAGACAAAAATTAAAAAATGTTTTTAAGAAAGTACCGTATACTTTCATATATTTAGTAAAAAGCTGTTTATTTGGAATTACAAACAGACACTTAAATTTTATTTTTATGTATAGATGATAAAGGAACAATAAAATAAAATAATCCTATGATTATTATTTTTTATATATGTATTCTCAAACAATTAATCGACTACAACAATGATCGAAATTTATCAAAATTATAGGTCCAATTTTAATATTAGGGTGACTTATGGTGTACCGGGTGTCAAAATGGCGTCGTATGAACACTGTAAATAATCCGAACCATTGTTGACTTTGAAACGCCATTATTACTTTTTACGGTTTAACGGGCTCCTATTTTACTTATCTGGTTGTCTGGATAGTAATTGTATTATTCTTTTGAAGGGTGTCGCTCGAGGGTGGCATTTATTGCGGTGTCGCGTGGACTGACAGACTTTTTATATATATATATATATATATATCCTATAAAACGGTTGTTGAGTTGAGCAAATTATACACTATTTTGATATATTAATAAGTAATATTTGTGTATACTTTTTAAATTAAGTTAATTATAACCTATATTTGATGTTATCTTGTTAAAATGCAATTCGTTTTATCTCAACCATTTGCGACCGGTTTGCATTTCGTTATCTTAATATCAAATAATACTTAAGATATTTAATCAAAATGTGACCAACTTTAAAAATAATTGAAGATATACCCGAATTTACTTTAAAACAGCAACCAAATTAAAAACAATTATCATATGAATATTAATGAATTGTAAATCTGAATCCATTCGTAAATTCAATATCAGGGAATCAATTAAAACGCTACCGTTTCGGACGGTTACAAGTAAAAATTGATATCGGAATTGAATTTTAGGTTTAAAAATTTCACAATCTATATTCAGATTTGATGAGTTTGTAGTTAGGTTATACTTACATGTCTTCGTTGTTAAGTGCGTGGTATACGTGGGATCGCGAAACCAAATATTTGTCTCTCGTCCGAGTGTGAAGAATTACCTTAAGTTCCCACAAATATTTTACAACCTCTAATGACATAAGTTCGTATATGTTCATTACCAAGTGAAGTGTCATTAATGTTAGTTTATTCAATATATGAATATCAGTTTAAGTGACACAAACTGTTACCGGGTATCATCAATCATAACTAGTTTTTTTTGTAACCGTCGGTGGGTGACCACGTTTAAACAACAATTTTCACGTACAAAGGCCAATTACGTCAATAGTGTCTATCAAACGGGCCGCTGTGAAAAATGTTTGTCCGTTGACCGGCAAAAAGGTTGAACGACGATAAAAAATAACCCATGATCGCCATACCGTCATGCCGTCATGCGACGAAAAATCGCTAACATAAATACTTCGATCGAATAACATTGACGGGAATTTTTTTGCTGAGGTCCCTTTTTTGACGATATATTGGCTTCATATGTTACACCTGGAGACAATATATGATCCTAAAAAATACTTCTAAAATATCTCCATAGAAAGAATTTCGTTACAAATTTGTATTATAAATAAATATAGAGAAATATACTCATATAATAAATATAATGATAAAATTAAGATAACTTTTGATTATAAATATAATGTATGTGTTAATTTAACAAAGAACATGATACTTCAATCTAACTCGCGTAATCGGGTTTTGATTCAGGAATCGTCCTTCAGCCCGCAGCATCCGTTTGGTTTCAAAGATCAGTTCAAAAATTACGGTATTACGATAAGAGAGGTGAAAATACAAATAATCTAACTAAAAACCAAAAGATGAGGGTTACGTTAAAAGTAAGTATTAAAATAAGTATAACTGCTACTACTACTGATTACAAATTTTTATTAGTTTTCAGGTCTCTTTTTACGAGTACATACCTAATCTATTGCATTCAACTCTAAAATTCTTTGAATATTAGACAGATTGATTTAATCTCAGATAAAAGACAGACAAGTAAACAGACATACTTACAATTTAGTTTACAGCATAATAATGAGATAGTTAATGAAGTAATCTAAGAGGTTTTCTTTCTATTAACCCTTATCCGTGACAGTAAGTTATGTTATTAGTATCTGAAATAATAAAGACTAATTGAATAAATAATCTCCATTCCACATGTATCACAATCATATAACGTAATAAATATAAGTCCTGTAATAACACGCCATGATAGTGAAGCAATCCCACTCGCTACTCCACAATTAAATTCGAAATGCGACTGTTTCTTGTACGGAATTCACATTATCAAACTAATATATTCAACTGAATATGAAATAAATACCTCATATATATACTAGGGGCGCC
Organism: Melinaea marsaeus rileyi; assembly: GCA_918358865.1. Lineage (NCBI taxonomy): Eukaryota > Metazoa > Arthropoda > Insecta > Lepidoptera > Nymphalidae > Melinaea > Melinaea marsaeus. Next base: position 25,193,738 of record OU911088.1, on the reverse strand, counting down.
AACAAACCCTCAATTTCGACTCGCTGCGCTCGCGAAATCTCGGGTGCCGTTTGCACATTGAGCGAAGCGAGCCCAGTTTATTGACTCATCGTTTCCCAATGACTTCAATGGGATATCAGATTTTTTACGTGATAATAAAAAAAAAATTTTTTTTTTGAAGACATTTTTCAATTTTTTTTTTAAACCATCACTAAATGCGTGTCTTTTTGATTGCAAAGTTTCATAATTTTCCGTCCAGTAGTTTTTGAGCCAATTCGTGACAAAGAATGCAAAAAGTCTCCAGTAAAACGCTCCGCTCACTTCGTTCGCTTCGCTCAATTAATTGACAACTCACCGCAAGTACAAGATAAAACAGTACAAGACTATCGTCAAAAATGACAATCCCTTTATAGCTATCACTAATGTCTGTGACATATTCCAGTCAATCTATAATGTAGTATCATTTGTCGTTCAGTCACACAATGCTAGGATCTCATTACTGGTGATTGGTTTGGCCATCTGTCGATCGAATGAGTAATCGATCGACCGTTACAGGATAGGGTATTTGAGGTTCGATTGGGTTACCTATATTGAAGTGTTTTAAAAAGTACTTTTTACTGAAAGTGTTTTTATCACCAAATATGGGTTGGAGTAATTTGATTCTTAAATTTAAGATTCTCATGTTTTTGAACGTATTCCTTCATTGTTCACTCATACAAATATATATATTCAACGTAGCCCTGAAAAGAAAGGGTCCATTCAAATACTCGTATACCCCAGACCGTCGCCAAAAGGTTGGATCGGGTTTAAAATAGTCCCTTATTTTATTTTTGTGAAATGTTTAAACTTTTGTATATTTATGTAATACGTGAATTTCGGTTTGTTCTCCATTGACTTTAATTTGATTCCCTTATCTCTAGTCGACAATAAAATAGACACCAAACGGTCTGACGTCACGCTAAAAGCCTTCGATATTTAGGCAAATGTTCTCTTTCGGTTTACATAATATATGAGCTCGAATAAAACCCGGCACTGGCATAATGTCGGACAATAATCCAGTTATGTCTAGTTATAACCGGTTATGTCTAGTTATAACCGGTTATGGGCTGTTACTGGTGGTTATAGCTCAGCTCGTAAATTTCCGGTGAGCCAATATCGCGAGCCGTGTAAGCGAAGGAAGCACGCTACGTGTTGTGTGCCGCGTGTTCGGTTTAATTGAACATCGGCGTGATCAACGTCAACTAAAAGTAATTCGTGTAGCGGAATTCATTGTATTTTTCTGGTAACATCGGGAACAGAACACGGGAATAAACAAAGCTCTATTTCATATTTCGGAAGATAATCACAAGCTCTAGTGGTACTTATGTTAAACACTACGAAGCATGTACTTTTAATAAATTATGAGAAATATATGCAGTTTAATTCGCCATAGTTTCGGTGCAAAATTACATTGCATAATAATGTACTATCAGGTGACGTTGCATTTAGATGCCTTCAACTGGTCATGTTTAATTAAAGCAGTAATGTCTCGTAGGTACTTGCACAGTAATGGAAATCTGAAGTCCGGTTTCAGTTAGAATTGCTTCATTCAATTTACTTAAATGAAGTTATCAAATTCTCGTACATTTTATAATCCACATAACTTAATCAAGGAAATGTATTAAACAACAAACAGACGAGGATAAAAAGAAAATCGTTTATAAAATCAGAATGTGAAAACACTGACGCAACATCAATGCGCTTTGAAAACAAAATCAAAGAAACAAACAGTGCACTATAAACAGGGTTGCTTTAGGTAAGATTTATGCGTTCGGCTCTGCTTTATAAAGCTAACAGAAAACATTGCATCTACCTTTTGTTTCTATTATAAAGGGAAAATTTAGGATGGTTTAACGTTGATGAGCTCAGTCAGAATGTATAATATTATTTTATGGTCGACTAAACTTAATTTAGTTATTGTACATTAAACATTTTATATAATAATCAGATATTAAAATATGGTATACAGAATGTAAGCTGTAATTACTTTATTATAGATTTAAGTAATGAATAAAGTTGAAAGGTTAAAGTTTTTTATTCCTGAATAATATTCCGGAATTCCTCACAAAAAACGTTTAGTAACAGATTAAAACTAAACCACCTGTCAATATCACAATAAAAAAAAAAGAAACTGACATCTGACAGGTAGTGGTGACTGGACGGATATTGATCCGTTATCAATAGGCCTATCCACATCTCTTCATCATCTCGGAAATAAATTTATAATATAATCAATCATATGTAAATTATATAAAAAGATTTATTTTATATAATAAAAACTTCTATCGAAATAATTTAATCCTCTGAAGTGTTTTAACATTCTCTCTCTCATTTGGTGTTCACCAAAAAATAAAGATATTGAAGAAAAACATCAAAGAGTTGACAATATTTATGAAGCAAACATATCGTATCTGACACAGAAATCGTTACGTGTCAATGACCGATACACCGATAGTGAGGCGATAGTATTGATAACATCACTGAGTATTGCGAAACGAAAAATGACTAACCAGGTAAAGCAAATATAAAATCTTATGACGAAGAGGAAGTTGTGTTTGTTTATGTATTACCTGTATACATAGTATAAAAGATATTTTATATTATTGATAATATTTATTGTATACTAAGCTGTGAACACGACTTCGCTCGCTCTTAATGTTTTTAAAACATAACTAACCTAAGTTACTCCTTACAGTGAAAATCCTGTTAAAATTGGTTAAGCCGTTTCAAAGACAAACAGACAGAGAACAGTTTAAAAATGTTTTTATGTAAGTACTTGTAAATACTTTCAGATGCATTTAGTAAAATGTTAATTTAGAATTACAAACGGACACTTCAATTTATTTATATGTATATATGTAATAGATTGTCACATAGACCTTTAGGAGATATTAAATACGTAACACAAAAACACACGGTCATGAGGTTATCTCACTATGTCATGTACACATCATGTAGACATGTTTAAAAATATTAAGTCGTAACTACACTTTCAAATTAACTTCACGAATGTATATGAAACGTAGTATGAGAAAAATTATATATCATAAATATATACACCGCTTAAGATTCCTGACACTATTTAATCTACAAGGTTATGTAGAAATACTTATAATACTTGCAACATACTATATATAGTCACGTAATTGAACAAAGGATTAGATGTAAAAATGTATTTATGTACATAAATACATTTTTACATATATATATATATATAAACGATTTACCACTCACTGACTCATCACGAAATCTCCGAAACGATCTGTCCGATTAACTTCAGATTTTACATACTCGTAGTTACTTCTTTTATGACGTAGTCGTCCACTAAGAACAGATTTATGGAATTCCTTTCACGACTTAACGCGGGAGTAAGAGTTACTATAGCACCGGTTATCATAGCAACGGTTACGATGACAACGGATAATATGACAAAGGTTACCATAGCAACCTAAGTTCACAACCAAATTAATAGTGTGCCCAGCGAAGCGGGTGGGAATAAGTTAGTAAAGTTATATAATAATTAAAACTCAAGAAAAGTGTTTTCAAATCTTAAATAATCAGAAAAACAATTGAGACGTGACACTTTTTTTAATGTATTAATATTGTACGTGTTACGTGAATCATTTGTCACGTTCTATTGTTTAACGACAAGACCAAGTGTTTTATTTTCACGATTAATATATCATTTAGATGTCTGTATTAACTTAAATTACATAATGATTTGATTTTTTTAGTATAAGAAATACATTTTCTTTTGAATAATATGAAAAACCTCAGCAAACCTTAAATAAGTTTCACAGATACTTTTCAATGACGTGCTTTAGTATTCCTCTCGCTTATATAAGTTCATCCCTTTGAGGGATCGTTTTAGACCCGAGGGTTTGTCTTACCTACGTATTCTAGTCTAAAGTCAACGACCTCCAACATTTTAGGCAATAATTAAAATAATTGGTCTCTATACATCACTGAAGCTGTTAGCTTTATATCAAAATACGTGATTTCTAACAGTTTGAACCTTTCCCAATTTCATTACAGCTGAATTTCCGTCACAAAGCAACAAACCCTGTTGATATTCTCTGTATATATCTCAGATAATATCCTGTCCGGGACAAGAGGCTTTATCCCATCTTCATTGTAGCCCTGGGAACACACGTGAGACAGAGCGCCACTGTTACGTATGCCGTGTACACAAGCCTTTATCAGGGCTCCGCAAACATGTACACAGCGGCTAGTTTTGTTGACGGGTTAAATAAGATCGTAAGGTCTTAAGCTACCCGATAAATCGGAATACTAAACTGTGTTTTAACAAAATTCTAAAATCGTTAACTACCTCTTTAGTGAGGGCGTTCCCAGGACGCACTGTCAGATGTCCCAAAATAAGGATTGACAAATTGACCCAAAGCTCTGCTTCGCCCCGGGGACTGGTAAATCATTCTTTGTTTTCTTACCTTAATAAATAATAATCCCAGAGGAATTTAATATTATTTGGTGTACAAGATTTTAAAATTAAGACACTATAATTTGAATATTTCTAAATAAGTTTGTTTATTTTGTTATTGGCTAAACTGTACTAGCCAAGCTGACAATTATCTATAATCGCTATTAGGGCGGATTGGTCAAATAACCCCCAACCGCTGCGTTGGAAATAATTTAACCGGGTATTAATTCCTACCAAATGATACGGTAGTGTACGGTCGAGTTAATTAACGTGCCTAGTTGATATGTAAATATCTAAGCGGAGTCGGGATGCTCAATAGGTATTGTATTTACGATGTCCGTCTCGTATACATATAGTTTGGAAGAGCTTCAAAATTCAAATTCATTCATTTTTTTAACAAGAAATAAAATATTACCTAAATACCATATCTCCTAACGTTAAGATATTTCAATAATAATATTGTAGAACAAATCATGTGTTATTGAATAAGTATAAAATCTTTCCTTACCAATGATTCGATAAATCAATTAATAGTTAATATAAATTAATATTGTTACAAGGGTTAGTAAATAAGGAGGAGGAGGATGCTCTGGAAGCGACCTTCGTCCAAGTCATTAACTTGATATATGACTACTCAAAGTTTAATCATTTTGAGATTAGATTTGACAAAATTTTGAATTAAAAAAAAAATTTTATAAATAATATTAAAATTTCTTTCTCACGAGATTAAAATCTACAAGAGATAAGAACTAATTAAGATGTATAAAATTTCAATTAAAATATATGATACTATATCTTTATATAAAATATAGATTTTTTGATATTTATTTGTTAATTCGATATTCTTAAGTAGATGTTTGCATTTATTTTTGGATTATTTATTTTAATATCGATTCGTAGCTTATATTTTTTCAAAGTTATTATTTATACAGAACAAACGTGATTTTTTTAATAATATGTTTATTTTAATAATATGTAATATGATGGGTCCAATAATACAAATAAATTATTGGAGATATTTTATTAATGTTATATAGAAATTTTATCTACCGCGAGATAAAATTTATATATGTTTTATTATAAAGTTTCAATATGCATAAAAAATTTAGTCCTAACAGTTAAAATATACAAGGTTTTTCATATTCAAATATAAGTTCACCACTTCTATGTACGTAACATAAGTGTAACGTAAGTTATTGAAAAGAAGCCATCTTTTTTCATATTATAATACATATTTATATGTTCATAAAAAGTAAACTTAAACAAGGTACCGGTTAACTTGAAGTCATACTTCATCCAATACGAAGCTACACATAAACGTGCGATCGAGCACTTGTCCCAAATGACTTTTCCGATAGTTGAGTGGATTTGATACAAGCTCGAATATCGTCTGGATAAAAGTAACATTATTGAGATGCCCATTGATAAGTGTGTTTAATTTTAAATAGGACCCAGCTTCAAAAGCAACCCAAATCAATCTATATAGAAACTGAATAAGACTTCAATTCTATGCCTTTGCCACCAAACTTAATAGATAAGGCAAAATATTTTAATAACAAATAGAAGTACATGTATTACTTTATTATAAATTATCCTCCTCACAATAAACTAGAACCATATCATAATATTATATAACTTATTATTAATAACAAATCTATATATATAAATAAAATTTATGTGTCTGTTTGTTATTCCAAATTAACAGCTTTTCGCTAAATGCAAATGATACTATATACGGTATATAATAAAAATGACAATTATTAATTGTCTGTCTGTTTGGTCCGTCTAATCTCTGAAATGGATACACCAATTTTAACAGAACTTTCACCAGTGGATAGATGTTATAAGGAGTAACTTTTATTAAAAAATATACATCGCAAACGAAGTCGTGGGCACGGCTAGTTGATAATAAAATCATTACATTCCTGACAGGATTAGCGAATATGATATCACAAGAACAATGAAATGAGAAAACCATGTTCCTATAACCATAATGTATAAGGCAAATTCGATTTACCGATAAAATCAAGCAGAGCCACCCGCCGCGAACGTAGAAATAATATTTTATTACATTTATTTGTATCGCTTATATTTAGCGATATATTTATATTAGACATGAACTATGCTAAAAGGGAAAGCCGTGGGACACGTTTCTCGAAGCTTTGCCTTCATTAACGTGGTAGTTATGTTTATCTCATTTAAGAATGAGAAAAAATATTTTGTAACTTGTTATGTAACGAAATGGGCTTGTATAGAGTAATATAACGGAGCGAACTTTAATTAACTTATTGTGTAACAACCAGCTTTAATACCAACTCTCCCCTGGGACCTCTACCCTTACGTTCCATATTTAGAAGGGGATGCACTTAAGATTAATATATAATTTATATCAGTTTAATTTATTAACGTTTCACGAAGCGGCCATCTTAATATATAAAAGATTACAAGTCCCGATTAATATTCCGGGGACCCACCTAACACGCCATTTTAAATATAAAAAGTCAACGAAGTGGCAAAACCACAGATGCAAGCTTTTTACGATGATTGCCATCAATGAACAATACCCACTTACTGTTTTACAGAGGGCTATTTGAGACAAAGACCCCGTATAACTATATGGGGCATGGAATTAAACAATAAAATAATATGCAATAGAATATCAAATATAACTCTGTAAATCAAGAAATAATTTAATTAAATTTTACATTTGTCGTATCTATTTAATTGTTTGGAAACGATCACAAATTATTAATATAAATTCTCTTTCTCCAGCAAACCGGCGAATAAATAGCTCTTCTAGTTTTATTTATGAAGGAATAAATTAAAATGGCGCTGTTCAATCTAATTTGAGAGTGTATGTTAGTCACGTCGAAGGCTTCATGACCGTCAGATTAATGGCCGCGATGGGAGTAACTCGCTAATTGATAATAAGATAAAGATACTCGTTTGTATGTAATAAAACATTATTGTATAATAAAATAAATTACAGATACATTATTATATTAATTATAACGAATTACAAAATATAGTAATCTCTCTAACCAACATTTACGATATAAATTTCACAAGCTACAAGCACTTATGAAGAACTAGAATTTATCAGCAAATAGATAATTTTTATTCGTATCACGGCTAACCCGACCTTATTGACGAACCCGAGCCTCTGGAGCGAATGAAATACACGGTATATTACACTTGACAACGATGAGAGGACAGATGTGCCTTAATATTACGTTAATGCATATTTTAATAACCACTTGGGTATTGTGAATTATTTTCACCATACTTGTAAAAATTTAGTTAACATTTTGGGTTAAAACTTTATTCGATTGCTTCATTTATTTATGGGATACAATAAAAGTAAATAGTTGTTCAGGTTTCTTGTTAATAAGTTTTTAACATCTCAACCAATAGTCTTTGGCACGTCGTGAAAGGCGCCACGAGGACACGGCGACTACAGTCCGTATCACGTTACAGTGCAACAACATTTTTCAGTTAAAATATCTGCTCAACGAAATATAACAGTTCACTGCACTGATACGAAAAATGTGATTGAATAAATGATTATAATTAATATACTTACAATTATATTTTAATTAAGGAATTAAACCATATGATATACGTTACATTAAATAGCAGAGGGAATGAAATTATAATTCATATGAAATTTAAGATCCTATTAATGTTATATTTCGGGTTTATGTGAAACGGACGGAAGGCCTTTAAAATTTGCAGTAATTAAGCACTTCATCTCGGAGTCGTAATTTATACAGCTTTAGGCTATAAAAGCGCAATATATGTTCCCGACGAGTCCTGTCTTCTGTGAATAGAATACAGAATTTATATAACGAAAACACGCTTACCGCCATATGCATCCAAGATTCAAGAATGGCACAGCAAAAACATCCTTAAATACATACACATTAATGTCATTGTAGAGTGCAGTGCTGGCATTCAATTAACAAAGATAATCGTAACCGTCACGTCGAGTTCGATTAAGCCACGTAACCTGTGACACGGCTCCAGGCCATCCATTACCCTGGAGCTGGAGTGGCGACGCTCTGCATCCGAAGATCGATAGTTATGACGGTTTGATAGCCACACTTGAATTATGTACACTCGCGCCAACAGCTTCTGCTCAAAAATATTCCAACCTGCAATGTTTTTGTCCACTGAAATTAAGGGTATCGCTACTGTAAAATTTTATTAGCTGCATCACAATATATAAAATTAGATTCACATTATAGATTAAATATAAAATCTATAAGTGAAATAAAATAGAAAATGGTAATCGCCTTTTCAAAGCTAATTCATTGCATAAAATTTTCAACGGTGTACTTCAGCTAAACAAAGTTAAAAAAATCTGGCCTCGTTAAAGTTGCATTTGAATAGCTTCCAACGTCATCAGTCGTACTGCCCTGTAAGCTTTGAGGGTTTAAAATGGAGACCTATTTTTAGTTACCCAGTTTTTAGTGAAGTCTGTAGTAAAGCAGAAACTAAGTTCCCTGAATTCATTCCTCCAACACGTGCAGAGTTTAAAAGTTTTTAATTGTTACTCACATTAACTACTCGCCTTTTAAAACTATTGATTCAAACACTCGGAAAGTGTTCACTTTGGCGTTCTATACATTATCGCTTGGTGCTTACTTTGTATGAATTAACTGTTTGGTTTGTTAGATTCACAATATAAACAGATTGTATATGTAGTTATTTAATCCACTCTCGCCTGTCACAGTGAGACCTCACATTCACGTGTTTGAAAGCGGCACTCTTACATGAATGAAGAGGCTTTACAACTTTTTTTGATATGTACAAAGAAATTGGATTCAATGGAAAACCCACTTAGGATGCCCTGAGCGAAGACTGCTTTGAGTCTAACGTATAAATATTTATTTGTTCGCAGGTGAGGCTTTCATTATCTGATTTTCATCTCCGCGAGTATTCTATTTTAAAAAATATTTTTGCACCTCAATTTTACTTATCCTCCCATCTCTTTGGATTTTCATTTGTATTCGTAAACAAATTTGAGATTCAGCACAAAACCGAACGCAATGTAAGTTCATTTCGGTAATGGCATTTTGATCGGATTTTACAGTACATTTTATCAAAGACGTTATTAAATTTACCTCAGTTTAATGAGAGGTTCAATCATTTATTTAATATGACAGTTTTAAGATAATATGTCTTAGAAAACTTTACTTTATTCACAGCTAGTGTTAATCCTTTCTAGATTTAGATCTCAGTACGTCTCGAATTGATATTCATAAATTTATGTGTTAAAGGTAAACAAATATATTTACATAACATCCATTTTTAAAGTCTAAGTGGTCTCGAGACGCCCATTGTTGCTTTTTACGACTTCGTTATCAAAGTTTCAAGTAGTTTAAGACAAAACTGTCTTATATCTTAAAAGATATATTGCCAGGCCGAAATTCGTAACAGGTGTATCAAAATATTAAAAATATAAATTACGACTTGAATACAAGTTAGCCGAGTAATATTATTATCAATTTTAACGTATACAAAATCTGTTTAAAAATTATATATTATTTAGGTACACCACAAACACGGGTACACACTAATTGTCGGATTTGCGTGAAACTTTAAAATCCGACGTTGCGCAACCCAACTTTCACAATTCAACTTTGGCATTAAATTCACAAAATATTCAGAATGTGGCCAATTGAAAATCGACTTTATATCATGGGAGGAGAGGTAACCGAAATGTATTTTTAGGATAGCGTAATGAAATCCCTGTTTTGACAACTCATTATCGGGGCGTCCCTAATTGGCTTGTTCGTTTGCTGCGAGCTGATCGGGCGTGTTCGGTTGTTTTCGTGTAAACTCGTGTATCGGGATCGGTTTGTTTGTTGAACATATTTTCACGTTTACACAAGTGATTGCGTTAGATGAGGTCGTGTTAAGTATTCAAAATAGGAACGCGAATTGAATTTGTGTTGTAAAAAACAGCTGATTGAGGAGTTTTTAATTGTATTTGCTATAGTTATAAGTATAAAACAATAATGTATTGAAAAAAATCTTCATCAGCCAATCAGATTCACTGAAATTACTATCTGGTATAAATAACGTTCTCGGCTTAATTTCAGACAGACAATCCGATTTGATATATACCATCGCAATAGGAATAATAAATAGAAACGTTCAGCGAATCCTGATTAGGCTGAGCCAGCACCTGTTAGCGTTATTTATTATTACAATGCTTCTTATTTCTCTTATTCAATAAATGATTCTCAATAACGGACCATTTATGAATATTGCTTGATTAAAAATGTAATAAGCATCCGTAAACAACAATAATTCGTACAATTTCGGAACTTGGAAATCAAAGTATGATTGTTATATATTTGAGTTAACATTTATTAAACTTACAATATAATGTATTATTGAATTATATAACTATATTTTGATGTTATTATATTATGTTAAAATTATATTTTAAATAATATGTATGTAATGTTTCAATATCAAAAAAATATCAATTACTCAATTTACCATAGAACATTATATTAAAATATAAAAACACATTGTCAAATACACTTTACAAGACCGTAGGGTATAATAGATTTTTAATAATAATTTAGTTCTTACCTTTCTAGGATAAAAGATACAGATTTAGATCTTTTCACGGAAAAGTAGATATTAAAGACATCTGACAATGACTTCCTTCAGTCAATCTTAATTCTCACCGACGCGTACATCTTAATTTGATGCAGTTCATCTGCTTTGTTCTTATAATTCCCAGCCTCCGGCCTGCGACGGATGCGTTAACAAATTAACTATAAAGACTTCGTCACATTAAATTCGTTTGTGTGTTTGTCTTTGTTCTATAATCACCTCTATTCGTCTAGTTGATATTTAAATTGGATACTTTATAACCATTTATTTTGGAATGTTAACTGATATTTCGTTTCAAAATAACGTTTCTAATACAAAAGAGAACTTAATAAGAAAAGTATATTTACATATCTGCAGTATTATAATGTTTTATTGTAGAAAGTCCAAAGTGTAATAAGCGTAGGCGCGGCCTTACCAAGAATTCGTTTAACGAGATAATATCACTGATTATTCAATTTAAAAGTCTCATCCAATAAAGTTCGTGTTAATTGTATTTTCACTGTTTTGTGGTGTATAATTGAATTATGTATGTATAATGTATGTAAAGAAATGGACGGACTCATTTATGTACAGTAATCCCCCCTATAAAACGGTAGATGCGTTCCGCGTTGTAGGAAAACGCGTTGTAAGATTTTTCCTGTATAACGCGCTCATATATATCGCGTTATGTACAAATAATTCACGTTTAACTTTTCTCGTTAAAGGTGGTTTAAATGGATTATTAAGAAAGAACTTCATTCAAATAATTTTTTACTAAATTTTATTAAATTTTATAACAACACAATGTACAAAAGTTAAAGTAAAAGTTAATTTATTATGAACTGTAAAATATGATTATAAATTTCATAGTATAGAAATATAACGTCATAAATCCCCGCGTTGTATGGTTACATACAATACGTGTTATACGAGGGAATGAAATCGCGTTATGTGAAAACATGTTCTAAGAGCACCATGTTATACTGTATAATAATTCAAAAACTTCTACAAGCCCCATTCGTAATAAGTAAAAATTTTAAAGACAGAACCGCGAGCGTCAGTATAGTTAGTTGAGTTATCCACAAAAAATGTATCATGAAAATCGCTTTAGACTATTTTGAATAAAGTCTGAAATAGATATAATATTTCTTTTATATAAAATGAGTATTTAGTAAAGTACAATATTTGTTTACGCTCCGTGTTGACCCAAAAAGCCAAAACTTTGTCAACGAACATCCAGGCCAAGAGGAAGCCGTATTGTGACAAAGAAATACTATCACACAAAACCTTATAATTTTTAATACGAACACATTTGTTGACAAATGTGAAACAGTGCTAGAAGTTTAATTAATAATTCACCACACTTGTAGTTTTATATATAATTATTATAATCATTAATAGTAAAGTACTGCTTACAGTAAATTGTAATGATAATTCTGATATCATTTTAATCCCAATGTTCCAGTACATTTAATTCTGGCGCAGATAACATATAATCCTCTAACTGAACAGTGCGCTGGATATCTCAGATGTTCTAGGTTAATTGCTCGACAAAATGACCTTTATATCATCTCCAATAGAATTCCAATTAGTTTTACGATTCAAACGACAACCACTGAGTAATATCGGGTTATGACCTAAGCTTTATCTAGAGTATAAACCGAGAACATATAAATGGTCATGGTCATGGAAATGTTTGATCTGACTGACCTAAAAATCGTGAATACAGTTTCTAAATTGGGCTCAGTATAATTTGTTTAACGCCCTTACATTTTTCAGCTTACATTTCCCGGAAGACGAGATTACGCAAATTTCCAAAGTAATTAATCTGGTCGCTAATTGACGGAATATCCGATTTAAGGATAAGCTTCATTTCACCCTTTGATAATATAAAATTTTCATCGTTTTCAGATGAATCCAAAACATAAACAGATATTCAATATTTGATTGCTTTGTCCTTAAATAAAATGGCGTCCCGTTTGTTTTACGAGAACATCAAACTTTTAATCTTATTTATCTAACCGTTGTAAGAAATATAATAGAAATGCGATTGTAACATTTAGATACTTTAAAATCTTTAAGTATATATTTTGGAGCAAGTTTTAAAAAACCCATCTGATGCAAAATACTGGCCTTGATATTTAATGCATCGTTGGACATGTGCCCAGTGACGTCACTCATTACACTCAAAATACCATTTCATTTGAACGACCATTTCATCTAAGATAGTCCCGACCTCTGTTTAACTAAAATACATATATATAGTAAGATTTGAGAACTAGAAATATAAAATTCTTAATAGCCAATACTAAAACTAATTTTAATAAAACCTCTGATAAATGAGAACTAAATGATATATAAAATTACCTAGTTTTTTGTAGCTTAGTACAATTTTTAGAATATTATATTATTTATTTGAAAACCTTTTAGATTCGGTTCTATTTCTGGGAATTCAATCTGAAGTTATAATAGCTATTTTAATTAAAATTTGTTTTGCAAAATGTTTCGGTCTTATTTGTACGATTCAATATTTTATAAGACAGTACATTAATAACATAAAAAATTGTAAAATTCATCTCAACGCGTCCCTACTCCCCAAGTTCAGCCACATGTGCGAGTGGAAGACATTTTTAATTTATTTAAAGGTCATTGACCTAATACAGTCATCTAAAAGTAACGTAATTTTGTAACAAACTTTTTAAAATTTCATAACGCTTAATAACAAGTACAAATGACGTATAACAGATTATATAAATATTAAAATTACATTAAAAAACAATAATTTACATCGTGAATACGAGCCGTGGGTTGAGTATTAATAATACTCGTTAGTTAACAATAACTATAAAGTTATAGGTACTTAAGTTTAATAAAATTGGACATTACATTAGATGTAAATCACGACCACAAAGGATCGTGAACACACATACAGATGATGTCATAAAGAAATATATATATATATATATCAATAAATTTAAGTAATGTTATTATTTCACAAATGTTTCAAAGAACCACTGCTGGTGTTTCATTAAATAATTTAAAAACATGACGAAGCATTTTATTTAATAAATAATAATGGTAGCCATGATATCTCCATAACAAAGGATGTTAATTAAACTTAGGTTAGGATGGAGCAATTTAAAGTTACTGTTGATAAGTGTTAGTTGTAAAGTTTTTTATTATTAAGTTGAAACGAACCAGTCATTTATATTTTATTTTACAGTTCGGTTATAAAAAAAAACAGAGCAAACGTATCTTTAATTATAAAAATTCCAGCTTCATTTTCGGTCGCGACAATTTATTTTATCGTAATAGAAAATTTCAAAAATATATCCGAATAACCCTTCAAAGGGAACACAGTGTATATTTTAAAGGATTTAATTACTGTAAGTGGGAGCCCTATCCGCGGGTTCGCCGTCAATCTAGTTAATGCGTTGAGATACCTGTTCGAAAACAAAACCTAACTTTTTTCCACTTCATTCATCACGGTCGAAATCTGCGAAACCAACCGTGAAGCACTGCGACTTGTATAGTTTCAGAGCCAATGTTTTTTCGTCTATTTAACTCCGGTATGTACATTTCAGCTCCAAACATTTCCACTATATCAAAAGTTTTGAATTTAAACACTCCAACAACATTATATTTGAGTAAAGTAAATATGATCCATTAAATATATCTGCGTTCCTTATTCTATGTTTTTATATTATCAAATAACAAAAAGTGTATTCGCATATTACATGTAGGGTTATGATTAAAGAGGGGGCACGCTGCAATGGTGCTTTTATAAATATATTCAAAGAGGTGAATATTTAAATAGGACGGTCAATGCGACCTCACGTGCTCCCAAGACGTTACCCTGTAAATTTTAGTAGTGCCTCTTCCAACCTTTTCGTTTTAAAATTAGCCGAACTTTTTAAATTGGCTGGATATATTTTTAAATTGGATTAAGCCCCGGGCTGGTCGTGACACCGCAAAGAATATGAGTGATGACTCCGATATAGCTGTCCATATATCTGACCGGCATAAATTGAGCTCTATTACGTTGTACATACCGAGGAATGCAGTGAAATGGTCCTTGCTATTATACTGGACAATGATTATGGATTTAAAGCAATCTTTATGTTCCGGTTCTGATATAATTGAGTGTATGTTGGTCCCGTTACGCATAGTTATGCAATTGTAACGGTATCTGCTTTGAAGCGACGGATTTCCTGGATTCGATTCCCAGGCAACATAGGAATGTTTAACGATAGATATCACATAACAAGATACAGGTTTTTGTTTAATATAATTTTTCTCAGAATGACAATCACTTACACGATTTCAAAGAAACGTCATAAATAATAAGTGACTTGCAATGTAAATTAATAAATCTATGTGAATCTTAAACATATACAATATATAGTTAATATAATCTTTGGGTCTCAAGCCCACAGGGTCCTATCTCTCTTCCTCAGGGGTCCATTCATTTAATTCGCCCATTAAACGGCCCGTATACCAGATTACAAACATCCGTCGTTTGGTATGAGAAGTAACTAATACCAATTATGGTAGACATTTAAGGGATCGTGGTAAGTGAACGGGACTTGTTGAGTTTTTGGATTCTTAGGGCCACTTTGGTATACATTAAATAAATAAACTACAATTATTCTATATATCCCTTATAATAACAATTTTATTAATAAAATAACGCTTTTTGCATGCTCGCAGCTTAAAGCTCTTGTAAAATCACAAGTACCAGGGGTGCATAACAAAACAAGAGTAAACAGTATTTAGTTAATCAAGGCGTCTCTAATCCAACGTACTATTTGTCCCGGCGCCCGCGACATTAGTCCCGTGTCCGGTCCGGATCCCTGGGATATCTGGGATTGACCGGGATTTATCCGGGATCGCGAAGTTTAGTTCCTGGTGGATTCCCTAATAAAGGATCTCTCTGTCAAGAAT
The DNA here is from genome assembly GCA_918358865.1 of Melinaea marsaeus rileyi. NCBI lineage: Eukaryota > Metazoa > Arthropoda > Insecta > Lepidoptera > Nymphalidae > Melinaea > Melinaea marsaeus. Next base: position 25,177,723 of record OU911088.1, on the reverse strand, counting down.
TAGAATTATAATCTTAGTATAGGATTTTAAACTCTGCAACAAATTTATTTAGTTATTTACATAAACAGTTTAATATTAAATGTTTCTGCTTTCCTCAGGCTCTCTTTTGCGTTTTCATTTGAGCTTACATTTGACCTTGCAACGGGCGAGTCAAATAATTTCTCAAGGGATTCACTATCTACCCCAAGTAATTGTATTTTCTTCATTTGTATTTTAGTAATTGCATTTTCAAGGAAGAATTAATTTCGTATCAAATACACATTAATTGTGTTATAGTTAATTGGCGTTTCAGTTTGTATTCCCAAAAAGATTAGATTCGCCTTTCAACTGACCGTATCCAACGTTCCTCCAGGGAATCCCTAATCTGCCCAACAGGTGACTTGGCTCGTTCGTTTGCGGTGATTTCCTGCAATCACCATGCAGATGGCAACAATTTCACAGATAATTAAATACCAAGTGAAGTTGAAAATACAAAGTCGTTTCCAGGAAGTCGTTTTTGATGGTAGGACGTTATGTATGTTTCATAGATCTTAACAACAGACAGTCAGTGCAAATCTCACGGAAACATCAGCAGAATCACGATATGAAATTATATAATTATGTCATAATTCTTACATTAAGGTGAGATCGAATCGTTTTATTCTCTACCTAATATGTATTACAAAGGCATTGAAATAGCTGACACATAAATATGATATCATCTTAATGGATTGTAAAGGTTCGATCACACCACCAAACTTAAAGACGATGCAGAAGTCCGGCTATAAAATATAGTGATGTCATAACAATAAGTTGGTCTAAACATTACCTACACATAATGTACACAACAATATCTCTATTAGTCACCGTATTTTAGTCTGTCCTTGTATAACTAATATATTAATATACAAATCTGATAAGATCTGAATGTTGATGTGTTTCCTTATAGATGCCTCTGTCCTTTAAATAGTTGCGACGCACTGCGAAACTCATTATGCATCCTTTGTAACATGAGAGGCAATGTAATCTAGATAATTCGCTGTACCTGGCATTCCCACGCGCTCTGGCCGGGATATTGTCGGGAAAATTGAAAAGGTTATTCAACTCGAGACGTTGAAAGAAATATATACACAATTTCATTCATTCCGGTAATAGGGATGCTGGAAATGTTTAATGTTTCTTACATTTGTTTTGTTAATTTAGGAAATATAATATCATTTTTTTTGTTTACTCAAAGTTATAGATATAAAATCACTTAATTGTTACAATCATTGACAATTGTTTTGACTTTTGGTGGTTTCTCATGTACAGAAAAAGTTTATGTACTTTTTTCATTTTAAAAATCCTCAAAAATCGCCGATTTTAATACTTCACTGAACAAACACCGACTTCCTAAAAGAATAACCAAATGAATTTAGGCAAATGTTATTTTTATTCAGTTATTTTTTTTATACAGTTTAGATTTATTCATAAAAAAATATTTCATTGAATGGTTGTCCGAAACTGATCATCATCACATATTTTTAAGAGAACAGCAATTGTTTTTAAATTCACAAAAATATTGTATTTCGCCATTCATTGACTTTCATTCTTATTTTATATGAACTTTATAATTAAATTACAAATTTATATCTTTATTTTTTATATAAAATAATAAAAAAAAATCACAATTTCAACAATGACAAACCCTTTAGCTGTTGACCTTTTTTTGCAAAAAATAATTAATAATTTTCCACAAGAAATAGGGAAACCTCTTTTAATTAAAACTTTGAAATAATTTCCTGTTTTTATTTTCAGATAGTGCGGGGATGACAATCTTGTTGCTGGGCTAATATTTACACTGGTATGTTTATATATTATGTGCTATAATAATATTGTATTTATGTTATCTGTATAAGTAACGGAATTATTGTGTAATTTATTATTATATTTAATTTAAATCTCACTAATCTATAGACAAATCTAAATTCGAACGAGGTTACAAGGTGCCTAGTGAGGTTACAACTTGGATGCACATAAAACGATAGTCGAAGGCATTTTCGTTATCTCTCGGTGCAAACGATTCGGAAAATCGAACCGGGTCTTCTCGATTCAAACCTCTCCCGTGTCTTAGCCATTACCGGTATTAGAGCTGTGATCGCTATCAAAGCCTCTAAGGTTTTTCTATTTAGAAAATTGATATTGACCCGAGTGAAAACTTTAACATATTTTAGAGAGATTACATTTTTATACCCTCTTGGGACTATCTTCGTATTAAAAGGAATGAAATTCTTGCTATTTACAGTAAGTAATATATTTCTAAAAAAAACGCATTTTATTTTTAAATGCAGTTCATTGAACTTTAAAACGTTCAATTAAAGTCTAGTAATGTCGCATACATAGCTATATCGACTTCTGATAAACTCTCAATTTCTCAGACGTAGTTTCTTTCAGAAGTTTATCCCTTATCTTTTTCTTTCAGTTTCGGTCCGTTGCTAGTTATTTCTGTTAATAATCATCAATAGCGCAAAGTTTCAATGTAACTGTCCCTAACTTTACTAAAGCTTGTATGTAACATAAATATATTGTATGAAATGCTTTGACGTCCGTCTATTTCCTGATAGAATTTGTTGTTCACCGAAACGTTTCCGATGGGGGGGAGGTCTGGTGGGAGGTAGACGCATTGTTTGTGATATTTCGACCAGAAATTATTGAGTTAAATTTGTCCGGAACCAATTCGCGGAGATGTTAGGGTATAAGCCGACCGCTTTATTTCATTTCATCTTTATTGTTCCCACAATAATATTTGTTTTCCTCCTCTTAAAGATATTCTCTTTTCTTTTTTCGTTTAATTATTAACTTGTAGGCCTATGATTAATGATTTATTCTTTTCTTTGTGAAACATTTGAAGACAAGTCTAAAGTTTGTATGATTAATGTTTGCTTGTTATAGATAAAGAAAGATTAGATGTATGACAGACCAGAGTTCAAACTTTATACCATTTGTGGTAAAAATATGTATAATATATATGTAAAATGATACTGATCTTTTCATTTCGCTTGCTTAAACATAAATTAAGGTTAACCGTCGGAGTGTCCTTTATACGAATTAGTAAGTCATGCAGAGGTATTGTTTCATTACAGATTGTTATCACGATTACCGAAATTACGATCCTATATATTTCCTTTGACTTTATCTCAGAGATTTATTTAAATGGCAATTCGGCGCAACGTTCACTTGACATTTGAAATTTTATTGCGAAACGATCGACTCGCGATGCGATCGAATTAAACTCGATCTGGTACTGACTTGCATACTTAATATGGTTTTATAGATACACTTTGACAGTACACCGCCACAATATTGAACCGATAAATACTACTCTATACTGGCTTTAACATAAAATAACAAATAACATTACCTTTGTTCCGATAATAATGTTATTGAATAAACAAATTGCCATACCACGATTCCATTTAAAACATACAAAAGATAATTGTACGGTTATCTTTGATATATATTTTTATTGAAACCCCGAGGCGACTCGAAAAGTTCCAAGTTCTGTTTAACTTCTCAATCAACTACAAAAAGGTATCCATTCCGATCTTACTTAATTGGACGTGTTATTTTCCCATTCTCTGAATTAAGCCGCCTTGTAATTGTTTTTTGTATTTCTTTCATCTTTTAAATGAGATATTGTACTACGAATCGTATGACATCATTATTTATATTATGGTATCAATTAAAATTATCGGAGTATAAAATATTATTCTTTTATATTTTTAATACATTGATAAGGTCAAATCAGTATTATTTAAGGTTTTCAGTGATTAAATCGGAAACAGTATGGTAGATACTAAATATTTGTTAATAATTAACGCACATGCGCCTTGCGTGTTGGTATATCCGACCACGCACGCGAGCCCACCTTAAATATATTTTACGACGCTTCAGTACTTATTATTTCTATCTGACTACTGTTTAATTAACCTAAGATTAAATACCTTTTACGTATAACTGTTTTATTGGAGACTAAAATTAATTTCTTAAGAATTAAGTAATTTTAATCGTTGCTTTCTAATTTATGAACTTAACACTTCCTGTTCTGTAAGTTTCAAAGTTTACAGCTGATATGACAAAAGTGTAAAACTTTAGCGTCCGAGTTACGTAATCTTAATCGCGTGTTACCTTCAGATACTTTCGTCACAGAATTTATCTCGAAAGTCTTTCGTTTCGAGAGTAAGTACTTAGTCGCCTCACGTTCGAGAAACTTCTTTCGGCGCGTATCGCTTCGAAACTTCTGAAACTATCAAACCGCTGGATTGCTTCCCCTCTACAATGTCTTTAAATGGCGTTAAATACCGAGAAACGTATTTAGTTTTGAACAGAACTTTAATATCATTTTATATATTGTAATTACTTTTATTATTGTTATTACAAATTAGAATTAATAATTTAAAGCAATAAAGTAAAACCTACATTTCTTATTAAACAAATCGATTTATCACTTTTATAATATTACACACACGAGTGTGTATGTGTGTATGTGTGTGTGTGTGTGTGTATATAACCAAAATGCTGCCAGGACGTAGGTATCTATTGCAGTTTCTTCATAGTAAACATTCATTAATGAGGCACGAGGCTGGGATGTAATTAGTTTAAGCTTAATTAATTCCTAGTGCCGACGTCTTTCACATGCATCTAATGAAGTATGCCACACCCTTCCGTCGTATCCTTATATATTTAATGTCCTTGTGATTGATGACGTCACCCTGACGTCACATGCTTGTACGCTCTGGTTCCGATCCTTGACGTAATTATATGCAACGCCGATAACAGAGATGGATTAGCAGGTTATGTAAGGTGATGTATTTTCTCTAAAGTTTTCATTATCAATAAATTGATCTAGACTCTTAAGACCTTAATTGATGTTTTTAATAACTACGATAAATTTCAACGCATGGTACATAGAAATATTGTAATACGCGATAATGATCTAACTTTATTCGAAAATATGAGAAAATATTGAATATAATAAATCTTTACAAGCGTGATTAATTATTTTCCAAAATAAACAATTACCAAAAAAAATGTTGAAATGACGCACCAAAAACTCAAACGCGTTGAAAGGGACAAATATTTTAAAGACAAAAGCGCGCCGAACGCCCATGTCGTTTTGATTAATAAGTGTCGTTGACATTCTAATTAACCCGGCTAAAAGTCACCGAGCGAAGCCTCTTTGTTTACTCCCCGAATGAAACGCTCAAATACCAACTGATACAGGGCTCATAGATAGGGATGTGATACATGTGTACGTTTTTAGAGTGTAATTTATTCGTTCAATCAATCGTATCTTAGGATGAGTTTGAATGCGATGTCGATATCGGAATAGGCTTTTGATTTGCTTTTTATTGAAGCTATCAATGTTGAATGTAGAGTTCGGGAGCGCACTGTCTGTGGAGGCAATTCAGCTTTACAAATTTACTATTTCTGGAATTATGTTTTTATATTCCCTTCAATAGATTAATGTAGATGATGTGCTTATTCATTATAATCTAACAAATTAATGCCTCCGCCGCTCAATATGAAAATATTTTAAATGAAATAGTAGGGAGAAGTACCCTCCAGTACCAGGAATATTTTCATCCTTTTTAACAAAATTATCTTAATAGGTCAGTGGATTTTACTCAGAATTTCTGTTTTTCCTTTAAAAACGGAATTATTTTTGCCTTCATCATACTTCACTATAATCTCCTACGGTTAAGACGAGGTTTAATAATCTCACATTCATCGTAACTCCCGTTTGTAATGTAAATTTACATATTAAAACAAAAGCATCACGCCGAAAAGCTAAGGTTAAACCTCTTAAACAATGCCCGGTCGGATAGAGACGAACCTTACCCCATTTTCCGGACAAAAATATTTAAAAGCTGGCAACACCATTAGTGCACAAGCGTAATGTATTTTTTGCATCTAATTTAAATTTTTACTCCGGCTATCTCCTGTGATATTACTGCTGCTTTTTGCACAGTTTTTGTTGTCATTTCGGAATATTGCCACTTATCCCGGCTATGCTAATTCCTGGATGGTTTTGTGTTTTGTTTATGTAACTGGCTATTAACGTTACTTATATCAAAGATTAAAACTAACGCAACTTGTACAACTTTAAACAAAAACGCGCTGTGTTCTTTGCAATGCAATGTATGGACGACAGTAATTTAGCAATTTAAATGTTGGTGTTATTTTATAAATTTTGTTTTCGTTTGAATTTCATTTAATTTTGATTGTTACTAATTTTAATATTCTGTCAATCGACCTTGAAGGATGATGTCATTTGCTATTTAATCTTAACAAAGGCCAAAAAAACTCTCATCGTCATCGAGATACGAATAAATGAACAGCGACAGAATATAAATGAGATTAAGGGAATAACATGGATAAACATTTATAAAATATGTTATTTATTATTTAGTTTATTGTTCTTCTGCTGTCTGTGTCTACAATCGGTTCATATTTGGCAACTTATGTATAAAAAAATATTTGTCAAGGTCATGTTAGTACAATATTAGTTAACAATACATAAATATTTTGTTCAATTTTATGTCACCAACTTACAAAATAGGCTCATTTGTATGAATATTAACAAAAGCCATAAATAACTATAAATACGTAAATGCAATAAAGCTGACGTCAACACGATCGCCTGTAACTAACCGGGAACGAGACAAATTCCCATTATTTAGTATGAATTGTGTTCATTAAACACGCGAACATAAGTCGCAATCCATTCACTATAACTCCTAAACTGTTTCCAAGGAGCCCCTGCTCTGACATCACGTGAGTAGGCCAAGACATTCAAATTTGGATGTGATATATTTTTTGGAATTATCGATACCATATTCGGTGATTGGATTAGAAATCGATTTTTTATTAGTTTTTGGCTTACAGATATCTGTTTTGAAATGTACGTTGTTGATCTAAATATTTGTATGGAAATTTGATGCCTTCCTCTACATAAACAAGAATGCGAGTTAGTATTCAATTATACTATATAATTTATATTGAATATAATCCACGTGTTGCAAATAAAGCAGTTATCGTCGGCTCACATTCGACCGTAGCTCAAGACTAACGCGATAACACGCTGACGTCATGTCATGAGAATGCACCTGCCATATGTATATATATATATATATATATATATATATATATATATATATATATATATATATGTATATGTATATATATATAGCAGATAAGTTGATCTATGTTTAAATAATACCTAGTAACTTTATGATGATGATTAAACATTTTTGATGATAACGGAATATAATGCGAATCGTCTCTTTGATACACACATATAGAGAATCTTGTAAATCAGAGAAATACAATCATTTTCGCAATCTGTGAACGCTCATCGCCATAGTATTTATTGGTTGAGATAGACCAAAGAAAATTAGATGTATTGTATTTCGATTTTCACGCATTTTGCCAACTATCTTTGCGTCGAGCGTCTTTCGCCGACTTGCTTCCTTCCTCGGCGGTTTCCTGTTTCGACGTCTGTGGTATAAGTTATTGTTGACAAGCGAAAGAGCAAATTAAACTTGACTTGTGATTGTCTCTGACTTCGCCGACATAGTTCTGTGGTGAGCTAAAACAGAGCCAATACGAATTTAGCTAATTCGGTCACTAATTGAAAATGTTTTATGTCAAATTACTTTTTTTTTTTATTATAATTGCTTGTACATTTTGGTATGATAAAATGGTATTATTAATACCATACCCAAATAATAATAAAGGTAATAAATAAAAGGTTCATTTACAGAAAACTCTTTATATGTATTAATATATATTAAAATTGTCCTCCATAAAAGTAATTATAAAATGTAAATCGAAAAATAATTTCTGATTCATAAAACATTAATAAATCAGGCGGTCAGTCCCGCGATGCTGCGACAAGATTGCTCCGAAGTACCCGAAATAACACGATTAAGCGAATGAAAGGACCAAAACGAACAAAGCAAATGTGATTACCGCGTTGTCGACTAAAAGAAATAAGTAATATTTCTTCCAAAACCCGCTTTTCCCTTTATATATTTGTATTGGCCCTTCACGAAACCGTAGGATTAATACGCGTTCGTAATGGAAACCTAAATTAATAGAAAATAAAATCTCAATTAGGTATTTAATATTTTACATATATACACAAAATATATGTATGTATATAGATAAATTATAATTAAAGATAAAACAGTAAAAGTAATCCGCTCTATAACTAAATAATAAAATTTTTCATCTCTTTTAAACTTTAACAAAGACAATATTAGTGTAAAATCAGATAATGCAAAGAGCCCAGTTACTTCCGTGGCCAGCGGGTTAACCGCTGAATATAATATAAAAGTCTCCATAACCGTATTCCTTTATAACAAAAATAGTCTAAACTCGATCGCCGGCAGCGGAACACTGACAAATTGTCGTCTGCGAAGTTGTCACCCCAGGGACATCACAGTTAGCGAGAGCAAACAGCGTAAGTTTATATTTAATCTCGGTCAAACATTTGAAATGGCATACCTTTTAACTATCAAAGCGACCCGGTCACAGAATCAATACTTTTTTTTATAGATCAAAATTTTTTATTCCTCTTTTCTTCTACCTCAGATTATATTTTATTAATTAAACAAATACATTGTGCCCAAAGAGATTTTATAAAAATAGCTTAATTTTTCAGAGTAACTACAGAAATAGCATTCGATATTCATGAGTGATCGTGAAAGCCTCAATTGAATAATCAAATTGGTTTTGCCATGTTCAAGGAAAATAAAGTAGAAAAACGAAGTTACAATATAAAATCATGAACTTAATATGCAATATGCAAAAATATTATAAGATATTATGATATAAATGTTTCTAGGAAACTTAATAAGCCTATATATATTGGAATATTAATAACAGTTAGAATTGTTCAACTGTAAAAGTTATGTATGTAAAAGGAACCAATTAATCAGAAAGATTTACCGAGTGCACAAATCTTTTCACTTGGATCGCATGACTGGTTATTCCTTAACGGCATCGTGATTTGCTAAATTAACATCTTTGGAGAGATAGAATCTATGATTCATGATTCTGATTCAACTTCACTAATAAAGCTTATAAGACGATAATTCCATACTCAAAGAGTAATATTGCTTTTAAGAGAAGCCATTGGAGGTCAGTGTGTAATTGTGTGGGATGTTACGTTATATTCCTAAAAATCAAATTTGTCTTATTTTAAACCCGCATAATAAATATTTAAATATGTATTGAGTAGACAGAAATGAAGTTTTGAGACTTATACAGACACATTTAGTAAAGTCCAGAAACATAAAAAGCTGAATATTAACAGCTTATTATATTAATTGCGCAGCGTCCCTATCTGTCCCTTCATCATCAGATGAGGATAAGCCGACTTCTGACGAGCTTCGGATTTATTATCACAGTTTCTCTAAACTGTCGCATAAGAGGTCGAAAGAGAGCGACCAACTAGCGTATCTTGCCCTCGATAGTACCCCAGAAGAGGGGGAGATATCGCGATTTGCATGAAATGAGTTCCGTACAAGGTGATGGGCGAGATGTCTCGAAATATTACCAACAAGAATCCCTCCGGCGTATCGCTCTAAAATATTTTATTTTCTTTAAACGTTTGGAGTAAAATATTTAATTTTGTCAAAAATAAGGCATTCAAATGAGCAGTTTTATAATTTACTGGTCTAAAATCTAAAAAAATGCATTATTAGTAACCAGTTTCTTGTAGAGTGGTATGTCAAATCGGCGTTTATTATTCTTATTCTATATACTAACCTATTAAAATAAAATAGACACCTAGTCGTAATAAATTAATTGTGTGGTTAGAAATCCGCTAAGCAAAAACGTTCCCCACACAACAGCTGGTCGCAGTTAATCTGAGAATAATGGCCTCGAAGATTTATCGGGATTCGGGTAAAAAGCAACCAAAACATTCCTGATTGACGGTGAGATGTAGCAGTAATTAAAAGTTGGCGTCTTACACGCCTGGGACTCTACCTACGAATGCATTAACTTATACTAATTAGAAAGGAATTCTTTTCAAGATTCGGAACTTGTCGCTGTGGAGAACTCGAGACTGTCGCACGTATAATTGGGAATCTTGGAGAATTCGCTTTGTTAAGAAATTTGTTTTACCGAACAAACTGCGATTGTTAAACTTAGTTTCGGTACTCGAACGTGCATGTACTCGTGTCATTACGGAGATATCAGTAATTAAAATTTACAAGGAACGTACGTGGGAATAATACTAAATACGACTAGGCCCTACATGGATTACGTAAACTTATGTGACTCCCAACTCAATCACGGGAACGTTACGAATTGAATACCGAATTGATAAAGCTGGCTCTAAAACGGATCATTAATTTTGTCTAGAGTTTAGGATGGATGGATTCAGACGATTTAGCTTTGATTATACCTGTTTCCAACTCGTGTATTAACTCTAATTACTTAGTGTTACATTAATTAATATTGAAGTTATTCATTAAATCAATCAAATATTTATATAGAATCAAATATATTATATATACATTGTTTATTAACATGTTAGAAATCTAGTTTAACCCCAAGGAATCGACTTTGGTCTTGCAAGGCGATTTAATTAATCAAGAATGTACTATATTCGAACGCGAGGCTCCTACAAACTTTAAGTCAAAACCCTAAAACTTGTAAATTTGTTTTGCGTCTTCACGGATCTTCATTAGCTCCAAGTCCAAACTTATTACGTATGTTTGAGGGGGGTATATTAGTGTTGCGGTTCCTTGACACTTCTAATCTGGCCGTGTTCGAATATGTACTCATTTTGTGGCTCATACAGACTAAATCCGACCAATTATAAAGCCGGGTCTTCTCGAATTTGGACCAATTAGATGAGCCAACGAACTGTATCGTACTTGGAAGCAGTTTTGTCGGCAATATAATTTATTAGGGAGGCTCAAAGTTGCCGGTTTTAACCCTTAAAGACTGGAGTGAAATTTGATTACGGATGCTTTAAGCGTGTCCCCTCGCCGCCGCACTTCAAGTTGGAAATGGACAAGTCCGTTTCCAGCTTACCCCATACACTGAATGTCTCGTTACACGTTAAGTGATTTTGCATATTGTGATGTCGATTTGTGTGTCATGGATCGTATTAACCCCAAACCCTCTTTTCAATAAATTTTACAACCAACATTAATAAAAACAAGGAATTATAATTTATACTAGATGTTAAGCTGGAAAATATCATTAGAAAAACGTTTCCCGGTAAAACTATTCCAATAATAGAGATATAGAAAGGCTCGAGATTCCGTCTTGAAAAGACATTCTCTCGAATCAATTAAATTCTTTCTCGTACCTTTCCCTCCATTTTCTTAAATCGCAAGGGAGGTACATCAAAAAGCCTTTACTGGAAAGGGCCAATTAAAGGTTTTGATATTGATTCACCGAATTTCAGTGCCTTTGTAAACGATGTTATTGACATTCGCCATTGATGCCGATTCCCGTTTGAAGTTACACAATTTAGATTCAATTCTGCTTTTAAAAAGGAAAAATAATTTTCGGATTCCTGACCGCTTTTAAGTACGTTGAGGTCAAGAGTCAGCTAATTACAAATATTTATTACCATCGCAGTATATGTTAAGTATATTAAAGGTTAACCAGAAATCATCTCGGTACGAAAGCAAATTAATTTTCTTTTATATTAATATATTTCATCAAATTTCTTACACGCGCCATTTAGTACGTCATCACGTATACCCTCCGCTCCAGTTAATTAATTCAATTTAAAAGCTCCTTTTACTGCTTAATTACTTTCACCATTGTATCTGTATTTAAAAAGCGCCAGAGTGGAAATTTGCTTGCTTGAGTTTTGCCTTCCGATATGTAACCACGGAGCTAATACTTAAAGTTACCTAATAAATCATGAAAATTACTTACAAACGAACCGCCGGCTAATCAATTAATCACTTGGGATTGGTTGCTCATGTAGTCTCTGTGATAGGACCGCGGTGACCCGAGGACGGGTTGATTTATGGGAAATTAATACTTTGTACATAATTCGTATAGTTTCCGTTAAATTATTTAAAGTGTCATTTTTTAGTCTTATATATTCGTAATAAGAGATATTAATTATCTCAAATAGCTGTACTGATGTGCATCTCATGCGTTTAATTTCAATGGCTTTATATTTTTTATTTTGCTAAATAAAGTGTAAACTTTTTTCCTTTATGCCATCACTAAATCAGGCAACTTTAAGAGTTATCTTGCGAGGTCTCCGTCAGGCTGCGGATTTCCTGATACCTAACGTTACGATCTATTCAAACCACTACCTCTATAAAGAACCTTTGCCCTTACAACCGTGAATGTAACTCTCATAACTTATCAACAATGGTCTATTAGGCCTGAAGAAAAAAAATACACACAGTGAGCAGCAATAAAAGTACTGAATGTTACTGTTAACCTATTTCGAGTTTTTAGGTCAGTCAAAACGTTCTGCTATTGTACAGATGTATCGGCCATTTCACGTACCTTCCATGTTATGAAACTAATCAAATTGTAGATATTCACCGTAAATAAATATTGCGAGGCTCTTGGAGGCTTTACTCTTAATGTAAGTGACGAAATTATACGAAACCGTAATATGGTAATCAATAAGATAAATAAATCTACAACCACAAGGACAAAAAACAATTACCACATACTCATAGAATTAATCCATATGCCCTTTAGGAATAAAGTCGATTATATATATTATCTAGTAAACTACTTTCTCTTTAATATAATTTTATAACCGTCGCCACAAATCGTTTCAACGAAACCGCTTTCCAATAAACGAAGTATGAACAGTATCAAAAATTAAAAGTATGACACCAATTTACTTTAACGACACTTACAAGCCGAAGTTTGGTAAACGGTGCGTGACTAACCACGAGGTGGAGATTCAAATTTTTATCAAATTTATTCCCTAAATTGTTTTACGTCGCTTCAAAGTGTCAAATCTGATTTATTTACGACGGATTTGCTCCCTACAACACCTGCTGTAGGGTGACTGTTAAAAGTTATTAAATTTAAAATGTTTCACTCGGCACATTCCCAGACTGGTATTATTTATTCCAGAAAAGATCTTTTAACCGCGAATGTGAATATTCAATATTAAAAAAGAGTAAAGTAATAAATAAAAAGAATATACAGTTTCTTGCCGGTTCTTATCCATGGACCTACTCTTCACAACCGTGCAACTAGGATCTGACGTTTGTAAGTACAATGTATTCTAGTTTCTGATAATCAAAAATAAAATAAATATCGATGATGTTTAGAAATATAATTGAACTTTTGACATCGCCAAATCTTAATAGGCTTAACAGGGGTCGACGTGTGAACTTTATCCCATAAACAAAGTGTTAATCATTGTCGCCCTGGTCGCAGACGTCATAATCCGCTTACCGTCGGCGGGACATTAAGCTGTAATTATCGTCTGCAATACCCACTGACCCTTTTTTATCAGTTATACCGTTATCTAGTACTGTACCTACATCTGTACCCTTGCGCCCTGTGGGCTTAAACGCTTTGATATGAAATAGCTTTACTTACTGCAATAATTTCAGGTAGATTGGTATTACGGCTTATGTCCAGCTTCTCTTTACCTTTTAGCCGCTCCTTTGCCGACTTGTTTGTGTATTCCCCGGGATGATATTTTCCCGGCCATAAAAATATGTAAATCCGTTACTCTGTTCGAGCGTAGAACGAAACAAACATACTTTAATGTCACTTAAGATATAATAAATATATAAATCTTTATAACATATTTTAGTTACAATTATGTTTATCAAAGTCGAGTCTTTATCTTTTTTCGAATTAATTTTATTAATAATTTTAATTTCGTCTAGATGTTATTTATATTTAAATTATATTTTGGTTAATAAAACTTTCTTTGTATTATTTTTGTTTACTTTAAAGTAGTAATGTAATATTTGATTCTATATAAAAAAGGTATTCTTGTAAAATGCTAACAATTCCCTAACAATATCTTCTTAAAATTCCAAATAGCAAAGAAATCACGATCCTTAAAATTATATTAAGATAGCTTCTTTCCAGTAAAATATATTAAAGTACATAAAACATTTATAAAATGTATTTATTATAATTCTCCTCTTCTTCAATTCGCGGCAATATTTTCCTCGAGATTTGTTCTTGAATTATTGTTTTTTCTTCACGCTCTCTCCATTACATTCTTCACGGATATTTCTGACTCCTGGGAACGTTCCCGTGATATAAAAAGTACCTCTATAGGGAACTGTTCGATTGACGCGCTGAGGCATTTTTGATAAAGAATTTTTATGTTGTATTTTATCTATCGGCCGGAAGAAATTATGTACTGACTTTGTTTTTACTTTTCTGGTTTCTCGTGAATTATAAATGAAGGCAAGGTTTATAGCCTTATTGCATTTCTTTTTATAAAGTAAGTTTTGAGTAAACATCGTAATAGTATTAAATAATTACGTAATATAAAATCTTGTATTACACTTTTTTTTTAATTCTTTAATCTAATTTATTACACACTTGCTGTAAAGATTTGTCTTCACTTAACAAATAATGTTCAAAATAATATACATATAGTCAATTAGGTTTGAGACTATATAAAGGGTATTTCTCACTTGTCATGTGAGTAGATAGCAACCCGTGGGACTTCATCTTACGGTATAGCCAAAAAATATTCATGTGCTGGCGACAGTCTTACGGGAATTGAAATCATATATCTGACACCACTAGTTTTATAATACTAAAAATATACCAATATGTATAAAGTCATTTTATTTAATAAGCTATTTTCTTTTAATTATGTTTTTTTTTTATATAAAATTATTATACATTTTACTGAATTTGAACAAAAAATTCAAATCTCTCTCTTATATCATTTGATATGTTCATATGCAATCTTGGCATTCGTAAGATAAGCTCGGTATTTTTGGAATATCTACATACAAGGTAACTGCGTTTTCGTGTTTTCGAGTCGCGACATGTTCTATGCAAATGTAATATAGTTGTGTATCGACATCCCGCTTTCAGTGTAAAGCTGTTTATATCTGGGTAAAGACGTACACTTTGAAGTGTAAATCGTACTTTTGACATTCCCCACTGAATATATTTAACAAAAACGAAAACGCTCCTCAGTGATGTGTAAGACACGGGACCATGATTACTACAAATCCACAAATGTAGTAGGTATAAGATCTATAAAAAATATATAATCCGTTAAAAACAGATTAAAGATATATTTGTCCTCGTCATAAATTTGAAATTTGAACAGCCTAAATGTGGAATTTTCGACAATAATAATATTATGAAAAAACACTCCATATAACAATAACTGTTCGATGATCAATAAATACGTATTCACGAAATGTATTAAATATATATGTCGAGAAAATCTGTAGAATTATTCCAGCAATGTTCAGTTCCAATGAGCTAATTATGAGAATTGTTTGATATTCATTCGATCGCAGATTCAATTATCATTGATTTGTATCAGATTGTGTGATTAAGGTCATACATTGTTTGTGAAATACGGCGCTATTAATAATTACAAAATATTAATTATTTAAAATTATAAATACGTTTATATTAATATCTAGAACAGGATAGAACAAATCTCAGCGAAATTGAAACGTCTCAGTACAAAACAAGTTTTGTAACAGCGGTGTGCATGAATGGCATTTCATTTATACACTTAAAAAAGCTCACCGAACACGTTGCCGGCGTTATTTAGTAAATACACGAACGCCAGGTGCACGGCAGAGAACCGGTTGGATGGCCAAGGTGAAAGAATTAGCGTATAACTAACATCATCTAAACGGACAGACTATTCCATTATACTGTTATAAAGATGAACGCTGAAGCATAGATATATTTAGAACTTCAAGCACAGCCACCGGTAAAGGTTGGTTTATCGAGCTCCAGTGAAACTTAATAGTTGTAAATTATCTATCAATATTCCTGCATTGTTTGATTCTAAACAAACCGTCAGAAGCATAGTTCTAGTTATTGTGAAATTGAATGTTGTATTATGTTACAGCTTGGTTCAATAACCAGCTATGATAAGACTCACAACAAGCTCAATAGCTTGTGACTTGGAGACGACCAGATGTCTCTGAAGTTGAGATCAAGATAAAACAAAGAATGATTTGTGGCATTCACTACATGCCTCACGGTACTAAATATGTTTGTACATCCACTCTTAATTTATCGATTCCACGTTACAGTAGTATTCGTGTACTTATATGTGTTGTAACATTGGTAATAAATTAATTAAACAAGTGGTAAAAATTCATTTGGGCATAAAATTATAAATGAAATTGCCAATCAGACTATCATGCAGGCTTTCATTGTGGGGGAAGTTCTTATAATTTGCATTTTCGTTTATTAATGAATGTTTATTATTAAATGATTTTTTTCAACTAGTAATTTCGATTTCATTATAAATATATCTTGAATGAGGTGTATAAGTTTTTTAAGTGATATTACATTTTTGTATAATCGTTACCACGTCGATGTCATGAAGACATCCAACATTCTCAATTTACAAAAAGCTGCCAACACCAAGTGTTAGTTATTGACAGCTGTAACTGGGTCATATTTGTGTGGTGAAAAATTATTTCAATTACCACTTTCATCTTCTGATCTATTTATTATTATTTTTATCTTTTTTAAAGAGCTGAGTCGCATTGCAACTACTCGTATGTCGCTCTGTAAGCAAATACAAATAATAGATTACATAACATTCTAAATTATCTTACTTTGTTAGCAAATTCTACTTTTTTATATAAAATTTTAGCATCCCCTGTTAATATAAATGATTTTGTTTTTACTAGCTCACTCAGACATACTACGTTCAAAAGTTTTTAAATAGTCATCGAGCTAATATTAAAGTTTTAAATAATATGAACTAATCTCATATGCAGTAAAACATTTGTCGGAAAATTATAAAAATAGTTAATCAAATAAAAATAATTAGTAAAGCTAAACAATACAAAGCGCACGAGCCCTTAAACGACCTGACCGCATCGAATTTGTTAAACATAAAGCAACATTGTACTAACAAGTTGGACTGAATTAAGTTCGTGTAGCTGTTATTGTGAACTAGTTTGAACATGTTATTAATTGAATTTTGTCGATCACTTTCAAAGGCTTTCTAATAACAAGCCGTGTGAGGTGCTGATGATATTAGGGGCTGCTAATGTCTATTGTAAATAAATTGCCTTTTATTACTATGAAAAGGCTTTTCTGCACCTGTTTTGGAGTTTATTTTTCGTTACTTTTGTTGCCATTTCATATACCTATTTGATTGGTGTTACTGTGATGTTTTAAGTTTGCATCCCAGTATTATCAGTGTTTTGCGAAGCTCTTTTCTTCAATTGTTTTGGAGTATATCATGGTGAGTATGCTCCCAAAATTCACATAATTAATTTAGGTTTTAGGGTTCCTCAAAGTTCTGCAAACCCACGTATCATCACTGTTAAGAACTTATTTACTATACAGTCCTCACTGGAAGGGTATTCTAAAGGGCGCAGTAATTATAGGTCATCATTGGCGCGCAAACTTCGTGTAAAGTTGGACGGGCCCTTTTGCGTGTGAAATGAGACTTAATATACTTTGCAAGAATGTGCGGTCGCGGTCAGCCCTTTGCCCTTCCCTAATGTTTTACCTACTCATTCCGTAGTTTGCAACTTTGTTGACACATTGTCTGTTCGCCCTAGTTTAGGTTTCTGTTATTTCCTTTAACAACTAAAATTATTTAAAAATATATAGAATAAGCCCTTGGAATTGGGTAATTTATATATATGTTTCAAGTTAAATGTAACTAAAATATACTTTATAAAAATGTGAAATATACGGAATCTGAAGGCCCTCGTTGAGTTTTCATTTGCAAGGACTAGTGCTCGTATTTAAATATGTTACCAGCTCGTTACAGGAGACCTAGTTTTGTACGGGTCAACGTTTTTCAAGTCCCCGTGGATACGTCGAAAGTATTAATTATTGCGAAAAATGTTTCCATGTTAAATTTATAAAATCCGTTCCTGTTTTGTTGATGTTGAAGTTCTGGGATGATAATGTTTTATTTAATTAATGCTATACAATAAAATTCAAAATAGAGCTGTATATTATAATGAAATATTATTTATAAGAAACAATCGAAAAACAATTTTCAATTTCAAAAAATATATAGATAAAAAATGTAGGACCTATTAATTCCTACTTACAGAAGATTTGAAGTAACTCTAAATAGATTAGAACCTGGAAGCCAGTTTAAGTAGAGCTTTAGTAATTAAAACCGACCATTTATAATATTCTAGATTTTACACATATATCACAGTGCAAACATTAAAGTGGGGTACAAGAGTTGCATACAGTCGCCGAAGTGGGTATGTTTACGCGTTAATGATTCACGCCATTCACGCCTTTATGTCCGGTCCCCAAGGTTCATATTGACGGATAAGTATAGAGTAATTAACTGGAGAGTGTTTTACCCAACATAATTTTCACAGTGACTTCATATTTTCAAACGACCCTCGCTCCTAGCTTAGGTTGCTGACAAACGAAACTATGTATTAAAATACGTTTTGACGTTACTTATTTTCATCATCTATTCTTATCATTACTATTCTGGTGTAAGTATCACCAGGTGACGCTATCACAGAGAGTAAACGTTAAAGTAAATGCTTTGAAAAGATTTAATTCGTCTGTTTGAGGATTAAATAAAAAGATTCTCACCTGTTCCTTTGACTATCAGCAGCCTTTTCAAGATAAAAGCTGCTTAAACCCCTACGTTGTCTTTGCAGACATCATTTTCCGTGTAAAAGTTCAAGGGTTAGCCATTAGACGGGATCTCATTAGCGAAAAAATAACACTTTCAATATAAAAGAATGACGAGGCAACTCCCGCCCCATTCATCACCCGCGTTTAATGTTACCCCAAAATGCGTAACTCCGTTATATAGTGGAAAATTCTTAATTAATGCTGCTAAATGCGTTTTGCGAGTCTTTTTATGGCTGAACGGTTTCTCTTTTTTTACTTTTATGACGAGTTACGGACGATTTATTTGTAACAATGCTAATTAACGAATTTAATTATATATGAATTATTATTTGTTACAGATTAATGTATTCACTGGATTCTCATTGGACTTAGCAATCTTGGATATGTAAGGTATGGTTGCTTATTTAATACTATATATCTGTCTTTGAATATTGACATAAATAGTGATTATATAAAGAAAGATACATATAAAAGTTAGAATCTAACGAATTAATTTCTTTTTCTACCTCACAATGGCCTTAGCACATCTTTTAAGGGTCAAAAGTTGAATTGATAACAAAAAGTAAAACTATGAAAGTTGAAAAGAGAAAAGGTATATTGAAATCCTTTGAGAGCACTTGGTATAATGTTATTCGACGTTTATTTCATCCATTGATACATCGAACGCTCTACCCGGTACGTTTAAATATAA
The DNA here is from genome assembly GCA_918358865.1 of Melinaea marsaeus rileyi. Lineage (NCBI taxonomy): Eukaryota > Metazoa > Arthropoda > Insecta > Lepidoptera > Nymphalidae > Melinaea > Melinaea marsaeus. The sequence continues at coordinate 25,158,222 of OU911088.1, read as the reverse complement.
ACTACGTATTTGTAAGAAATCTGGCGGTCCTTATTCCGGTAGCATAAATATTTTATTCATGTTTCCATTCACATTTAAATATAATGTTTATTTAAATAAAGTTTTGTATTTTAAAAACTGGTATGTAATAAAAAATGTGATTAAATCTGTATTTGATAATAATTAGTAATTCATTACGACATTACCCTACTTTCATGAGCGCGTGTGCAGACTTAGATCGTCCGATTCGCGTCGGCCACGAGCGCTTAATGTATGCGCGGGCGCATTCCTCAACCGGACTTGAATATTATATTGTTTTGTTTACTTGAGTGCACTCTCCTTTTGCATTGACACGCGTGTGTTTATTAATAATAAATTGTATTATCAAAACTATATTTGAATATATAATGGAAATTATCCCTTACTGTTATTATCATTTTATATAAACCAACAAAGATTAATTATGTGCATAATAAATGTAATGTTAGATTTATTTATATAGGCTTTGAGATCATAATAAAGAATTTGTTATCATAATATAATATATATTATTTTGATGGTGCTATCAAAATAGTATATCTAGAAGCATCTATTTTTACTTCGTTCCTATCTTAACAATCAATAACATCTTATCTTCAATAATAAAATAATGCCAACGGGTTCCATAAAAGACTAAACACGGCCTGATGATAGTAATCTAGATAATTCTTATTTATTCCTACCATTTGCTTATCTTAGTTTATTTTTACTTTTAAATATACGAGTGGATGCTGCAGGCACTGCCGGATTGTATACACCTGCGTATTAAATTACAATTTTGTATGTGTGTGTGGTCTAAAGTTAAGCGCACAGCGGATACTAATAACAGCTTTTATTTTAATTTTTGTAAATAAAAGTAACTATAATAATCGATTGTGTAAATTTACATATGTTCCTTTAAAAAAAAAAATAATGCGTTGTTATGAAGTAGTCACTAAGTGTGTTTTTTGCCGCTACATCTTGTGTTTTATATCTTAAGAGAGTTCCAAGGTACCGTCTCCGCTTACATAAAGTGCGGAGTGCACACTGGCGACCTTTCGCGCGGTGATTGCGCCGGCGCATTCCATTTGAATATCCAGTGTGAACAAAGCCTTAATATTACATGAAGCGATTTAATTTTAAATTCATAAGTCCGTGTCTTTGTTTTGTTTTGTTTTATATTTTTAATATTACTTTATATATTTATGAGAGTTTTTCTTATCTTTATAATATTAATATACATTCAAAGTTGAATAAAAAAAAATATTTATACATATATATAAAATTTCCATTTGTTATTCCAAATAAACAGCATTTCACTTTGCACATGAAAACTATATACATTACTTATATAAAAAATAATTTTTACATCATTCGTCTGTCTGTCTGGTCAATCTAATCTCTAAAACGGATAGCTCGATTTTAATAGGACTTTCACTGGCGGATGTTATAAGGAGTATTTTAGACCACTTTCATTAAATCAAATTCCCCGCGAACAAACCCGTGAGCAAAACTAGTTATAAATAAGATCTTAAGACCTTTTTTAATTTCTGTGTTCCATTCCTTCGTTCAGATAATTGATATGCTCTTATTTTATATAAACCATCCTTAAAGATAATAAATGACGTACTGTTTGTCAATAATTTTCATTGATAACCGCAAATTCGATGTTATCGAGCGCATTGCTATCGGATAATGCGAATCGCAACCCTATTGAGAGTCAAGAACAATATTATTATAATGTAAAATAATTGTGGTTACGACTACGCACTCAATTATATAACAATTTATGTAATTTATAAATTAGGGTTGGCAATTTATTTTATTTAACATTTTAATCGATTTAATCACACACGAGAAGACGGGGCGATACGCAAGTGTTATATTGATTTATATTGTATTTATGTTCGTATTGTGTTAGTGCATGGTTAGATTATACGATAATATTGTTTATACAACACCATGTATTGGAACTGATAAATTGATTTTGCAATATGATTTTACATGATTGCACCGTGATTGATTAACCCCTCCCGCTCGGAACTTGCTTTATTTATAGAATCCAATCAAATTATGCTTAGCCATCTGTTTTATTGGACATAATGTTTGAAGAATTCACATCTATTTTATGTATTTTTTTGTTTTTTTTTTTAAACATTGCATAAATATTAATTTAATCATATGAAATTATTTAGAATTACTTTTTTATTTGATAAATTTTTCTCTTATAAAAAATTCCGACAGCGGTTATCTTTAACGCAAAGTTTGTAAAAATTATATAGATTCACTTAATCAAATCCAACAAACAAAAGAGAAACATTCTCACTCCATAATAAATCCATTATGCAAATGAAAAATTAATTAATAAGAAAGTTTCAACATTTTCCGCGGAGTAGTTCACAAACAATCAAATACCAAACAAACTACCGACGGAAAGAATCCATAATTAATATAACTAAGCACTGCTCTAAAGTGACCTACTTTAAACTGCGAATCGATTGAGTCGATACTTCGATTAATCAGTTGGGATATTACCTATTACGAGTTCAATTGGGGTCACGGAACACTCACGAAGACACTGTCCCCTGTCCCCTTGTCGCCTTCGCAAATATAACATTCATAATTAGGTCAAGATTAATTTATAACGAATTTTATTTCATCGTAATTATTTTAATTAAATTCACAACCATATAATAATATAATTTAATTAATTTAATTTGAATACTTCAATGTACAAATTTACAACAAAAAAATGTTCAGAAGGCGAAGAAGCTTACGCAGCTTTAAGTAAAAATGCATTCTTTATCAGCCAACCTTAGGATGTACTGAAGAGAAGTATTTATAAGGAAGCTGTTAATAAAGTTTCATATGATGTCAAGTGTCAAATGTCAAGTGTCCTGTGATTCATTTACACCACTAATGGGGAAACGGATGCATTGTGGGAATTAAGATTACACTTAAAGAGATGAACGACCTAATTTTTTGCAACTTTACCGTGTTAACATCGCGCTAATACTAACTGTGATCTTTATCATGACAATATTTGTAATTATTATTTAATATTACATAAAAATGGAAACTTTTGAATGGGTTTAAAAATCTGTTTTAAATTTCTTATTTGTCTTTGTATATATAGTTTTCTAATTAAGGCTATGTGAAAATAATGGCTTATGTATATTGAGACGATTAAACTATTATTGCAGTGTAGTTGGTAATAATAGTCTTTTATAACCAAATTTGCACGTAGCGTTTGTACAACAGACAATAGCAGATGCATTTCTTGGTGTATATATAATGTGTATTCAAATTTAATCCTTATAACAATAACAAAAGATCTAAAATTCGTATACACCGTGTCGCTATTCTAAGCAGGAAATAACTACGAAATGTAAAACGTAACGACGTGTGCTTTTGTTGAGAACAAACATACAGAGTTGTATTTAAATTCAAAAAATCCTGGTTTATTAAAAAGCGTCTTTTGTGCTCTTATATATATTGTTGTGACTTTGGGTCGTATTATATTTTATTAAAAATATTAAAAGTATAAAAAATTACAGCATTTTTGTAAAGAATCGTCTTCACTATTTGATAAGCGATCGCTGTCGTTTAGAAACTTATTGGATAATAATCATTTTTATTAATTTAAATCAGCACTTTAAGATGTATTTATATATATAGTCATTGTCCGGGTACAATTATTGACATAATGAATTAAATTGACAATTACTTCTTTAAATATAGATAGATTATTTTATGATTTCATGTGTACAAAGTCATAAAGGGAGAAAATAGTTTGTGCGAAACATTGTTCAAAGTATTTTTAATCTTTTATAAATGAATTGAAATAATAAATCATATTGCTACATAAAACCAATGCTAACATAAATATAGTTTAATAAAAGTCTAGTTACTTCCAATCTCCGGGATTTGGTGAGATAGTGACAGTTGAGTCTGTCTGCTCAAATCGCTGCGATCTCAAATAGTTCACTTTGGTGTCTGAAAGTAACTTATGAAAGAGGTGAAATATTTGAAAAGGGCTTTTGAACTAAAATTAAAGTTTTTTTAAAAAACAGAGCATTACACAAACAACTCTGTTTACAAAGAGAGTCTCTTTTTACAGTATTGGAAAAGAAGATCAAAAATTATCATGCCTTAATCATAATTATCATTTTCTATATAAAAAATAACGTTGTGCCGCTTTAGTATACATTTAGTTAAATTTGTAAAATTTAGACTTAATAAATATGCCAATTAAGTCGTTGTTACAGAGAATTTTCATATATTTTACCCTATTTATCAAGGACGATCGTTAAAAATAAATCTAATTTACTGACAAATCCTATTTCATTCCGATTGGTTGATAACGAAATAGACAGCCAATCGCAATTCTTGACGATGCTGTCATTTTTTTTTAATGTAATCGTTCACCCAAATAACGTACGCGAAATGCAATAATGAATTCAAGCAATCCGATCAAAATAACCGGCTAAGGATGGATTTCAATCACTCGCTATAAATGTTCAAACGTGGTCCTACACATTGATTGTAGCGATCAAGCGATACGCTCCCCGCCCGGGTGCTGGCGCGCCGCCAATTTACAGTTTTTTTTAATATTCGACGTACGATGGTGTTTAAACAACAACTTTTATTGGTACATTTTAGCCGTCAGTGGAATATTTCAATGGTATTTACCATTTTAGCCCATATACGGTTGCATTAAGACATGTATTTGCGTGCACGATGAAAGCAATTTTTAAGAATTATGCGTATCTTATTGCGAACTTGCGATCGTCTAGACCAAATTTTAAAACCGACATAAATGTTTATATTACAATACTAGCCGTTTGTTCATCGATTATTAATTATTTATAGATTTTTAATATTAAGAAAAATTCAAACACTCTGCTCGTATAGCTTTTTAACAGTAAACCTACCAGTACCGGTCAAATTGACACAGGTATACAAGAATTGTCGGTAGGTTTAGTGTTAAATAACTATAAATTAATCGGAGAAAGTTATGCTGAAAACAATTGCACACGTAATTAGAGGTCGGGTTCTCAACTCAACTCTATCAGTACATCTACTAATTACATTGTTGTAGTTTACTTTCTTCTTCTTTTGTAATTATAACCTTTCTATTTTTTTTATCATTTATCTTTTTACACGATATAATTATAAAATAAATCATAGTTTTACAAGAATATGTCAAAATTGTACGTTTGCTTCATCCACATGTAAGAGAACTATTCAGACTATAAATTACAATTATTATTAAATTTGGATTATATGTTCTCTCAACAATAAACAATAATAATATACTTGTGCGATTAAATGTTAAACCAAAGTCAAATACATTATTCAAATGAAATTAAATAAAAAATTACCAAAAATTACCAAATGAGAATAAGACTCATACCACCCATAAAGCCTGGCTACACAATAAATGATCCCGGAGCGAGATTACTGCCAAGTGTCATAAATGTTTGATTCCGTGCCACAGACAATTTGATTTCACTCTATTTTGGATGGATCCGATTTATCTGATTATTTTTCGGTTTCTCGATTATTTTAGTTTATCTTTTAGACTAATTAAGTTTTGAATTTTACACCTAGCTGTTTTATCTGTTTCTTGACTTTTATTTAATGATATATAGAATATTATTTAAGAGAGGTTTTCACATTTTATTGCTGCTATAAATAAAGCGTCGTTTACACTTAACACGATATCCCCATTGGAAACCATGATACGCATAAATTGAGTGAAATCGTCGAGATTTACAAAACAATATTAAAATATTCTGTTATATCAACATTATCATAAATAAACTTCACATTCCAAATGTACGAGTGTTCCTCGAAGAATCCATACATTCGTCTCTCACACTCACCACGTGCAATTGTTATGATAATTGACGACATAAAGTATTTGTATAAAAATATGTCAGCGCAAGTAATACCAAATACTCTTAGAGAATACCTATCCCCACTCAACTTGTTATCAGAAATACATATCTTATAAGAAGCTTTCACCTAACATTGATATATTCTTTATAAACTAGCTTAACATCCCCTTACCAAGTCTAAATAATAATTGTTTTACATTTACTATATGATACGTTATCGCGATAATTAGTTACCCTTAAGGGTAAGAAATATTAGCTCCAAATAAACATAGTCAGTGAACAAATAGACTGAGATTAGAATATTTATCGAGTATCTTGTTAACGTACGTGGGCATCACTATCTACCCGAGTCCCCTTGATTTATAGTGACGCTCTCAGTGAGTTATCGATATCGACGCTTTGTTCGATTGCGTGTCGAATTTGTTTCAGCACCGTAAATATTTTAAGTTATAATACGAATTTAAAATATCGTATGAATAACCAATTTACGGGATGTCCGTTACTTAAATTATAGTATTTTGTTCAGAATAATCGTGTATATTTCAGAATGTTACCTTATTTATTTATTCTACCCCGCTTATTAATTTAGTCTACCTCGCTTTGAGTATGACAATTAAAATTAATTAAGCATAATAAGTACTGACATCAAAATATAAAGGTACTTTATCGAAAGGAATTTATTAAATACCAACAATACCACAAGACTCGCTACAATACTCGTATATAAACAAGGAGTAGAACCAGACGCAGGTGGTATGGTAGAATGTATTCAGTTTCAGTAATACAGTTCTTGGTGAACACGTAAAGTGCATTATATATAGCCTTAACATGTCTATTACTACTATTACCTTATTATTACGGATCTATTCCTTACAGTGACACAACACAGAAAGAGGAGTATTGAAATAGTATTTATACTTTTTAAGTTTATTAAAATATAATCAAATAAATATATAAATTAAATTACATTTCATACGACTGTTTTTGCACAATTGAACATGCTGTTACAGAATAAATAGCATTGAATTTGGCAACCGAATTGAATAAGAATATAAAGAGACACTTTGATGGTCTTTATAAAAATATGTATATTTACTTACAATAAAATGGTACTTAAGAATCGCAACACGATTTCCCAAATACATCACAAGAAATAATTTCAAACGAACGATTGAATAGATCAATAAAGGACGGGCGAAGGAAACGAAATATTACGGTCGCAAGGAAACTGTGAAATAAACTGGTTTTAGACTCAACCGAATGTTTCTTTCAAACGAAAATAAACTACCAAATCAAAAGGATTTACAAAAACATTACTCGGGATAAAGATCAAAAAATACATATATTGTTTATATGAATCATAATTCTTATTACAAGATTGATAATGTCGAAATATTTGTCATGTATCTTGTGTGTATGTTCTTACACACCAGCAAAATTGTTAATTAAAGTTCACACAAACTCATATGTATATATATAAATATATATCTAGACATACTATATACAATACCAAGTAAGATGGTCATAATAATAACTGCATTATCTATGGCTACAGCTTTTCTCATCTATTTTGACGACTAACAAAATTACCTTCATTTTAAAATTGATTTTTAAGATAAATAAATATAGATCAGATTAAATCCTAGAACGAAAGTGTTGACATAAACCGATGAATATTGTCTTTATATTCACCTGAAAGACACATCAAACGCTTTAATACCTTTCCATGTGGACTGCTTTGATCAAATTCAAAACCACAGACAAAGTGCACAGGACACTATATCTGAGACGAAATAACGCGAGCATCTCTACTCAATCTGCATACTGTCATCGAATATCTCGCTATTATGGCATCCCTCCTGTCAAAACCGTTTCACAACAACGCTCGCTGAATGCATAACGATATTTTGACGTGGCTTTGGCCTCTGCATTAGACAGTTGGGAATACCTACTGGATGGGTAATGCATAAAATTTTGAACGACGACCGCGACCCGCCCGCCATTTTAAATGTTGAATGATATGAGCTATAATGCCCGAGGATAGGGTTCGAGATAATGGAATCACTGAATGATCCGGGAGCCTGCACCGAAAGGAGGCTCGATTTAAAAGTCGAGATGGAAAATGTAAAAGAGTAGGCCATAATACAGCGCGAATATGCAAGTCACATGCAAATGATGCTTTGTTTGTTATAAGCTATTTGTACCGCGCAGAAATATTTCTGTTGCTAATTAAAAACAATTCTGTACCACTAGTTAATGTGTGCGTTTTTTTTAGTAATTTTTCAAAGTCTTGTATTATTTTAACGAATCCGGACCGAGCTATTTTCCGGATATTGGAACGTCGTGTTGGCGCGTAAATTAAAAATTCCGGAAGAGACTATTATTTTTTTGTTTTGTTTTGTGCACTTTGCTCGGGAAGAGAACGGCAAGCTTACACTGGGTTTTACTGTTGTGTTTTCTGAACGATACGATATTAACGAAACCTGATAAGTTTATTCATCTATAGATACCTTGTCTTTCCAAAGGCAGCCAATACTTATTATTCGGTTTCTACTTAATAAAATATTAATATGAGAATGGATTTTTTTAACTTCATTTTAGATATCTATATTAAGTCTATGTTGTAGCTCAAACGATATTATTAAACGTCCACGGAGCCGCCCATCGAGTCTTGAATGTGAATGTACAAAATGTTGGTCAATAAACAGAATTGTAATTAAATTTAAGATTATATAACATTCTTAATTTCTTATCTGAAAGGTAAAAAACAGACTTTTTCTTCGCATTGAGAATATTTGTTGTAAAGCAATTTTGCGTAAGAAGTGATTTATGAAATCAAATCTATGTATTAAAAAATTGCTTGCTTGCAATAAATGGCTCTGAAATAATATTTTGAATAATTGACTGGAAATACTTTTACGGTATCGGTTATAGTTGGATCTTGGCGGGAACTCGTTAGCCACGGTTCTTGGCAACGCAATATTTCTATGTCAGCCACATCAGTGTATCGTGTATTTATATCTGGACTGCAAATCCGCGGTGCGACGCCGGACGGCGCCAAATGCGAACCATACACTTGTAACCCATTGATATGCTAAAAGCATATTGGTAACTATGAATCAAACGTTATCTCTCAAATTCGAGACGCTAATACAACATATACGAAACCTTTATTCTAAATAAAACTAAAATAATCCAGCATCGTTAAATTTATCTACAATTTATTTAAAACTAGAATGGCGAGTTCAATAAAATTATGAGATCTATTTCAGATTTTCTCCAACGCTGTTATCCTTTATCCTTTGGCAGTCTTAGGAGGGAAGGAGAATGCCTGAGCTTCAACTATAAACCGTTCCGTAAAGATGTCTTCGGCTCCATTAGACGGGTCGCATACAGCTTTGTCTCGGTGCCTTTGTTCGCCGCCAATTAGTCGTGAGTTAGAACACCCCGCCGCACCTTGCTTCTACTACTCCTATTATTGCTTAATAGATTATGGCTTACCAGTTCCCCGCTTAGCCCCGTCCTTTGTCTGAAGCTTCGAAACTTGTGAATATCTGAGTGGTTTTGAATATCATTATAACGTAAGTATTAAGACAATTGTATTCAAATATACGAAAACGCTTCACTGTATAAACGTTTTAATTGTCGTTTGTACGTCATAGACGCCTATCTATCGCTATTTACTCGGTGCTATGTAACAATATTTATGTTACCGTCGCCCGAATGATCAAAGATACACAGCTAAGTCTCAAAGCTTTGTATACATTTATAATTAATTACGCGTGTGATTATGTGTTGGATGTGTTACAGTCTTTATTTACAGCTGCGGCTTCTCTTTTACTCTGGAAATGATCATTTTTCACTGCGTCCGCATTGGTATAGGTGTGTATTTGTTTGAAGTGACGTCTTAAAATATAAATCAGGCTGTTAAATGTATGAGGGACGGAATGTTTCGTATTTACTGTTATGAAGCTAAAGCGTAATGTTATGTGAAGCGAGGTGATTAGTGAAGAAATTGTTCTTTAAATGCGGTCTTCGCACGCTTCAATACCTCGTTTATGTTTACATTCAGAGGTGGTAACGTGACATTTTTAATACGAGCCAAGAAATATACCGTTACTAAAAATATTTACTTACATTCTTATATATTTCCTAACAACAACTTATGAATTTGTATTTTAGGTGTATATAGGATATGACTCAGTCGGGTATAAAGTCACAAAAAGGTTCGTAATATCCAATAAAATTCGACATTTAAATGTTAGTTGGTTAATTAGTCTCGAAATCTCTAAGACCTCGCTTGTAAATGCATCGCAGTGAAAACTACACGTCACTTAAGCTGTCCGGCTTACTTTGTAATGCAAACGCTATGTGACTTAATAGAAACTTACGACACCCAGCTGAATACGACGTGAACTGTCTCTTTGCATTCATTACTCTGTAATTTTCTATTTTATTTCGAACTAGCGCGGGACTTTGTTCGCGCGGAATGTTTTTTGAAAATAATAGTGGCCCAGTTACTCCTCATAATATCGGCTGGCCTGCAATGAAAATACTTTTAAAATAGGTTCAATCGCTTCAGAAATTAGGACCAATCAGACTGAAAGACAGAGAAAAATTTTGAATATAAATATTTTATGCAGGTACCGTTTGTTCTAACATATGAATTTAGTCAAAAATTTATAATTTACAATTACAAACAGACACCTATATTTTATTTTACATGTATACTTTATTTTTGCGCGGTGTATGGTAAATATAGAAACACTTATTTCGTCATTTAATAAAATGTTAACAGAGTAAAAAGTTTCATTTATGTAATGTTAAATGAGGCGGAAGTTAAACAATTTTATATAAAAGTTAGAATTTGAAATAAACACGCTAGGTACCAAACTCATGTTGTATTAAAAGCCTAAAACCACAGGCATCTCTGTCCAGGAGGAAATGTAACAAAAAGGTGCGGACACGTCCGAGCGGGGCAGCTCGGTGAATTATGGCCGCCCGTGCTCCGACGTGCTCCCTTATATATTTATAACTGCAATTTATGTTTTTGTGAATGGAACGTCATAAAATGTCATTAAAGCCAGTCTGATGATTAATCAAATTGGTTTATGATTTTATATATCACGTCACAATCGTGCATTTAAATATTAGAGGTACTTAATAATATTCATTTCATCGAGCCGTCGGTATTTGTCGAAGTCGAGACACGTAATACTAGTAGTAGTGGTGGTATAATGTGTCTCGTAGCTTGCAAAATCACAAATTGGCAATTTCCCATAACGTTCTGGATTTAATACTTTTTTATTCTGTAGACCCAAAAGATAATTTAAAATGTTATGTTTTTGAACAATTAGTTATTTAAATTAAGAAAATAAACTTTATTCATATAATTGTTATTCAATTGTAATTCTAAAAAAAAAAGTATTCTAATTTTCAAGGTACAATTTGCCCAGCCATAGTACAATGGCATAGCTTTTGTAGCTAAAATTACTGTTCTCGATCCCAAACAATATAGTTCAGTGCGATCCCGGGGGAATCTATTGTTGTCTCGTAACCCGCATTCAATTGAATTAGGAGAAAAATAAAACCTGTAAAGAAATAGACTAAGAAACATAAACTTCTTTAGAGTTACTAAACTATCGGTGTCCACTTCAGATAACTATATTACTTGAAGTTACATTTTAGTTACATAAAAGCTTATTTATTCCTCCTTGCAAACCTGAAATAGAATTATATTGTATACGAACGCCACTTAATAATATAATTTCCAAATATTCTAATAACAAATGAAATATTTTAAATTGCTTGATAACACGAATAACCTATATAAGGCTGCGTTTTTTTTCTTAATATTTCTGACGATTTAATAAATCACCTTCTCATATGTCCATGTCACTTACAAAGACCAGGTGTTACTATTCCAAGCGATTGCGATGACAAAGCGTTTCCGTTATTGACAAATATACCACAATTTACATAAATAGTACATTCTGATATAATGTTGAGTCACTTAAGTTACAAAGTAATAGATAATAAATATTCTTATATCAATTTTAAAAACCTTTTCTAAGAGTTATTTTATTTATTGTTACAGAAAACTGATGTCGCTTCCCAGCATTGGTTACAGTACAGCCTAATCACTTCAATGGTAAGAAACATAAATAAATATTATATATTACTTTTATAATCGAAGTATTTTTTGCGGATCTTAGCTGATATTAAATATTAAATCCTCGGGACGTGGCAAGGCCTGCGTTTCACTTTTTACGATTCTGCAAGCCCGCAAACCAGCTCATAAAACTAGAATCGTCAATATCGTACCATCTGCCCGCGGATCTCCCCAATAATAATTCGACCCAAATTAAAAAAAAACTTGTTAATCGCACAAACTGAAGAGAACACTCCATAAGAAACATCGACGCATTCCTACGAATAATGCCCCTTCTTTACGATGTTCTGGAAATCAATCGAAACGCCTGCCATTGGAAATCGAACCGACTAATTATTCGACGAGATTTCATTCCGCCGGAACGGGAAAACTTTTGGTATTCCCTAAAATTTGTCAATTACAAAAGAACCTTGCCATTTCGGAACAGTCTAAAGTAGAATACGTAAATTAAAAGAGCCTCTTTTGTTTCCTTATATCGAACGGCCGAAGTTTCGGAATCTTGTTTTAGTCTCATTATTGTTTCAAAATTTTCAGTTCCACCCAAATAGCTGCGGCCCTTTCGCTAGGTGATTTCTTTTATTATTTCCGCGCAATCTTAAGTCACGCACCTTAGAGGTGGGCTGCGAATAATAAACTCTAAAACAAAAGGAACGAGAGGAAGCTCGGAATAATATTTACGCCGGACCCTCGACCGCCGGAAACCGAACGTCGGGCTTTAATTTTCAAGCTTTTCCGGTTTTTTTCGAACAAACTTTGGGGTTTTCCTTCCTGACTTGCTAACGCGAGTTTTGGACCTTGACGCGTACCTAAGTTCAAGGCGGTCTTCCGTAGCCTCTTGTTTGAATTTATTACAACAATTTACATAACGGATTTAAAACGATAAGGGAGACTGGTCTCAGACTTACGGACTTTTTGTTTAACAAATATTTTTATATTCATGTTACTCATGAATATGTTTATTAAATTCAAGTTTTAAATGTTTACTGTATCAGAAATGTTATCAAAAACTAGAATTAACCGACAACAAAGGACTAAACGAACAAACAACTGAAAAGCATTCTTAGCTCGGTGTTTGTTTCGGCACTCTTGCATACCACCCTTCCCCTCGCCCTGTTTACATACCCTACCTACATTCCATTGCTTTAAACCCCATCTGAAGCAGCTTCCAGGCCTTATGTTGGACGTTATCCCGGAAAGGAAATTGTAATTTGTAATTTTGTAACTTTTATTCTAATCTTCATTAAAATAATGTAATCTTCCAGTCAGAGGGACTCCATTTTATAGCACTTTGGAAATGGAGACTGTAATTTATATAACTTAAAATTGTGAAATATATGTCTATAAAAATAAGTTCTTAATTTAGATTAATTACAAAATTTACTTTCTAGTAACGACTTTATAATTATAAGTGTATCTTTTAGGGTTGTTTTAGGGCAGTGCGGATTTTGAGTCATTCGTTATCAAGTTGATGAATGAAGCGGGTCGGGGTTAACAAATACACTCAGATAACAGCTATACCATCAACCGAATAATTTGTTTAAGTAATTTATAGTTTCATAGTTACAAAACACCACTAACTGACAATCTTTATCAAAGAATGTTTTAGAGCGATTATTAAAAAATAAATTATATAAAATACTGAAAATGGAATTATTATAAGAATGAGATTATAGCAATATTTAAACCAATTTAAACTATGCCAATTTTAAAGAACATGTCAAAAATTATAGACGACTGAGATAAATGAACATTTATTTGATTGGGATATTGGAGTGGAACTAATAATGTCTGTCAACCTGTGTTAAACCTGTTATCTCTTAAATAAATTGAGCTCCGTAACACACAAGAATATGATTTATTATTTGTCTCTAGCAGAATAGATTTACTTCCTGGGAATATTCTACTCGGTAAACTTATTGTGCACAGATTAAATATGTTTTATAAAAGATAATATTAATCTTTTAAATCTTTTATAAAGATATAATCTTATTCTCTCGTAGCTCTAACGGAATTTGAAAAGAGGGATTTTAAAATTTACAAACAGCATTTTTGTTTAAGTTAACAAAACATCGCAAATGAGCACTGTATGAAAATCCTCATGTAACACAAGCCTACATTTCTATTGTCTTAGTAATATTGTCCAAAGAACACTTAAATTCACAAACACCCCCCCCCCCTCCACATCCCACTGTTTACTGCACTCAGATACTCGCATTGTTAACTTTTGTAGAACAAATGAAGCTTTACAGCTTTTAAAACGAAAACAGTAATTTCAATTCCGGAAAATAAAGCAGTATTCTTCGTCTGTTTAACTTCTAAAAAAGAAATATTATTTTACTTATAACTTTTATCTTCTATCTGAATATATCGTTTTGTTTTTCTTTGTTGAACTCCTCGATTTTTTTTTGACGATGGCTTCCAATTAAGATATATAGTATATTACTTAAAGAAAGTACAGAATCATAATACCATTTTTCTTACCCAAAACAACTTCGTGCATGTTAGGTGGCGCTGAACTATCCGCTGGTGCTATCAAATTGTCCATAAAAACGTCCTCATCCCTTCATTAAGGACCCTCCACTCTTTCACCGAAATCGTCCCCTTGCCACAATAGTCGTAAGTAACGTCAAGCGGATCGATGTTTAAATGAAGCTTAGGAATCTTAGGATTGGTTAAAGACTTGATTATACGTAGAATGGGCATTACTAAACTAGTTTTAATGCGATATATTTATTATTTGAAAAAAATACTGTTAATACTGTTTTATTTTTTTTATAATTGTACAATCCATAGATAGCTATTATTAAGGGATCATAAATAACTTTCAAAACTTTTTTATGTACACGGTATGTTGATAAATGAGGTTTAATAGAGAATCTAGTATGATTTTTTAAAATAGCAATTTAATGATTTTTATTAGACAGACTATTCTATGGTGCATGTGTCTATGGTCGGGCTCTAGGGAGCACGCATCTGCCAAAATAGCGCTCCCCAAGTTGCAACTCTTCAGCCCTTATGTGCTCCTGGTAGTATTACCCGATAATTTTGACTGCGGATGCAATAAAATAAAAGTGTGTCTGTGTGTGTTCGTAGAATCAGCATCGTCTGTTTCTCGAAAATGTTTATTTTACTAGCTTCATCCTGCATCTTCGTTGGTATACTTACAAATATCTCGAAATATTATAAAAAAAATATTTCAATAGAGATTATTTTTCTACAAAGAGTTCAATTATCTTTTTCTAATAACAAAAAATCGGTATACTCCTGTTTATAAAATCCAATTACATTATTATTTTCAATAATAAATAATTATACAGAATACCTAAAACAAGTTATATTATTAAAAATATATGTTTAAAACATAAAATGCATTTACAGTAAGTAATCTACGTTACGAGTACTTGCGGAAGTATCATATTGTAGGGACCTATTTGGAAAAGGTCTACAAGGTCTACACATACATAAAATTGATAATTTATTTATGATTTTACTCTACATTTTCTTTCGGTGTAGTATCTATTCTCCCCAATATACGTGACTCGTGTGTCGGCGAGCAATAATGTATCGAAAAAACATATTTGTACATAATAAATGTAAATGTGTATGTTTTGTGCAAACTACGTATTCTCAAGGGAGCTAAATGCAAGGGTCATGGGTTCGCTGCGTTTCGTGCTTCCCCTCGCTGTCCCTGTGCACTACCTGACACATTGCGTGATTGTGCCCCACTGCGGCGTCATTACGACTTTATGGTTTTATTTGATTAAAATACTTTTTTTAATGTATTAATAATATCCATTTTATGGGTAAAGCTGTTCTTAAAGCTATTTACAAAACAATTTTAATATAAAATAATAAATTCCTTTTAATAAACCTGAAAAATTAAATTCAAATACATTACTAATAGTTTTTGTGTGGTATAATTTTTCAGAAACATGATATAGTTGGCAACATTACTCAACCCATATTTGATCAAACTCTTATTTATTTAGTTGCCGTTTGCGAGAAACATAAGATGAGAGGGTAAAGTTCGTTTAAGTGCATCTTAAATCTCACCCTCTTTTATTTCAAACTAACACTAATATATACTGTACATTTTTATCAGACTTTTTACTATACGAAACCAAACAACATAATATTTACAGATGCATACAACAGCGTAATATTCCCAAAACTAGTTACACTCTAACCGTAAATAATTCAACACTATCCAGCGAATTGTAATTTAATCAAAGTTTAGACAGCGTATCAGACAAGGTCTTTGATCGCGTTGTTATTGTAATATCAACACGTGCATAAACGATACACACGCGCATCCCTACGAGTAAACATTACTCCATAAACAGCCCACCGGTGCGGTGTATCAAACCTCGTTGGTAGTTAATTGAATAAAGAATCGAGAGCCGGCCGAATGACTCGAAACACATTAAAAAATGGAGGGAATATAAAGTGCAACGTTATGCCTCGATTTACGTGAAAGGTTTTTTTTATCGAACGCATCGGTGAATCCTTTTGAATGTTTTATTGAGGTAAACTATGTTACTCGTGTCGTAACCAGTACGGGGATATTGCAAGTAACATCGAGTTTTTTCATCATTTTCCCGATACATGACGCGCAATAGTTTTTGTGCTTGAAAAATGGTAAATATAACAACTAATCTTAGCTGAAACAGGGGTTTCTGACTTTTCTAAGTTTCACGAAACAAAAATAAATTACATCTTCCAAAGTCAATGACTGGAGGATATCCAGACGATGAACAGATGTGAGCACAAGGTGCCAGTTGAATTTCATTCGAATAAACAACTCCATAATATCATAATCAAACCCATTCAGACATCGAATCGCCCTAATTTCATCATACCGAATATAAAAGAGTTAATATAAAAATACATGATTCTCACCCTATTTTTATAAAAAACAAATCATTAAAGATTGATATTAGATACTTTTGTACGTAAATCCAAAGAAACAGAATTAGCAGATAATGCGAATTCTGTGCACAATTAAGATTCAGTTATAGATAGACGGTTTAATCACAAAAACAATAGTTGAAATACCGATAAAATTTACGATCGATTTGTTTGTATCGGTACAACAATGGAAAGCGATGTAGGTGAACTTTCGCGAAGTGTAGGGTCGTGAGATCGTTATCTATACAAAGTTAATCATAAAACGAATTACATTGTACAAAAAGAAAGTTTGGCATTCAGGTCGTGCCTAAATGTCCATTGTTACAAGCTCTAAGAATTAGTGTTGTATTTAATCAAAGAACGATTTATATATATATATATATAAGATTTAAATATCATCCACTACTCTCTTTTTAACCATTAAAATACATACAGTATGTATGTCTTAGAACACGAATTAATTAAAAAATGCCATAACATTTCGTTCGAAAAGTTCCAAAGAAATGTAAGATAATAAAATAAATAGAAACATGAGTCTGGCCGAATTCCAATTACTATGGAAAGCATTGACCACGGCCCTATTCATCACGGGCCAGGACAAGTTTCTGTTCCAATGAACTGAGAAAGATTTCTTTTTTCTCTTTTGTTACCCCCCTGCACTGCAAGGATCCCCCGCTCAGCCGCACTCCCAATTCGCAAGATTAAACTGTCAATTCGAATACTTTTTATCTGTTGCCGATATAAAGGAGGAAATTCAATAATTAATTCCAGATAGATTTTTGTTTCGCTTATACACTTCTACATTTTTCAAATAATTGAAACCTTTTGATCAGAATAGCTTTGTTCTGGAAAAACAATTGTGTTTTGTAATTTCCTAACAATGTTATTATTTTGCGTTGCTATGTTTTACTATCTAAATACATATGATATAGAAATTAAAAATGATTAAAAAACAATATTAAATCCCTCGCGTAAGTCATGAATGGTTGAAATAAATTTTTTGATATTGATTTTTTTTGAAAGGCATTCTTTCATTATTTTTCTTTGAAAAACAAAAGTTTTTCGGCACCCAAATTGATACAATCCATTTGTTGTGTCTACGGCTCCCTTCGTTACATCTAAGCTGCTCGTAATTTAGGGTTCCGCAGCTGCTTCGCGTGTAATGCTGATTGTATTGGGGACAACACTTGCCTTTTTTATCGCAATTGCAACGCGTTCGGCATTCGTTTAATTGAGATGCCATTACGTTAGGTCGGGATAACTCACCCTTATAGCTGGTGTTTAAGGCTTTTGAATGTCCGATAGTCGTGAAGGTATTTTGTATGAATTCATCTGAACGTTTTATTTATTACTTATACATAGACATTAGCGTGTCGTGTATAGCGCGTAGCGTCCGTTTAGGACGTGAAAAGTTTAATATTATGTATTGTATGAAAATATTTTTAACATTCATGTACGTACATGTATATAAAGTAAAGGGTGGACATAAAAATGCCGTACCCGCCTTTAAACGTTGAAACGTTTCTTGTAATTCATTCTCCTTTATAGTTGACGACGGGGCAACAAAAGCGAAATTATGAGTCAGGTATTAGCTCCATTCATTCAGAGTAACAGATGAATCACAATATATTTAAAAGCAACCCATTCTAAGTTCTCTCAGCATTCCATCTCAAGATAAACGCTCGGATGCCTTTATATTTAGACAATTGAGGTGCCATTACTTGTGTACTATTAAATTAATTCGCGAAATAAATTAACAATGTGAATTTATTTTAAGTTTTATGTCGGCATTTGTAAAATTCTCAACGGGTCTCCTTTAATATTATTTTGACTATTTGGTTTAAACCTGGATACTATACAAATATATGAGTCTAAACAAGTTCTCCTATCATATTTATTACTAACCACGTTCTAATATAAATATTAAATCAAAACTAGTAAAACTGACTTAAGTTTAATTAACTCCTGACCTTGGCAAACGTTTACTAACTTACCCTAGCTATTAAACTGCTAGTTGGAATTAACTGACGCTTAATTGAAACTAAGAGGAATAAAAAAGCTCCGGCCGCAGCTGATAAGCGCAGCGTAATCCCTCCTAAACAATGGCTTAAACTTTAGTTAAGGTAACTCCGGTTCGTTTTTAACGCTTTACACAAGTTCTGACGTAATCTTCGCTTGTTTTAAGATGAAATGTCTTCGACTAAAAGGATTTGTGTTTCCGTTGGGAGCAGGAGATTATGAAACAGAATACATTTTATATTAAATGTTGAATAAAAAGAATCTCAAAGTAATCTTCTTTGATATGTCACGAGAAATAATTGTTATCTTTTGTATTTTTATTTATTCATTCGGAATTATGATTTCAGTTGCTTTTGAGGGATAAGAATTGTTTTATTTTGGTTGTTTAAATAATATTGCTCTGTTCGCAAATCAGACGGAAATTTCTATTTATGAGGCACGTGGACAATGCGTGATAATAGCATCTATTACAGTCCCATCCCCATGAGACCCCTAACTAACATGGGGATTGATCCACGTGCAACTATTGTGTATTGTGAACACTTCGCACGATCTGTCAAACGCCTTTGTGTGGTCCGGCGATTGACTGTAAGATAAATAATTGTACAATTATTGAAGCGCCTGATCTTAGAAAATATAGAAAACCGATCACAGAAGCCATACCATTTTTTCAATCATGTCTTAACCTTTTCATAGATTTTATTTCATTTATCTTCGAAGCTGTTGAAAACATAGTAATATTAAAATAGTAAATTGGCTTGAGATCAGCTTTAAAACTTAAAATGAAGTGAGAGTACAATTTAATTCACTTACGCGATCAGTCTAGTCTAGTCTTCGTTGTCGGTTAAATGGGATTCCTGTGTTTGTCCCCTAGATCGTTTAACTTAATTGTCGGCACATTTTATCTTGACATTTACTTCCTTTATATGGCTATTTGGCGATTATCTAACGAGATCAGCTCCTATAGTTTTTTATAAGGATCTCGTAAATAGTAGTAAAGGCAGCTCTTTTATTAATGTTTATATATCCGATACAGATAAAAGATACATCGATCTATAGATTAATTTTCCAGCAGGGTACTCAGTACCCTCATTATCTCAGGATAATATAACATTATACCTAAGACTAAGATAAGATACCAGTACCTATGTACATTAAAGGCACTCAATATGACCATTTCTTATCGCGTCGAAGATTTCTAAGGTTCTTAGGTGTAATAAATTAAACATGAACGCTCTCAAATGTTCAACATAAAAAATCTAGATGTAGTATATACAATATTCTGATATAAAATACAATAAGGATTTAAAACACTTTAATGGTGTCTACCATTAAAGCCATATTTGCGTTGTACTCCGACTAAAACGCAACTTGTAAGGGAACGCTTCTGTAAATACATTTGAATCCTTTTTGTATCGGGTATACAAACAGTTTATTTATTGCAAATATTGAATATTCTGCTTTGAGACGTTTTAGGTGGAATCCTCGTACAATATTAAAATCAAATATCAAAAAGACTAAAGCCGGCAGACATGTTTTGTGTCTGGGAAGTTCGATTCATTTCTGTCACTAAACTTAAATAAGCTTCAGTGCCAATATGATCTTTATAATCGTTTGTACCTGGAATTGGTTGAATGTTATTTATACACATTCCTTTCCACTTATTGCCTTAAAAACTCGTCAGAATGCCTCCTTCACGGTTTTTATAATGACGTATACGCGCCCGTGCTGGTGAGTGTTTATTATTCGATTATCACCACGAAATGTTTCCCTATTGGAGCCCCTCGAATATGATTACGTAGTTAGAACACCCCTCATGTAGTACTATAGTTTAATAGTTTTATATTTATTTTATTTTAATTACTTTGAAATTATTTGAATTGGTTTATTTAAATGTAAATTTGTTTTCGTTTGATGTTTGTTGGTAAATGTTGATATTAATTAAATATCATAAAGATATTAATTATAAATGTAATTTGTTTCTCGCATTTAATATAATATTAATATGATTAAGTCCTCGAAACGGTAATCGTATTATTAACAAGAGTATTGGCTTTACATTATAAAATTATATATATATAGTGAAAGATAAAACTAAACCTTTAGTGAAGGGCTTAAAATTGAATAGACATTACTTCCACCAATCGCCCAACCCCTAGGTGAATTATAAACCGAGCAGGTGTGGTTTGCAATTAGCTCTGAGTGCCACTTGCGAGGACATACGTTCTATTTTGGTTGCACTATCATTTTATAAATAAATAATTTCATTAAGTTTATTTCCTGTTGGTCATTTCGTTTGTTTCAATAATAGAAATATCTCATTGCTCTAACACAAAGAATAACTTAAATAATACGTTGTAGCGAAGCTGTTCCGACGAAAGATTGTTCTGAGAATAGTTGTCGAGTTGAAATTTTAAAACAGAAAGTTTCATAATATAGTTTTTATTCCTTTAAATCATTAAATTTAAACTATAAAAAAATATATTTTTACAAAATTATGTAAAAATTTGCGATATTTTTATTCCATTATGTCAAAAGTACTGTTAGTAAGATTGTAGATTGGTTTATTTGTCACTGTACCTTTGAATTATGGACATTATAAATTATTTAATAAACAACCAAAAGGTTTTATACATGTGTATAAAGTATGAAATGATAAGTATGTTGATACTACGTTATTATTTAGTTCAACATATAGACCGATTCTAGGTCAGGCGTTAATTTTTTTTTCTCAGTGATTAAAATAAATGGGAACGGCAATGTTTCTCTCGTTCCTACGATTATATAATTATCATAGAGGAATTTAATTATACAAGATGCATTTATTATTGAAACTTAAAAATGTAAGCGATATAAACTCTTTATCAGCAAAATCTTTAAATAGATCATAAGCCAATAATATAAATTAATAAAAAAAAATCATCTCAAATTTTTTAATGAATTTCAAATTGAATGCGCTCAATGGACATCATTATCTTGGAATATCGCTTTTCAAGCTGATCCATTGAGATCTTCAGTGCCATAGTCCATTTCGCGACCGCGGAGTACCGACTATCAGGTTTCGGGACGTCTCCACCTTTTGAATTTCAACGATCTTTTAATAGCCACTATCGGTCCCGATTTATTTCTTTTTCCAACTTTCGCGCTTGTGCTTTGACAGAGCTCGATATTGCTTCGCCTGGACTTTTTATTTACGGTCTGAATGGTAAATAGAGTGCTGTGTTTACTCCCAATGAGGTTTTAATTTATATTTTTTGTAGTGCTTTCAGCGTTTTTCTAATTTCAAACGTACGTACGAACGTCTCGACGGTGTTTGGAACGCAACTTTTAATTAAGAATAAATCTTTGCAGTAATACAATTGAGAATTTTGAGTAACAACATCAATTTATAGTTATAGGTCCTTAGTTCGATTCCTGAAAATTAAAAAATTAAAAAAAAAATCATGTGATGAGTATATAGATTAAAGTTTTTTTGCATACTGGATTGTCTTGTGACATCGAGTTTAATAACAATAGTTATTCATTATTAAGTTTAATTTACGAATTTATATTGTTTTGTTCTTTCTACCTACCTGCCGGCCTACATCAATATATTATTTAACTAATATTAATTCATTATATTACCAATTAAAACGTCGTATTGATTTACTTAAAAGCTCTGCCTTGTCGTAACAAATTAATGAATATTTGTCTTATATTACCAAACTATACATAACTACGTTAGCGCATCAATTATTTGAATGAAGCGAGGTACTGCGACGCGTGCTTTATTCAACGTACGTTAAATGTATTTCGGCTTTAATTCCAATTGTATCATTAAACAGTTGTAACATTTCGTCCAAATTAACGAGACCTACATACGTTAATGTTTATTTCGACTGTCTACAGATTCGAATACCATCAACACTGGTCATGTAATACATACTCAATATTTCCACCATTGAATTGACTACGTCCTGTCACATACACGCCACCTGCCTGTACATTGTTAATTGAATCGCCATTCGAGTGGGTTTTGGATTACTTTCGAATTTAGACTAAAGTGATATCAAAAGCAACCTGTGTCAAAAAAGGTGTAAGTAATTGTTTTTAATTTTCTTGTTGCATTTGACAGGAAAACAAATGTTTAATATTTATTTTATGATTTCAACGTATCAAAACAGTGAATGTCAATTTGTATTGATTGTATTGCTTAATGGTTTGAACTTGTGAACACAAATAAACACACCACGTCGATTTCATTAAAGTAGTCAATACAAACAACTCGGTTCCCCAATCATACTATTTCAATATTTGGGGAGACAACACCGTCATTGTACCTACACAAATGGTTTCGACTCCTTTACAAACATTTGGATTAACTTTCTTTAATAAATTCTCTAAATGCCACACCGACTAAAAGTAAACACGTTTCATTGTGTTTGAAAGTGTTCAATCAGTGTGGATAGTAGTTATTTATAAAGTATTTATAACTTTAAACGTAGTGTGTAGTTTCGGACTGGTGCTTAATAAAATAAGTTAAACGTTTAAAATCCGCTAAGTAACAGCAGAACTCCGCTTTCATAAACAGTAAGCACATTAATCATTTCGAAATACCGAACATTCGATCCAAGTTTCCAGTTTCGCTAACGACTCTGCGAGAGACTCCGTGGCCAGTCCATTATTTTCGAAAAGGGGAATTCTATTTTTCATTTTCGCCTCACTTTGGCCATAAAGGCTGATGTATGATTAAAGTTCTGGTCTACGAGTTTGCGTATCGGGAAATGGGGTGTATGTTTGAAATTTTTTTTCCCATTTTGTTAAAGTTTCGTTACCTAATTATTCTATTTCATTTATTCTACGAAACATGTTGTTAATATTATTGTGTTAATATAAATACTTATAAAAACTATGTTGTAAAACGAGATATCTTTTAATTAAAACGTTAACTAACCTAACCTCACTATATAAACAATATTTAGAGAATAATTAGAAGCTATTTCAAGATACCTTACAACAGCAAAAAAAAAATGTCCTCTATACAATCTGAGTAAACTCAGTTAAGCTCAATATTTCCTACAAAAATCACGCCTATTGTTATTTAAGACTGGAACCTTTCATAAAAAAGTCATAAAAATCTACACTATGCCATGATCAAAGGAGAAATATTCGATTTATGATATAAAAACATTATCTGAACCGTCCACAAAACCGTAGCGTTTTAGTGTTCTGGCTCTAGGCCATAAACTAATGTCATTCGGTCTGTTATGCGCCACGGTCCCCGGTCTATAAATTTTTCATGAAGTGGCCATTTCTTCGCAAGTGTACCGGAGAGGTGATTGAAAAAACGCGTTCGGCGATATTGCGCGTTGATTGGGCGGGGCTCCTTAAGAATCAAAGCGATCCGATACTCTATTGGTGTTTGAGTGCGGTACGACGGTTGACAATTTGAATTTGAAATTAGAATCGAAATGATTATTGTTTTCCCTTGATCTGGTGCTGAAGTATCGATTGGGATTGTAGGATTTAAATCTTATTGAAAATGAAGACAAAATTAAAATTATTTATAACGAATCAATGCGAACGAAAATACGAAAAGAAAAATACTTTTAACGAAAGTACGTAGAATAAATATAGTTGGTCTACATTCTACATTTTCTAAAGAGTGTTTACTGGAGCAATCTACGTCTCTCCTCCTAATTAAACGAGACTCAGACTGCAGTTGGTCTAGGTAAAACTAAAGTTTTTCTTCACTATGTTAATAAGCACATCCGTCTAGACGGTAACAAAATTAGAGAAAATAAAGTTAAGCGCGAAAAAGAAGATTTTTTTATATAGTTACGATGTATATATACTTTAAAGGCTATGTATAGCGTTACACTAGAACCATCCTATTTCAAATAAATCCCGGGATTTCGAAGTCTCGCGTCAAACTTCGGATTTACCAAATCAAACTGTAATGACTTGGAATAAAATAGAATTTTGTGCTCCACGATTCAAGATTTACTTGATAAAGGGATAGATATTTTTAGTTAATTGAATACTCGCGTTCCACGTCCTGTTTAGTTATACTTTAAACACGTTTACAATATTTGCTAACTTTAATATAACTTATTTTTACATAGTATATACATTGAGAGTCGTTAGTGATTTTTATTTGCGTGTTACATATGTTACGATCAAATAAATAAATAAATGAAAAAATAAACAAGACAATCCACTTTTACATAAACATAAATACAATAACAAATATATCTCAATCAATTTTCGTCGTAACGCACCTTCCATTTCCTGAAATGAGATTCTTGCAATGGTAATAACTGCTTAAAGCTAATTCGTTAAAAGGATCCGCTTGGGTATTCGGTACTCGTTGAGATAATCTCGGGCGACGCCGTCCTTTCGGATATAAATTAATAGCTAAGGACACCTGCACTTAAAGCAAAACTAACAAACTCGAATAAAATAGAAATGGAAAACTTAATTTGTCACTTGTTGTAAGAGTGATGAGCGACGTTAAACGAACTCATTGTTGTACGACAATACTACATAGTCTGAGTAGTTAAGTAATGTATATATTATTGACTTTGACACATTATTGATTTAGATCGATCACCTGAGATCGTGTGTATCTCCAGTTCAGATGTAGTGCTTATCCATTGATAGTGTCGGAAGATGAAGGCATATTATAATTTCCATTAGCATTGGAATCAATTCCACTATGTCCACTTGCGCAGTTGGCGGTGCTGATTGAATAATCAATGGGCATGCAAATGAGGGCGGCAACAGGCTGTACCACCCTGTTTTTGGACCTTGGAACTGGGAGATTGCAACTGAGAACAAACGGAATATTTAAATGGTGGATTTAATGTTGTACACTATACGACTCATTGCTTATGACGTGTCAGGATATGTAAGTAGTAACATTGTAATAGCATTTTTGTAAATAACTTGTTTTCCCCAAAACGGTAACGCTAATTCTCAAACATTTCAATATCTTATTCATACACAGGCACGAAGTTTGTTTTGTATTCAGAGTTTTTGCAAACAAAAAATTAAATGAAAACATTTCCACTAATGAAGATTTTATGCAAAAGTTTCTTGAAACGGGAAGTGCGATTCAATTTCTTTTTAAACCTTTTTCGTTCACAATGACCAGCGGACCTCGCTCTAATTGAAACAAAACCCATTATTAGCGGGACCGGAAAAAACGACTCCTATTTTCTGGAGCGTTTACAATAAACCTGTTAGGACTCGTTCGTTGAGATTAAAAACCAGTTCCGAGAGGATTTTGAGTGAGATTACGAGTTGACAAGTGGTAGTTGAGTATTGTTACCGAGTTGATCCTTGCGATTTCTGCTCTGCGGATACCCTCCACGCGACTGCCTCAAATCATTTTACCCCTGGGATTAAACAATTTCCTATTGCCTACTTATTCTATGGATTATTTTTTTTCCTGTTACCGTTCTTTTTGTAAGTTTAGTTCTAAATATGAACTATATTTAAAAGTATAATCACATTTTGTTTATATTTTTTCGAACTACTTATCAATCTTGCTTTTATCCAATAAAATCAACAACAAATGTTAACTGATAACAAATGCACACAAAAACTCATTAATTTAAATCAATATCACCTCTACACCTTTTTTCCAGTATCTAGGAAAGTACTACAGAAATATCAACAGTTTATTTCCTCAAGCATTCATAATGCAGGGGCAAAGCGCCGACCGGAAGAACTGTAACTGCCGCTTTCTTTTACGTTTCGTTGATCTTTTCTAGGAGGTATTTGTTGTTCGGTATTTGAGGCATACAAACTTAATATTACATACGTTTTGAATATATAAGTTTTAGTTAACAATAATATAGTTAGCACCAATTATTTCAATTGAAAGTTCCAAACAGTTTGGACGTAGTACAATTAATTCGTATGTAAAAGTTAAATTTTGCTTTGTGGTTTTCAATCAGCCGTAAACCCAACAACTAGGTCAACGTTAAAGTATTTACCGTCACGAATTGATTTACATTATCAACTTAATACAAACATTCATGAAAAACCGAATTCGATGTACAAACGAACAGATAATCAATATTTTTTGGGAATTGAAGTGGTATACAGTGAAGTTCTTATTTTAAACTTGCCTTTTTCTTTAATCTTTCACTTAATCCTAGTAGGATATGAGAGCGAAAGCTTGTTGATATGGATGTTTGTCTGTCAATTACACAATAAGTAGTGGATGTATTTTTTAGATCCAGATTTGAAAAGAATATATTATGCTATTCTTTTATGCCGGAAAATACAAGGTTCCCGTTGAAAAAACGTGCAGCCACCATTCATCACTAAAGAGCGCGAGGGGCTGTTACAATTTTTTTATTTTTAAACTATACGAGAGCGAACCAGCGGATAAAAGCTAGTTTAACTAGTTAATTTTAACGATAATATGTTTTTAATTTTATCTGTATTAATATAAATATAGATTGGATTGATAGAACAAAAACTTAACTTAAAATTTTCCATAATAGATGTAATCTACATTATAATTAATTGTCAATAATTTATTAGGTACATAAGGACAATCCTTGACTAGTAAATCGAGCGTAATTGCGCGAGATAACGATATCGATCCATTTATCTCATGTAACCAATGAATAATGTACTGTTACATTTGCCTACTTACGTGTGTATTAAGTGTAATATTAGGTTGTTATACATTACATAGATAAAATGTTATCTTTTAAATACATATTTCCTATATTTCCAAACCTATTATAAACGTGGGGGAAGATTGTCGAGTAAAATGTTTCTTGACAAGATCAAAACCCACTAACTGATGTAATACATCACCCGAATTGCATTTCGGAAGCACGTTTACTTATTCGCGGCAATGTTTTTAAAAATATTCCAGTTTTCAGTGAATGTATTTCACTCGCGACACCTGCATGGTCCCGACATTCTAGAGCTATCTAACTGTCGCCGACACTGCGCTGGACTGTACTGTTGCCTAAACTTTTACCGGCTTGCCCCGTGCACAAATTTATTGCGGAATGGAGTACTTTTCTTTTCCTTCTATTTTGTATTTTTTTTTTTCATGATAATATTAATTCCTATAACAATAACACAATGTATCTAAAATTATAAATGCTTTTTAGTTACTATTAAATAACAATACAAATTGTATAAAGTTTATATAACAGAATAGCAGTTAATTTCTTAGATGTCGGTCTTAAATATATTTGATAAGAATAAAATTTAAAATTAAGTAATTCCTGAAATAGCCATTCAGTTTCTATGTTTGTAGGAAAAAATATAAATATACATAACCTCACATATTATAAGACAATTCATTAGTTCTTAAAATAATCTATATTTTTCACATCCAATTTCGACATGACAAAGCGAAGGATGTCGCAGGTACATTGTAGATATAACGTGCAAATCTTGGTAAAGAGCAAACACGCCATGCCCGCAGGCCGGCTCAAATATTTGACTTTCCATTATTGACCCCACACCTTGTGGCGTCGATGTGGGGCAGGGGTTTGGCGATTATTTCTATATCAATTTTATTAGATCATTACATTTCTATATCAATTTTATTAGATCAGTACATTAGACATTAATTTGATTTCGTTATTGACTCGTACGAGGACTAACAAACGTCTGCCATTGAAATACACAAAGTTCAATTCCATTTTATAATGCCTTCTTTAAAAATATTTCCTACATACAAACTTTTCTTTCTTTACTCCTTTCTCAAGCTACCGCGCACAAGTTGGACTACTTGCAATAAGTAAAGGAATTAAGAAAGTTGTTCAAGAAACTTAGTTACATTTATGTATAACAACTTAGCCGGCGCGCGGTTAATCGGTTTAAAAATACTCACTAATGCATCATGAAGTTGGTTGCTTTGCTCCAAATTGGTGAAACATTGGTCACCACATTTAATAAAATAAATTTAAAGGATAATAACATCTATGTTTAGGGCACTAAGAATCCAAATTGAATAGTGTGCCTGAATTCAGAGGTGTATGCATTCGTCCAAGTTACCAGCAAGTTGGACAAAGTTGTGATGCTCTTGATTTAGAACGTGTCCTAAGCTGTTGAAAGCTTGTAGGATCTGGGATGACCACAGAACTTTGTTTGTTAACTTAAGGTGAACACGGGGCCATTAACAATCCTGTTAGCAAAAATTAGTTCGCATAAGACTGAGAATACGAAGCGATTGAGTACTTCTAGATTAGAGTTCTTGTATTGGATACATGGATTTTGTGATGACACATACCATAAACCTCCCGTATCGTTTTACGAGGTGTCGGAATAGTAACATTTTATGTGTCAGCGTAATTGAAAAGCACTGAATTGTTTATGCTGTCGCCTCTATTATATCACCTGTAATCACATTAGCTGCTTTCACACCTGCGAAAATAATTTAAACTCAAGAATATTTAAAATTCAAAATATTTGATGAAATTTCAAGTTAATGAAAATTTAATTTACATTTACCTTAATTCTGTTAAGTAGTTAGAATAATACATTTTTAATTCTTTAACGTTATTTACATTTAATCTTTAACCCCATCTTATTAATTCCATTCCATTACGAGGCAAATTAGTATCTCTATTTACCTGATCCTCTTACTTTACGATAATTCTTCAATCCTGAGGCAAAATCCGAGAATACAATTCTGACTAATTTCAATCATGTTTATTCTGAGTAATAATATTAGGAGCTTGATTTGTTTTTGCTCCAATCTATTTCAACGAACCGACTTACTTAAGGCTTACTTACACATTTCAGTATTACTAAATCTTCGTACATTCTAAATGTATCCCCCGGTTCAGTTTGTAGTAAGGCTTTATGAGTATTATTTGTAGAATTTTAGTAGTGGCTTATAATCAAATCTCACTGATTAGAAATCTTGATTGCAATATCTGAGACTTTGACTATTTGATTAATTTGTTCAATTAACGACCGACTACATTAGGGGTTAGATGGGCTTTATAGGGTTGTAATTGAATACGAGTATTTTGTAGTAAGGGTATTAGGGATCAGGTTTATGAGCGTCTCGATGTCTGCTCCCGATCGTCACGCGATACCACCGAGGGACCAAAGGTTCATTTTTAATGAGGTATCCCACGACAAGGATTTCATGAAGATGCTATTTTAAAGACATTTTTTTTTTTGGATAGGTGAATATATTTATGTAAAAGAGTATAAGACTATACGCGAAAACATAAAAATGTTTTTTACTCGAAAAGTAAATGAATTTTGTATTCTCATTTTCTTTGAAAAACATCCTTCTTAACAAATGGCCTTTTCTTAATTTCCTGGTCTGATATAATTGCCTTGCGCTCTTCGTGTTTCATTGTACCATGAAAAAGGCAAACAGTATACGGTTAGCTTTATTAGAGAACATGTTTTAATAAGGAAGTCTTCAGCAGAAAAAGGAATTAAAACTGTACGTACATTTTCAAACAGAAAAATCGAAGTTTCTACAAAGTTTCCTAACAATATAGTATGGATTAATAATTAACACTACACTTTAGCTCAAGCTGCATCGCGGCGGAACTATAACTAACTGTGACAAACTTTCAGACCAGAACTAACTAAGTTACGTTGTTCTGCGACCAAACAATATGACGATGACGTTATATCGTATTATGTGGTTTCCCGTTCGTTGCCAATTTTAATTAGATGCTGTGTCTTAGTACGAATGTCATGAACTTCTCAATGTTCTTATTCATAAAGACCTCGCTTTTATATTTAATTTCTTACGTGCTAAGATTTCACACAAACTTCAATTGTAGAGATTTAAAAGTACATCATTGAAGGTGAAAATACAACTGGGTCAAAGCCAACTTCTGTTGCGAATACCCTACATAATAGATGGATTAGGTTTTGGCAAGTGTTTACTACATTTCCAGGTAGCTTACACTCATAAGTTAAATCAACAAAATTGTGCCAGCAATTTATCTTTACATTCAAAGTCCGAAATTTGATTCTTTGTCAAGATAAATATGTTAGGGGAGAGCTATTTGTTATGGATGGAATCCAACTATCTAAGGTATAATATTCCGAGTTGTAATATAATATATTCTGATATTAATAGAATGTTAGTGTGTTTCATAAGATTTAATTTATGTAGCTGTCTTATAAACATGTAGCTGAAATAACAATAGAATTAAGTTCGTGTTTTACGCAAACCAAATTCTAGCAGTAAATCAAGTGTTCCCAAAGTTTACCGAGTCCCGTGCCGATTTATATCGTAGTTAGACATCGTATCTGCTCGTATCTCTATCGCTTAATGAAACTTAAGAGAATACTTCCCGAATCCAATATGGCGTCAGCAAAGTCTCCGGATTTATTTCCGTCTAGATACAATCGCGATACGCTCTCACCACACGTAATTTAACTTCCCCGATGCGGATTTATTCGGGTATCAAAAAGAAATTATAAAGATATCGCCCCAAGAATCAGTCGCCCGGTGTTCCCTGGTATTACCTTAATAGTGGTTAGGATATCCTTATGCACGATTTGTAGTTTGGTTACAGGAATTCTTTTTTCTTTTCTACATTCCGACTAGCATTTGGCGGTTTTATGCATTTAATAGCATTAGAAGCTTCAAATAAATCTTTTTACTGTAAAACATAAATTAATCTTTATATATATATATAAATATGTTGTTAATAAATTAGGGATGTATTTCTTAATTATACTTATTAAAATAAGCATGTACTTACATAAACTAACAGTCGTGTTATACAATCAAAATCAATACGAACTAATTATAACATGCAATAGCAAAAACCACAGCGTATTAATTTGATAAAGTGCATTTCATGGTGTAATAAATATTAAATTAGATGACAGTCTCCTTTATCTCCATTTAATGGGAAAATACCGCACTTACAGATATACTACGCGGTAATTATTAAATAATAATTTATAAATCTCGGATTCTGTAATATATCCTTTTAATTAATTTTCATTAATACCAATTATGAAACGAAACGATTAAAACGAAAGCCATTTATGTTGCAGCTTTGCGAAGTATTACCTGCCGTCCGTAAAATATTTTTATGTAAATAATAAACTGTAATCTTAATAACGATACCAGCTTAATATGGAAATATTATAAAGTACTATACTCAAAGAACTCGATAATTAATAAGGTTGAGAACTTCTCAGATTTTAGTGCAGATTCTCATAAAAAAACTTTAATTATAACTACATTTTAACATAATATTTTATCCAACGTTTTTAAACGCACTATAAAATGCATCGTAATATCAGTAACTTGGAGCGTTTTAAAAATTCTTAAGAAAACTCCTTCAGTTTTAAGATTTAAACTTTTTCCTAGCTCTGGCAATGCTAACAGCATACATGAATGATGAGGTACTGTGGAACGGTGAAAAATTGTCTACGAACAGACTGACAAGCTTTATAACGTTTTATAAAATATTATTTGAATTCTACAATGAAAAGTTTTTAACAAAAATTATTTTGATATTATTGCATTATAACTTTTGTTCTTCTTTTTGATTTTATGTTGTGTGTAGAATTCACCACCGATATCCTCTTAAATACAGAACCTACATTGATTATAATAATAAATATGTACAACTCAACATGCAAGTGTCAGAATGTAACAGGATATATGTACTCGCTAAAATAGTGTTTAAATAATCATTTATTAAGACGAAAATATATCTTTCATATGAGAAACGTATTTAAATCGGAAGAACTGAACCAAAAATGACCACATTAAATAACATAATCGAATGCACACGAACAAAGCACATGTCCAATAATTCTACAAGCCGAAGTTCCAATGGTAAGCCAACGGAAAATAGCTTCAGAGGATCCGAAATGTACGTTAAATGTACGTAAGACTGGTTTTCATGAACTCTTGGCGACGATTCAAGACAGGGGGCTTTAAAACTTCGCAAGTTATTGTAAGACGTTAATCGAATCTGTTATTGGATCTATCTACAATACACGGGATGGTAAGGAGAGTGAATTATATTCAGAACTTGCTATATTAGTTATGCTTTGATCGTGTTTATTAAATAGTTCTTAGTAATTTATATAGCAGCGAAATTTCGAATAGTAAAAGATAATACAATTATTTTAATATAAGAACAATTCTTTTAGGTTTTTATTGCATGTATCCATGGTACATTAGCATGCAATTTCATTAGATGCGGCTCAGTCAGGATGATTAATCGAACTGCGGAGATGGAGGGTAATGGTGGTTGTAGTGACGCGGAGGGATTTAGATCAAGACGTGTAACCACAAAAAGAAGTATATTATGTATGTGTGATTAATTTATTAATGAAACGTATATGTACATAATATATATTTTTAATTGTGATTGTGAATTATTCAGTTTATCCACCATTTTGGACATAATGATGACAATAAATGCAGAAGTCTTACAGGATATTGGGCAGTCGTAAAAGGTAATTTCCCGACTTCTGTCTGATGCGCAATTTTCTGCAATCAATCGGACAAAGGGAATGAACGACGTTATTTCTCTTACTGCTAGTAATTTATCACGCGAATCATTTATTTTCTCTGCATTGTTGCCGATTTCGTCGATACAATGTCGCCGAGAATTATTTATAATCTTCATTCTTCCACATAATCCCAATAACGAAATTACGATGAGATAGGTTCATCTAAATACATCCATATAATATTATTCTAATAAAGAATTTCATTTAGATTGCTAGGTTTTTTTATGTGATAATTAAATAACAATAAAGACTCAAATTTATGTGAAAGTAAATTGTCCCAGCACGAAACATTCGTAACTTTGGATTTAATCCAAAATTTTATACAATTTTACACCATAGTATTGTATTGCGTCCATTCTACATTGTTTTGTTAATTGTTTCATTGTAATTTTTATATTAACTATTCTCTGGTTACAATAAAAATAATTAAAAATTAATCTAACAATTATAATATCTAGTAGGGGTTGATGATTTTGTTAGTTTAGTTTTTAGTTTGTTAGTTTATTCACAAAATAAAAAATCTGAAATATGAAACTTGTTACAATATATATTTTATTTTTAAATACTCTTAAGAAATTTCTCTTTACAATCGACATATCGAGGTTCAGTATCGTTTTACTTGTAAAGGGAAACGAATTACTAATAGGAGATATCAAAGGCAACTTTTGTCATACAGCATTAGTCTTTCGAGATAATATTTAATACAAAATAATTTAAATAATAACTTTAAATATAATATAAAATCGCATACATTAAACTATTTGCTAACGATTGTTTAATTACTGTTCCAGTCAATAGATGTTTTACCATTTAGTAATTAATAGCATAATATTAAATTTGTCGGTTTACACTGGTGCTGTATGAATAATGAACCACAGTTAGTGTTTGTTCATATTAAAATTGTTTAGCATTACATATAAGAATATTAACATACAATCATTGATACTCTGCTTTGATATTAAAATAAACTTTTAAATTTATTACATATATTCCTACTTTTAACCTCAAATGATATATCTCAAACGCTGAAACGTAATTAAATTTAAAGATAACATTAGAATATCTCTTGCGGTGAATACATGAATTTAAATTTTATTCATTAAAGGAACGCAGGTCATTTGATACGAGAGATTTATAGGCAGAGGGTATCGGGCTAGATACTGTTAATTGAAACTATCATACTACCGACGATTTATAAACACCTTTCACGTTTACATTTGACTTTTCAACTATAAATCTACTCAATTGTACCTATTCAATATTATAATATTAGTTGGAAAGATATAAAAGTGTTTCAAATTAATTGATAAATGGCTTACTATTTCAAAGATATTAGACTGAATATGCATTTGAGGTTATGTCCTCACAGGTACTAAATGCAGACGATACAGCATTTGCTTCTTTTTGGTGCTGAACGACACCGGTAACGACTTCCTCGCAAACGCACATCGAAATGCAACTATTCCGAAACACGTACGAATAACCCTCCGTCGCTCAGTCGCACTCGCCCTTTGTTACAAGAAGATACGAACAAAATTTACGCTGATTGTTCCAATGTAAGCGGAAATATTTCAACACGTACGAAAAATGAATATTTTTACAGTCGAACGTCCGCCATGTCAGCATTCAGACACTGACGCTGCAAAATATTGACCTTTAAACATTTTATTGATGCTATATCAAATACAAAAAATGCTGTCTATTATTATTTTTTATGCACAGCGAGTTTAAAAATTTTCGTCAGTTAACTAATTTAAAGCTAGTGTGTTCGCGGGATAGTTTTTTGGAAAAAATTGCTGAGTGAATGGAAGCAACTAAGCGGCGTTTTTAGTCCAGTTTCGGAGGGGACGCAGTCCCGGCACGACCTGACGATTTCCTCAGACCGTTCAATTTACCGGAACGCATCTGCCAACTAAATAGCTTGGCTTCTGCTGCTAGCTCTAAACGAGCGCCTCCTAATAAACCGCCCGCTTAAATCGACCCACCCGGCTTATTTGGCAGCATTATAAAAAGAAAGTGAAAGAATTGTAATAGTGTTTAATCAAAGGGTACTAATTGCCCAGAG
Source organism: Melinaea marsaeus rileyi (assembly GCA_918358865.1). Taxonomy (NCBI): domain Eukaryota; kingdom Metazoa; phylum Arthropoda; class Insecta; order Lepidoptera; family Nymphalidae; genus Melinaea; species Melinaea marsaeus. Next base: position 25,122,665 of record OU911088.1, on the reverse strand, counting down.
GAGGTACTCCACCGAAAGTGGTTTTATTGCGCGGAGAGAATGGAAGGCGAGTAATTTGGCGGTGTGACCGCAAGAGCGCATGTTTATTACAGACATGGACCTCGCCTCGGCCCCCGATTTGCATAACGGTCTCCGTCGTAATTAGAAACCATCTCGGACGTCCCCCCTTTGTCCCGTCAAGTCTGGTGCGGCGGCGGGCGGGTGACGGGTACGCCTTGTATTTATCCACTCGAGGATCAACTGTATAATCCGCATTAGAACAAAACTTAGCGCGTTTCTGTTAAGCGAACTGCAATGCTAAGCAGTATAAGTGCATTAAAGTAAATTGTACATGTTTCCCGCCTTTAATAACAGTGAGCTCTGCAACTTAAACTAATGTTGACAATTTACATCCCCGACATCCTCTCAGCCGTTATGGTCCAGGGCGTCTGCTTGTATATTTTTGCAATATATACGTTTTGCTTGAACTTTAAATGGAAGAGCATTCTTATCATAACACCTGAAGTAATTAAAGTTGAAATAACTAAACTTATGAGTTGAACTGGGGGCGTGTGCAATAATAAATCACACATCAAGTTGGCAGCGTACTGCGTATCTCATTAAGAGAGGCGTGTTTACGAGGCCGCTGTATCGCGGATAATAGCGCTAAACCGATATCCTTATTTACTGCAAATTGCGTTGCTCTCACGTCTACCTAGATTGTATCGCGACCCCAATGTATCCACTTATTGCTCTTTATAGCTTTCATTTTGATTGTAATAAAGTTACAATCAACATGCGTTCTTTGTCTACGGTTTGCGAGACTTGGGTCTGTCGGCGCATGCCCTCCGCATTAATTAATACAGTTTTAACAAGTTCCAACACTATTGCGAGGAAAAACTACGTTTTACTGAGCCTTGTGCCTGAGATATGCATGTGTACAAAGAAAGAGAATGTTTTCCTTTTAATAGCGGCAACACAGTGAATTAAAATTAGGTTCTCACAAAGTGAAACAAATCATTATTACACATTGATACTATAATAATAACGATAGTTATAAAAGATGTTATTTTTACCAGAATTTCGTTCAGTCTAAAAATATTAAAAAAAAAATTGTATTATTTTAAAATAAATCTTATCAAGACGACCATTGTGAAAAATGTTCAAAGATTGTTCCAATTTTTGTAGAAGCAAGCCATTTCTGATATTATTTGTCTTTTGTTTTCAGGATACAATAAGGAGCTCACAGAACCAGTACAGCACGAGCTATAGGATACCAGCGGTGAGTGGAACACATTATTCAGCGTTCGTTTTATTACGACCTCACTAACTCGCTAACTAATTAGTGATTGTGATTACTCTCGCTTATAACACGATTAAATCAAAGAGAATTGACGTTAGAGGATTTCATCTATCATCTTTATGAAATGGATAAAAAATCTAATTTGATTAAAACGCGTTCTGTTAGTACTTTGATATGATTCTATATAAATATAACAATATCATCTTAAATCTGTATTCATAGTTGGCAAGGCTTTTAAAAATTGTACAACGATAGTACTCGATTGGAGTCGATTGCTGCGAGCGGTCACTTGCAACTTTTTTTGATCACTTTTGTTCTAATTGCACCTCTATGTGGGTCCGCCCTCTAACGAACTTTACAAATGGCCGCCGTTGTTTTTTAAGTTCGAACTCTTGCGTTCCAAAAACGTCGCATTGTGTACCGACTTTTTCAGTGCGAACTTTCAGATTGTAAATAGATTTTGTAAATGAAGACAACACCGTGTGTAACATATTTTCAAAAATAATATTATCATTTACTAGATAAGAATTGAGAGTTTGAGTTATAAAATATAATTAATACTAAGAGCAGCTTTGTTAGAATGTACTCAGCCCAAAATAATATTAGGTTACTTAATAAATCCCTTTATAATCTACTTACCTGGGATGTAGGGTCAGCAACTAACATAAAGACAAAACTACTGCACCAACATTTACGTCTACTCAAACCAATTACGAGTAACTACCAGGAAACTAATTGGCTAAAGCTACGTTCCAAGAGAAATCGCAAAGAGTGAAAAATAACAATTTACGACAGCCGTCAGGGGCAGGCGGAATATTGAAGTGCTCGAGAAACAACTCATTACTCATAATTAGCTCGCGTAAACTTAATTTGCCCGAGGTGATGTAGCCGGTACGGTTTGCAATTCCGTTTAATTACACCAATGAATTATTGGGGCCTGCGAGCTGTCCTGGAGTGCCTCCGAGCTACCAGTGCGACATTGCATATACAAATTAACAGACAATATTAAATATATGCATTATGCATGACTAATAACTAATATGCCTCGATTAAACTAATATTTATTTATATATAACATTAATATGTTATTTTAATCTGTTGTCAACAATAGGGCAGTATGTCATAACACCTCGCCCTAAATACCGAGGAAGCAAACAGTCGCCGTGACGTGATAAATTACCGACAAATCCAAACCCGCTGCGAAACTTCGATCAGAGTCACATTGAAGTTTATCAGCTCGGCACATAACGAAGCGTTAATAGCTACGTAATGTGACAGCTAATTTCCTGGAAGAACCGCCCCACCTTCAAGGTTTTTATTGTCTTTATCAAGAGTCCCGTCACGATTTCACCCCTTGGGGTGTGGACTCACAAGGGAGCACTC